>BOPP01000359.1:413841-496409 GCA_017312745.1 Gryllus bimaculatus | reverse complement strand
CTCTGCTCCGCCCTTCTCATCCCGTTCCGCCCACCTCACCTCGCTGCCCTTCCCCTCCGAGCACTGTCCCGGTCGGCTCCTCTGCAACAGTGCCTTAATACATGACTGCAGTGCGGATTGCATTAAACTTTTTTAAATCAAAAACTCTTATTTTATGGTGTTATTTTCAATCTCGTATTTTGATTTTTAACCGCTTACAAGTACTCGTGCCAAATTTCAGAGCAAACATTACAGTTTTTGTTGTCGATGTTGTTGTACACTTGCATGCATGCACACGTATAATGTGTGTGTGTACGTGTGTGTGTGTACGTGTGTGTGTGTGTGTGTGTGTGTGTGTGTGGGCGCGCGTGCGCGTGCGTGCGTGCGTGCGTGTGTGTGTGTTGCAAGTCTTATAATGAATCTCATGCACTGAACTGCATCACGATTTTTATCTCTCAACTGACGCTTTACCGCATAAGACACGTTGGAATAACAGCGACTTTCTTCAAATGTCTAACAATCACTATGTTCAATAAATAAAGAACACCATATTACTCAAAGTTTGCATCAAATGTGGTCACCTAAAACCTTACTAAAATCTATTTTCAGACGATACCACTTAATTTTCAGATATTCGATCTACCATGTTGGGTGTGAAATTTTGAATTTTTCAAGTTTCACATCAAATTCTTAATCAGCGACTTCTAAAAACACACAATACACAGTTTCACGGGAATCTGCTTAATTTTTATATATTTCATCTTGCATTTTAATTTTTCCAGTTTTGACATTAAATTCCTAATCAGCAACTTCAAAAAACATTTAATACACATTTTTGCTGGGTCGTTTTCGTAGCTTCTAATTATGGCCAGGTTTTTGGTCAATTGTAACCAGTGTGCGTCAGCTGGGTTTGACTGAGACTACCGTACCACCCCGCCACCACATTTTTCGTCAACCACGTTCTCTGTCTTAATTGTGTGAACTATTAATTTTTGAAGTCACCTGGCGCTACTGTTTACGAGTAGTATGATAATACTTACATACACTTGTATTACCCCTAGAGAAAGATCTGGGCCACGGCCAATTTAAATTTTTCGTTGAAATGTTTTCTGACAATGAATGTTCGGTTTTGGGGGGCCAAAAGATGGAAATGGTTCAAATCCTTTAACGCGGTAACGGGTTGCCGTTCACTGTTTTACTGTCTTGTAAACTTAAAACCAGTGGACCTGAAGATACCACAAGATTATAAAAGGTATCTTGCATGGTTTTCGGACGCGAATACTTCCTGGAAAATTTTTCACCAAAACCTCTTATATCTTTATTTCTGGTGTACTGTACATATTCTGATAAATTGCCCAATTGGCAACGGGGAAGCTTCAATTATTTCCTACCCATGAACCGACGTCGGCATGGGGTATCGCGGATACAGTTCTACATATCACTTTGCAATTTACAAACAGTATAATTTAAAGTTTTGAATATCGACGCACAGCCCACTTGAAATAACTCTCAACAATTCGTCACTTTTTGCAATCATCTCTTCATCCACTCCGAAAATGCTTAGTGTTGTCGGCACGTTGTCAAAACCTTTTAACATGGAAATTTATTGCTGTTTCAAAGATGGCACTATTGCCACTCTATGAATCTCTAACTCATTGAGTCTCCTAGCCCTGCAGCCAGAAACATTTCTTACATTAACCTGTATTAGCCCATCTCTCACACTAGCACCCAACTTCCATTCGATTGTAATTTTTAATAGTAACACTAGGGAACAGAAGAGATAACTTTTATTGTCTTCCTAATTAGAGGACATTGTGAAAAACAATGTCTGTTATATAGTTGCTTATCTCACAAGGGAATTAATTTTTGTTTTTGATAATAAAATATGATTTGCCACACCATGTCTATTGTATTTGATTTGAAGACACATTCAAGAAACTATGCACGTTATACATAAATAACTAAAATAAAAATTAATAATTTTCAACCATACACTTAAGTATCCTCAGGATGTGGGTTGCCACTTTGTTTAATTAGAAATCACATCTACAGGTGGGGAGAAAACAAACAGTGATATGAAAGAAACAGCAAAAATAAAGAATTAAATGATTTTGTATTCAATATTTTTTAGAGTAAAGTTTTGATATTTCATAGTTTAATTGTATGTCAAAATATGTTGCATCTAGTAACAACTCCAAGCCTTTCATAAATATAAACAAGACATACTGTATGTAGTAGCAAGATAGGCGACACTTGCAACAAAATTGAGATATTAGCATTTATGAATATCACAAAACATGATGGTGCTGCTGTGGTTTATCCATTACTCCCCAGAGCCCTTCAATTACAAATAAAAAGGCATGAATATATGAATATTTATCTTCATTGCAGATAGCAAAAGGTCTTTCCAAATTCTCATCAACTCCATCGAGTAGCTATCTGTAATAAAATGCAATTTTTGATGGAATCATTAGCGACTGCTTAAAATAGGTTTCATCAAATAGTAGCAATTTCCTGCATACCAGAATTTTACGATAGGTAGTTAGTGAACTCTTTCTTCATTCAAATATTCTCTATTTTGATTCATTTTCTGTAATATTATTTTAGTACAAACTGGCATACACTTCTTTAAGGCAAACAAATGCTTATGAAATGAAATCAGTATCTTCTTCTTTACATCCACGATTTGACATTTGGATAAAACAATACACTTATCACATAGTTTTGAAAAAAGAAGAAAGCCTTACATTAGATTAAATTAAAGAGAGAGATAAAAGGAAGAAAGAAAAAGAAAAAAACCTAGGTCAGATTGCAAGAGGGTCTTATATGCATTTCACTTCTGTTAAAAATCAACTTTTTTGTTGTCAATTAGCCAATTCAATATTTTCCAAATTCCACAAATATTATTGAGTAAGTAATACATTACCTTTTCCTTCAATAATTTTATGTAGGTTTATGTTGGGCATTAGAAAAATGAAAAATTCTGTGTCTAGCATAGAGTATTTAATGATTTAAGTATAAGAGACAATTTGTATTGAATTTTCTGTTGAAAAATTCATTCAATACAAAATCTATACATTTACTCAACAGGTATCTTCAGTACAATAAATTTTATAATAGGCAGTGACGTGAGCTTCTGTTATGTGGTTATCGTTAAGAAGATATTATCTTCATGAAACACACAAACAAATTATACCTCTAACAAATACTGATCAATACCATACCCCATGGTAAATGATCATTTTTTCAATAAAGAAAGCATTTTCACAATGATATTCAGAATAAAGCTCAGAAAAAACATAATTTTTATAAATATAATTGACATTCTAGCATTTACAAACTACATTGCACTCATTACCTGGACAATTTAGCCAGGTAAAATCCTATGACATCTATTCAAATATACATATGTACAATATAACAATAGTAGTTTTTCTCATGTAAGATAAATTACACATTTCACAATATATTACATGGTCTTCACATATGTGTACATATTGCAGCCAAAAACTACAAAAACAAAGTCATGATATTCACATAGTCTATATAAGGAGTAAGAGTCTTTCATTTTCCTTTGATCTGCTCTCAAGACCACAGAAAGGAATTTTGAAGCTCATTGCTTTAACTTTACACTCATCCACAACAAATGAGAGTCACAGGAATGATAAAAAAAAGTCAATATTTTTCATGAAATAGAGCTACAAAATAAAACAATATCAACTTCACATTTGAAAATGTTCTATACAATGGATATTTAACATAGATCAAATGAAATGGGAAAATATTAAATAAAGACAGGGGAATGTACAAATTTGAATAACAAAGTTACCCACTAGCCAATTATGTTTTACAGATCCTGATTGTGGCTGGATGTTGTTCAATATGAACAAAGGAGTCACTTGTGCAAAACATGATCCCTTTTGCTGCACATCAATTACACTTAAATGATCACAAATACAGAGGGCTGAATAGTAAACATCACAAAACAAATAAGATTAATTCTCACATAAAAATATGATACAAGAACACTTCCACGTGATCATTTAAAATTCTTGTAAGTTTTGTAACACAATAACAGTTATGTTTCTCAACACGTTGATGACGTCAAGCACAAAAAGGTCAGTTTTTATAAAAAGTCTCACTTTTCTTTCACATCACATCTCATTGTATCTATTTTTGCACAAATTTTTAAAGCAGGACCAAGCTTCATGGACATCGCTGTCATCAAATGATCCTCTTTCAAGAGCATCAAAGCTTGACCATCAATTTCTTGTATTGCAAAATCTTCCACATAATCCGAACAGCCAGGTAAAGTGCGAATGAATTCACAAACTTCTGCAACCTAAAGGAAAAACAACACTAATTACTAACACGAAAAATCCTCATATTAATAATCTATAATCTAATTACATAAATAAAACGTACATTTTGAGTAACAATTTTTCTTAAAATTACAGTCTAATAGAATATGATTCAAATAACAAATGCGATTTCAATAGCTGAGGAGACAAAATAAAAGTTTTCAGTTTCTTCTATATAATCTTTTTACACCCTCTTAGAGACACTGCTGGACAGAGTCAAAGAGTAGTTTCTTCTTTGGCTAAGAAATTAATATTCATTTTCTAGAAAGAAACGCCAAGTAGCTATTTCTTTAATGATCTCCGAGAAGTATATCAATAGCCTTCTCATTTTGGTCGTTTAGATATTCACAGTGTTGCAATTACCACCGCAAGATCATGTTGATTTGACAGTATCCAAAATTTGAGCACTGGTATCCAAAAATAGAGCAGTATTCTGACATACTTGGTTTTTAACTTTTTGCTGTAATCTGAGGTGGTTTTAAATGTTGTTCTTGTGTTAAATGTTGACTTCCTGAAGAAAATTCTTTAACAGATGTCACTTCTTTTATAAAAATATGTTATTAAAATAAAGATCATAAAACTGAAATTGACAAAAATGGAGAGCCAAAAATAACAAAGGGCATAAGTAATCCATATGGTAAAAGAAAATTTGTAATACCACATTTACATGCTGCAAGTGGAGAAAGTTAACATGTAAAGGTCAATTAAATATCAATGAAAGTTATTGCTTTGAATTAGAAGATTCTAATTAAATTTTTAAAATATTACCTTTTGTGGAAATGCGTTTTTCAAATACTTCAAATATTATTTATGAAGATTTATGTTTATGCAGTGTAAAACAATCAAATTTACATTCAAATATAGTATAATACATCTATAGGTCGAAAATAAGTCAACAATGTATATTATGAAAGAAAACTGCTAAATGCATGTGTTGGATTGACTCCAGCAAGCAAGCAGTCATGTTATGAATTCCCACATAAGTGACGAACTATTGGCTGAAAGTAAACCTACATTACTTTTCCTCATCCCACTGAAACATATGTTGAGCAAATATAGTATATAAGCATTTAAACCAAACGATCTCCATTAATAGGGAATCTGGAAATTTAACTCTGAAATTATCTTTCTATACTTCAGAAGACAAATAATATTAAATTTTTGAAAATTAAAAAAACATTTGTGAAGATCAATAAATCACATACTAAATAGCATCACTTTAATGTTCATATGGTCTGAATCATCCATGAATTTGAATTGCAATAAATAATAGTGGGACTACATTGGGAGAAACTCAATAGATTCTCATAAATATTAACAGGATTTTTAATAGTTTTTATATCATTTACAACTAGTTCTATTTTTTTCGAGTATTTTCAGTTAGCTTTAAGCCCACCTATAATAGGGAGTATAGAATTTAAATTTGGACTTCCCATATTTTCTTCTTATTTTGCTGAACTTGCATTATCTATTTAATAAGGTATCAACAATGTACGAATCCACAGGGAGGGAAACGAGAGAAATTCCCCATCCCAAAATGTTTCAGTAACATTAATTTTAACTTGTCATGAAACTTTCAAAGAAAATATTTTCATATAAACTTTATATGAAATAAAATTGTATCCCATCATGAGTTGTGTTTAGCGTCATTCTACACAATTTGTAATATAACACATACAACCAAACCATTTTCAATGAAAAATGTCTCCTCCCAAAATTCGTCTCTTGATCAGCCCTTGATTTGACAAACATTGTGGAAGAATATGAAATGAAGTATTTTATTAGTGCTTTACCCATTATTCAAAACTACTTCCAAAATTATACTATGCTGCTTGAGGTCTATGGTGACCATGGAAGTCCAGTATAAAGCAAATCGTCATTGGTCCGTACCAAAGTTGAAGGGGGCATATGTACCCAAGGTCTAATGGTTCTACTATAGGAAAAATTGCTCATGTAACCAATTGTTGGCACTTTAAAACACATTAACTTAGGAACTTTACAACAATTTGGAGATTAAAGTTATAGACACTATAAAGTTGTATCAAAGTCCAAAGTATCTATTTTTAAATTGAACAAATTTATAATATTAAAAAATAATATTGAAACTATTTGATGAAATAATAGTTTTTTATATCATGAGTCCTCTTAATGCGTCTTTAAGAATGAAGCTGGAAGTTTAACTGCGAGGCAGAGTGATAACGAAGCTGTATTTAACCTTCTGACATTTTTAGAGACTAATAAAGGATGAGTTACATACAATGTTTTTTGTTTTTTCTAGTTTATCGCTTATTCAAAATAAACTTTAATCACGTTCATGAGTTAAAAATTGTCATTACTCTTGATTTTCTGTAGGAAGGGTTGGTGGTACTGGATGCTTTGTTAGTGATCAAACAGTTGAATGCTTTTTTCTGCGAATGCAAGCTGATTGGGAAAAAATGTCTGGAAATTTGGAAGAATCAGAAGATATTGTCATGCCAATGATATTCTGGAGGAAGCAGAAACTGCAAGCTTTAGTTTCATGCCTTTTAAATCTGTAATCACTTTTGAGAAAGCTTATGATTTATTTTGTCATAGGGGGAACAAAAAGGAATGTTCAAAGCATTAACAAAGATTATGTTAGATACTACTTTTAATATATCTGTACCAAAATAATTTAAAAAATAAATTTTGTTTACATTTTCCCCCAAAAAATTATGTTTTGTGCCAAAGTCATATTATGCCAAGATTTAAGAGCACTGATAAAATCTAAACCCAAAAGTCTCCTAAATTTTTTTTAATGGACTCGAGCATTTTAATGGCCATTGCTATGGACACGCTCTTGAAGCATTGTATAGATGGTTGGTTGCTAAGAAGCTAAGTGTGCATTTACCAACATCAATAACAAAAAATACTTTATATATCTTATTAAAAATCTTAAAAACCAAGTAAAACTGTGGATATGTTCAAGTGAAACAAGGAAATCTTGTAATACAATTACCCAAAAAGTAATTGAAGGTCTCAAAAGTTCTCATTTTGTAGATTACAGCATGGGGAATCTAACTCAAAAGACTTCAGCTTTGAAAACCAAGTTATATGTTCTTAGGATTCATCATTTTTGAGTTGTGGACAATTAATGTAAAGAAACAATCTACTAAGCAGTAGTTTGAAGATTGCTCATGGACCTGCCCAAATCAGATGTTTTTTCAAAAAATTCTTAATATTTGAAGGAAAAACACGATTTGTCATACCACAGAGAAAATTATCTTTTTCTTAACCCCTCATTGGTTAAAATTTGTTGGATCCCAGATGAGACACAGACCAGATGAAACACAAACTAGACAGATGAAAACCCCTTTTAGAACACAAAATGGGAATGAATAATCACACAAAATAAATAAGGGAATCAGACTTGCCTTCTCTATCTTTAACCTTTAAATGTTTATTTTCAAAGGTGAATTAAAAAGCGAATGGAAATGAAGAAAACTAGAATAAAATATAATCTGATCATAATATTGCGTGCCAATAATTAAATTGTATTAGTTGAACCATGAGGATTGCCAAGTATGTTGCTAGAGGCTTCCAGGTAAAGGCAAAATCAAAATCGCACAAAATGTAGACTGACAAAAGGTAGGCAACATCAAGCAACTGAGCGAATTTTGGGTAAACCTCAAAGAAAATAGTAGAAAGAAAATGATCCTCAGTAGATCAATAGGGAATTTCTAAATTTAGAAAGAGCAATAAATGAAAACTTAAAATCTAATCAAGAAACAAGTAACAAGATATTGATGCTAAATGCAAACACAATTCGAACTCGCGAGGTTGCACAAATGAGTTTGTCAACTATTGCTAGCAATTAGGGGGGAAAAATTAAACGTAGAACAAAGAAAATGACAACTACACAATACAACACAACTTCTCAAAAAAAGGAAAACTCATTCACAGAGTGACAAAGAATAAACTCCCAAAAAATTGCATAAACTATAGGCCTCAAGAGAGAATAAAGCAAGCAGAGATCAGGTATCTGGTAATTGAAAGATGCAGTAATGACTAAGCAAAATAACTGAAATATTACCTTTTAAACATTTTAGAGAAGAAATGTATAATTAACAGAGGTAATTATCTAATAAAATTTTATGAAGGGACTACAATTATATTCCAATTTAGTGATGTGTATACAAACGATGACCCACTAAGACAAATTCAATCAATACCCAACTAAATTCAATCAATACCTTTCAGTAAGAAATTATTCTTAGGATACATACCGTCCATTTAAGGGGATTTATTCGTTGAACAGGTTGAGGAGCAGCAGAGTCTGAGGCTGAACTATCTTCCATGTCAACAGCAGGCATCTCTGGAGCTTCTGATGGTGACATAGAACTTTCAGGACCAGAAGCAGCAGAGTCGTTTGTATCTGTGTTTTCATCTGTACCAGTCACTGCTTCAGGAGGTGCTTGATTCTAAAATGAAAAAGATAAATATTTTTCATTCCCATTCATTTGTAATGGTAATATTAAGAGAATTGGTTTTATCAGTTTTTCTGCAGGAAACATACCCAGTCTTGATTCTTTGAAGGTGACTTTTGAAATGACTCCTTGCCATCTTGAGGAATGGTGTTTTTCTTGTTTTTCACATCATTGGTATCTACAACTGGCTTGAAAAATCCAACACGTTTGCTGCAAACAAAATTGTACCACATTAGTGATTTAGTGCCAGCATTAGTGAACACAAAAGATCATAGTCAATTGTAATAAAGCATTCATAAACACAATTTTCAGCTCAAGTGCTTGGTTATATTTTATCGAAAGATAATATAAGTAGATGATAATAATATTGGTTGATTGATTGTTAGCGATTCCGGGCATGTCAACTACTGAGGTCATTAGCCCCATAAGTGTAGTGCATGATTTTTTTTGCTTGGGAGGTGGCGTTGGCCTTTCCTTCACTGTGAGGCCAGATCTGGTGCCGACCTACCATTGGCTAGTGAGGTTTTCCACAACCAGGTATCTC
Source organism: Gryllus bimaculatus (assembly GCA_017312745.1). NCBI lineage: Eukaryota > Metazoa > Arthropoda > Insecta > Orthoptera > Gryllidae > Gryllus > Gryllus bimaculatus. Next base: position 487,080 of record BOPP01000359.1, on the reverse strand, counting down.
CCACCAGTGGAGCACCACCCCAGCCAGGACAACCTCTAAGCTCCCGACAGGTCTCCCAGCCTGTGTAGTGCATGTAACTGTAAGTGTGTGTGTGTGGTGTGTGTGTGTGTAAAGGGTGAGGATAGGACAAGGATGAGAAAGGTAAGATTGCACATGGTCCATGGTCCGTTTGTTAGTGTACTGCTATTGGCATGCACCTAATATTGATCGAAGAAACCATGGAAAACTACTGAACAGAGCAACCGGCAGCTAGAATTCTCCTCCAGACAGCTACTGAATTTGACCTAGCTGACAAGCTAGAGCCGAAAATCCTGCCATCAATGGGACTCGAACCTCGGACCTCCTGGTTAGACGGACTTCAATGAATGCCCTGAGCCATCTCTCCCAGTGAAAATAGTATGATCTAGAAGATAATGAAAGAAGACAATTAAGAAAAAGTAAAAAGTAAAGAAAAGGTATGAAAAATTTGATGTAATGAAAAAAAATAATTTTCTATGAATCGGTGATGTCTTGAATAATATCTACCAAATCCGCAGGTAACATAAAAAACTGCAAAATAAATTGCCTTAATAAAGATTCAATATATGACTTCCAACAATGAGATTAAAATTTTTAGATGTCTACTAGTATCAGGCATCAGAAATATTAGTATGAATGATTGGTACTTCTGACAAAATACTTGGCAACATTTCCCACATGTTTCAGAGTAATTTATGCAATGTTGTAGCAGCATTTGTATAAAGTTTTTGTTTATTTGATCATAAAAAATTTCAATAAGAATGAACCTTTGTATAAAAAAATTAGAAAATGGTAGAATTAGCGTGTTTTGAAGTGATAAGCCTAAGAAGCCCAACAATTATTCCTCAAAGGTTAATATGATTAATTAAAGTTGAGTATTCATTTTCTGTATTTTATTATACATGCAAAAGTAAGGTCTCACAATTTACACGTTTTTCTTCTTGGACCCTTGGGCCCATGGCTTTGAGAAGAAACTTTGATACAGTGACTGTGCATTAATTTAAACTACTTTCCATAATTTACCTCTTTGCACAGCTCATAGAACAGAAACGCTTTGCTTTCTTGAATTTGCTTCTTAAATCGATCTTCCCACAAAATTCACATTTTGCTAATTCTCCTTTTGGACCCATCATCACATTAGTTTGACTATCAGACATAGCCACTTTTTTCTCTGAAAAAGCAAATTCGCATTAAGAACTTCACCTGTGAAAAAATTGATCTCATATCTCCATACCACAAACAGAAACATATAAATAAAATGCAAAACAGAATCTTACTTGGAGGTTCATCACAATCAGTATGGATGTTTTCTTTATCTTGACCTGATTTGGCAGAGGGTACAATATCATTTAACAATGAAGAGCGACTAACAGGAAATGGCTCCGAGGCTGTTGAAAAAAAATTCCTTATGAGTTTAAGTACTGCAAGGAATTAATGACAGTACAGTATTTGAAGAATAGCATGCTTCCAATTCTTTAATGTTCTGACTCTTCCTATCTGACGCCATAAGAATTTATCATCCTTTGTATAGTTGAAAGTGAAGCTAAAAAATAATACGTTCTAAGCTTTACCCAAATAAGAGAGATAAACTTAAAAACAAATATCAAGTGAATCAAAGGTAAATTTACACTCAAAAAACTTATTCTCTGAAATAATATGAAGTAGTATTGTATTTTATGGGCATAGGAGTCACAGATCAGACTAATCACAGATGTTTGAAGAAAGAAAAAATAAACTAATATCAGTTCATATAAGTAACCATATGCAATTCAGTTGTCTTTTCAACAACACTGATATGCACTTTTAATTAAAAAGAAACTTAAAAATAAATGAAATGTATTAATTAATAATTAACAGTAATTTTTATTTAATGATTTAGTCAACTACATTACTATAGGGCCAGTTTCATTGAGTCATAAAATAACATGAAAGATATTTGGCATAAACCTCTCAAGCTGAAATGAAACCATTTCCTCAAAAAATGTACCTTCATCTCTTTCTTTCTCATGTTACAGTATTAATAATGAATATCATGCAAGAAAATGTTTTTCAATAGCGTACCAAAGCAATGGTTACCTTCTTGAATAACAAAGCCTTCAATAACATGTGTCAACACTTGAGGTTTCACCATGGCTTTAGGTGGACCTTTGTCCTTCTCTTTGGTCTCATCAATGCCATTTACCATAACCTCTCCATTCACTGGTTTGGTCTCTTCTTTCTGGGGTGTTGGTGGTGAAGCTGCTTAAAAAACACATTTATTAAAATATTTTTCTATAAACAAACAAACAAACTTTTCTACAAAGTAAAAATGTTGCCCCTAACTAACACCTATTATTGAGAAAGCAAATCTTTTATGTCTCAAAGCGGTGGTGGTGACGCAGTGGCAATGTGGTGGTGGAGTGAAATGGTTTTGTGAATTTTAGTTTACTGATCATCAAGGACATGAAAAAGAAAGAATTATGTTTTTACCCAACTATCTCTTTACAGATATTATTTTAACTTTATCTTCTTTATTTATAATTACTTTTATAACAATTATTTATAACTTCATTATTTTATTAAAACTGCTTTGCACTTATTATATGTGACAAAGATTTGCAAGAAATTTAAAAACATGCAATATTCTATCTGCCATTGGTACAAACGTCAGTTCCTATATAAAAAAACTTTTAACATTAGCATTGAACACTTAATAAATAACTAGCTTTTCATTCTCCTTTGCAATAATGTATTTTCCTGCAATTAAAAACTAGGAACAATACAAAAAACAAACAAAAAAAAAAAACACTCAAACATTGTTTTCGACTGAATACAGTTAACTCTCTAATAATTATTAAGAAAATTTTTTTAAAATAATCAACATCATATGGTCCTGCCATTACCCTATTAAGTTGAGGATGTTTTTCCTTTTACAAAGTGAACTTTAGCCTTCTAGTTAGCTAACATTACGTTTTCAGTCTCCCCTAATTCACAATAAATAAGTAACTTTACAGTACATTTGTTTGTGCAAGACAATTACAGTTATATGTTTATCTGCGAGAGTAATTAAAATTACATTTTGTGATTGTGATCTGGCATGAGGGAAGCAATGCCATCTTGAATAAACACTTTCCAAATAGTGTTAGTGGAAGAATGAAAGCATAAAGAGTGAAGTGAGTAAGTATCTAGCAAAGCAAGATAATCAAAATATCATACATTTTTGTTTCTTTCTCCGCATTTTGCAAGTAATCCACAAATGGTTTATGCTAAACAAGTGATTAAAATAGGGGCCAGTGCTGCAAATAATGGAATCTGATACAACTGCTTTTGAATCCTCACAAGATGACAACTTCATCTATAGTAGCCTGTTTGAGAACCAACAAATGCCCAAATATAACTGAAGCCAATCGTGCCTTCAGTATATTAAGAGTTCTATTTAATTATATCCCTCAATTCCAGCAAAAATAGGAATGCTTTTTGTAATATTGGATGACCTGTACTGAACAATCTAAAAGCACAAAAATGTAGTAACTATATTAGTTATTTTCCAGAAATAACTAATATGTTTTGTAAAATAAAATGTAAAACAGAAAACAAAATTATTTGTTGTACGTTAATTATGTGTTAAGAGTAATATGGAATGTTTATTATAGTTTTTGGAAAAATACAAATCTTTTTAAAGAACTCTAAATAAAAAAATCCCAAATGATGCTTCCCTAGAATTAGAAAGTTTTTCTGTGGTATCCATTTCATTATCATTTCTGCATTAATGACTAACAGAATTCACAAATGTATGCTGCTGGACAGAATATTCTAGCACCAATAAATTACGTAAATAAGCAAAGACAATACATTATTTCCCACACTAGTACGCTCTCTAACACTTGATTTGAAAGGAGACTCACCATCAGTTTCCATAGGCGTTTCTGCTTCCTCAGCCACTGATGTTCCTTGCTCTGTAGGTGTATTGGAGTTTGCACTAGGAGTAGTAGATGTCTGTGTCGGAACCACTTGTGTAGCTTCTTCGCTTTTCACAGGTGTACTTGCAGCACTGCCACTATTCACTGTATCATCTTTCGATGTCTGAGTGCCTTGTGCCGTAGCCATTGTCACAGAACCCATTACAGCTCCAACGAGAGGAGAAACTAGCCCCGTCACTGGAGGAGCGACCATGAGGGTAGGTGCTTGTCCTGGCAACGAAGCCACGCAGGGCTGCATGCTCAGGGCAGCAGCTGCCACTGGAGCAGGGGACACTGCACCCACTGGCACTCCACTTCTCTCAGTCACTGCAGCTGCTGCTGGAGGCTGAGAGGGCTGTCCGTTCTGCGTTTCTTGAGGCTGCATAGTAGTTGCTATGCCTGCACACAATATAAAAAGAGGCTCCAATTAGTTCTTACAGATACTTTCAATTACAGATTTCATGTTAATATATAATTAAATGTTGTTGTTTTCCACCATTGAACAGATTTTAATCTAAATCAAGTCTGGTATTGATGTCAATGACAAATAGCAATAAACTGGACGCTTTAGGCAATATGACAAAATCATTTAAAAATAAAATACATTGTAGCAGAATTCCATTAGAGTTTTGACATTCCAAGAAAAAGTGCAATCTCAGTATTCCACACAAGGTTACTTGTGATTTTGCAATTAATTTATAAATAAAGTAGTAATAATATAAATCATTTTGGAATCATAATATTATTGCTATTTCTCTGTAAAGTACATTTCAAATCTATGCAAATGCCTAATTTGTTATTTTTATGTTGACTCTCAAAATTAATTATAAACATGTTTAATAACTATACAATGTTACAATTCACATTTACACCATATAAAAATGCCTATTTGTCTGAAAATGAAAGCGACCGGAGATGTTTTAATATTGTTATTCTTGTAGAAATTGTTTCTTATTGTGTCCAGGTTTATCAAATAATTATCATCAACATCATCATCATCATCATCATCATCATCACAGTCTGAAGTTCAGACATTTATTTTTATTAAAATAAGCATGCAACAAGTCGTGTATCCTCGCTAAAATAAGGTTGCAAAAGGCATGTAAACAATTAAAAATTATCATTAAAAAGGATTCATTGTTAAAAATTCATAATAATTAAAATTATTTAAAGTATTATACTAACTCTTAAATTTATATTAGCACTTGCATGATGGAAAAGATATTTTCTTAGTTTTCTTGATTGCATATGATTGTTATGATAACTATGGATTTGCTACACCTGACTGACTAAGAATTGCTATTATGAATTAATTTTTTTTCTTTCAAATGCTGGAATGACATCACTGAAAATGCCGATATTGTTTTCAATCTCCAAATTTGAATAATTGCCAACACTGAGAAAAACTGTTGTGTCATGTCCAAAGCCTTCTGTTCTCCAAAGGGAATGGAGGTCATACACAAAGTTAGAATGGGATTACTCATGAGTGAACAAAGACCTGCATCAATGAAAGAAATCCAAAATTCTTGTGTGGTATCATATCAATTCCTTGTGTGATTTTCAACACTTTCTGGCCCTGGAGCCCAAATTCACCCCTTCTTGCCTATTACTGTGCCTTTGCACAGAAAGACAAAATGCAACTGCCTTCATTTGTGCAGGCTTGCACGCAAGTTTCTAGCTTTATCAAGGTCAGTGGCAGTAAACAAAAGGAACACAATGACATAAAAGAAAGAAAAAGGTTAAAATAAGACAAAAAGTATTAAAAACAGGCAAAAGAAAGCCAAAATGAAACTCTTCTAAAGCAACTTCAAATTTATAGTTAAGTGTTTTCCATGGTTAAGTCATAAAATCATAACAATAATAATAAGAAAAAAAAGCATTTTGTCAAACATCACACTCTAATAATCATATTTGAAATTGAAGTCTGTGTAGCATACCAACAGAAGGCTTCGGTTGCTGAGGAGAGGGGGATTGCATGGGCGACTGTGGATGTTGTGACTGCTGCACTGGCTGGGGTAGTGGCTGAGGCTGCTGGGTCTGGGCTGGAGCAGGAGCAGCCTGCTGCTGTTGTGCTGGCTGCTGTGATGCAGAAGTTTGCTGGCTGGCTTGAGATTGGGGTTGCAGCTGTTGCTGAGGTTGTGGCTGCACCTGTGCTTGTGATTGCTGCTGGATCTGTGGTTGTTGTTGTTGCTGTTGCTGCTGGGCCTGTTGTTGTTGCTGCTGCTGCTGCTGGGCCTGTTGTTGCTGCTGAGCCTGTTGATGTTGCTGGGCCTGTTGCTGCGCTTGTTGCTGAGCCTGTTGCTGAGCCTGTTGTTGAGCCTGTTGTTGAGCCTGTTGTTGAGCCTGTTGTTGAGCCTGTTGCTGGGCCTGTTGCTGGGCCTGTTGCTGGGCCTGTTGCTGAGCCTGTTGCTGAGCCTGTTGCTGAGCCTGTTGCTGGGCCTGTTGCTGGGCCTGTTGTTGCTGGGCCTGCTGTAGTTGCTGCTGGGCCTGTTGCTGCTGCTGCTGTTGTTGAGTCTGCTGGAAATGGGCCATCTGCTGCAGCTGAACAGCATGTTGTACTTGGGCCTGTACTTGCTGTTGAGCTTGCACCTGCTGCTGAAGGCTGATCTGTTGAATCTGCTGCTGTGCAAGGGCATGCTGAGCTTGCTGGTTCACTTGTTGTTGAGTTGTTTGTTGATGAGCCTGCTGCATTACTTTTGTAGCTGCATTATTAGTCTGTCCTGAACCTAGAAGAGTCTGCTGGCCCTTCTCCGCTGACACTGGTGATGCTGATCCTGTCATTGTTGTTCCAGTAGTAGTTGAACTTGTACTTGTCTGAATAATCCTGCTAAAAATAAGAAACAAAAACAATATTGAAAAATTAAATAAAGTAATTTAAATTTCTCGAGTACAAAAAAAGGGTTATGCAATAAGTCAGTAAGAAGGAGCATGTTGAAGGCACTCTGGTGTTGGAGACATGGTGGGGACTTGTATGAAAACATTCAGTAGCTAGTTGGACTTTCTTATTTGCAGCAACATCACACAATTAATCAAGGAACTTATAAATATTTTTTTCAGCAAATAACGACATGCATTTGTACGTGCATATGGACTTGACTGATGCCATCTACATTTTAATGTGTGTAACTAAATGTAGATGGCCATGACCTTTGCGGCCTTTAGCTGAAAATGTCTTAAAAGATCCTTCCGATGACCTTGTGATGTCGGCGAAGCTAAGCGAGTCCAATTAGCTGCCAATGCTCTTCATACGTACCCCTCACCCCGAGAGTTGAGACTCCTCCTGTCTGACTTCATAGTTATGCTTTATCAACATATGCACATTAGGGGTCCACATCATGCATAAATGTAACCTACAATGACTTTGAGAAATCAATAAAGATTGATTACTTAAATGAAGGGTTCCCCCAAATAAGATGCTAAAAAGTTCCCTAAAATCAAATGACATATGGATAGTTATACATAAAAATAATATTTTTGAAAGGTTCCTTAGACCCCACCCCACCCCTCTACACCCAAAAATGTGTGGGTTTTTATCAACTTAACATTAACTTGAAACTTCCTGTCTTTTTTTTTCTTTTTTTGATTATTCATCCATAGTTAAAAAAATAAAATCTATTTTTGCCCTTCACTCACATTTAAAACCTCTTATGATTTAATTACACATTGAACATTACAGCAAAAACTCTGAAATAAATTTACAGAGTTCATTATACATTTGCATAAATTGTTGTAGAACCCAATATTTTTTTTTGACCTATGAATTTAGAGTCAAATTATCATATTTATGTACACAGCAGAAGTCAATAGGTTAAGTTATGAGTTTTTGTCTTTTAGTTTTTGCTCTGACCTTTCAAACATTTGTGCCATGTTAAGCACATTTTTTATCTAGAATCAACAATCCAAGCCTTTTTTATTAGAATGCTGAAAATTGAATTTCATCTATACTTTTGTTTTAATATCGATTTACAAAAATATTTTCATTATATTCATATAATAATAACCATTTAATATAACTATAACCATAAAATACATGTGCGCAAACAACAATTTCACTAGTCACAATACATAAATTTTAAACTAGTGGTGCCACAGAATGACACAGACTTTCTCATATTAGTTTTATATTTCCTTTGGTCTCGTTACCTATTCAAATTTACCACATATTCTTGCCTGCTGCCATCTATCGCTGCCCAAAGTACATTTTTTTGACATTTTCTTAATTTTTTGGTTTTGTAATAATAGTGTGGAAATATAAAACCTCCTTCTAAATGCAATTATCTTTAAAAAATTTGGAGCCGTCTTAAAAAACTGGTGTTTAAACACTACTGTAAATTCAAAATTTCAAGCTTTTTCACAGAAAATTTTTGAGTTTTTGAAAAACTTAATTTGAAATCATTTTAAGTACTGAAAATCACAAATACAATGTGTTTACAAATTGCTAAAAATGGGTATATCAAAGTTGTGAGAGATCTTTTAAAAAATGTACATACGTGTAATTCTTGAAGAAACAAAAAAATACACCGAAATTAATTTTACGTCATATTAAAGAATAAAGTACTGCTATCCACTTGAAAATTTGAAGAAAAATTTGGAGCGGTTTTTGAGAACACGGAGTTTTCAGCAAGTTTTCACAGAAAATGGAGTTTTCGAGAAACTTTATGACATTTTTTGTAGCACATATACTCATAAATACAATAATGTGAGCAAACTGCAATATAAATATTAACAACATGAGAAGCAAGTCAAAAAAATTACATCTTTGTAATTTCTGAAGGAGAAAAAAAAGAGAGAGAGAGAGAGAGAGAAATATGAAGTTTATGTCATCTTATAGAGTACATTTAGCACTACCCTACCAAAAGTTTAAAGAAAAAATTTGGAGCCATTTTTGAGAAAATCTTGTTTTTGTAATTTTTTTAAATTGCACCTATTGCAGGCAATATTGTGTGAAAACTACTAATATTTTCAACAAAAAAAAAAAGTACATGACTTTAATGAAAGAACTCGCTATGGAGAACAATTTTATTTAAAGGAAAAATCTCTATCATCAATTTTGTAGTTGTAGGAAGACGTCCAACAAATTTTGTTAAACCTGAAAATTGGACCTATGTCATCTTTATAAGTCTATTTTATTCTATTCTTATAAGTAATTTAAAGAAAAAATTGGGAGCTGATTTTGAGAAAATTTTGAAAAAGTCTGAGGTACTTCATGTAAAGTACCCTCAAACTTTAAAGATTTTTTTTTTTTCAAAATTTCAAAGGTTTGACTCGAGCCAGATTGACATGGATTTCTTGTATTTGGAAAAATTCCTTTGCATGGTTTAGGTGCTAGTAGTGTACCAAACAGAATGTTTTGAAAAAGACCTCTTTTTCGGTATAAGGAAACCCCAAAACGTGTATTTCTGTTGAAATCTGGAATCGATTTTCTGCAGTATTACATGACTTTCTCTACCATGTATATTACTCTGTATATACATACGTATATGGCAAAATGTTCTGAATTTTTAGCAAACAGCAGCTGATAGCACATGAAATTTTTTCTTTTGATATTCATTTAAAATCAGAGTACTCTAAAAAAATATTTTCTTTGGATTGTGATGTAGTACAGAATTTATCTAAACTTCAATAAAGAACATCTAAGTAAATGAATTTAATTATTTAATTATGGGAAATGGCAATAACACTCACTTTGATCCTGACATCTGTGTCTGCCCAGCAGGGCTCAACGTTTGTGGCTTAGTCTGATTGGCTGCATCTGCTTTCTGTGCTCCTCCTCCTCCAGGAGCTGGAGAGGTGCGATTTGGAGCTGGCTTCACACGTACCTTAGCCTGCTGACACACCACACAAGCACTTCAATCTATGAAGTCCTTGCCACTCCCTTGCAAATTGTCACAAAAAATCTCAATATTTAGAGGATAACTAAATTATAGAATTGGCCAGAAGTAAAGCAGTTTTGTAATGGAAAATTTAAAAAACAATCCAAGCATGTAAAAACTAAATCCACTCAAAAATCACAGCTTTTCTCAGAAACACCTGGCATTTGCTTTGTAGATCAGTGGGTGTAAACAGCACATAATTTACATTTAATGTGGCATTAAGAAGTCCAAGAACCATTAAAGTTTATTCTTATCTCTTGTACATGTTCCTTCTTTTGAATTTCTGAATTATGTACAAGATGTACCAGGTGCAACAAAGAGTGGTGCATCCCATAAGTATGAAAGTACTCTTAATCCAATCATTTCTGCCTTATAAATGGGGAGAAACAAGCTTTTAGCAACTGCATTCTCCTTTCATAACATTATTTAAAACAATACAATATTCACACAGAAAATGAAATTCCCAATTATTAAAACACATTTTTTTAGTTTTGGAAATGAACATTCAATTAAAATTAAACAGTAATCCTAAAAGCCAGACAATTACATTTTGAAGAAAAATTTGGAAAACGCAAATAAAAACGTGCCAAATTTTTTATAAGACATCTTCAGTAACCGTGGTATGTTTAATTTTTTGTTTATACTGCAATAACAGTTATGCAGCATTTCAGCACAAGATATTTTCTCCAAAATATTTTCCAAAACCGCTAGCTCTTCTTCAAGGACTTTGAAACATTGTTTTGCAAAGAAGAGCCACAACTGCAACAACCCACTGACTACCTGAGCTTTCTGGGTCTGCACCTGGACAGCATTCATTGGTGCAGATCCGCCAGTCTGTGTAGACACTGAACTAGCTGGCCGGATGTTAGATGCACCCACCACTGAAGGCAAAATGTTGGATAGGGTTCGGGACACTGTCTTTGGCTGTATGTTGGGAGCCATTTCCACAGTCTGCCGAGGCTTCCCTGCCATCTGCTGGACACCAGGCATCGCAGCTGGAGCGGCCAATGTAGCTGCTGTAATGCAGTAACCAAATTATCAATATTGAATACACAACTGAAGTAATCATGAAATTATATTATGAGAATTATTGAAAACCAGGGCAATTTAATTTAAAGAAATTCATAATTGAAAATAAATCTTAGAGATTAATTAAGTTTGAAAAAAAATTTCTAACAGGCACTCATAATCAAAATGGATCATAATTCATTCCTATTTTCACATTTAGTTCATCAGTTCTGTAACTTGGATAATTAAAAAAACAAAACAATTATTAACTTAAACATCATGTCACTTCAGTCACAAACCTCAATGCTGAAAATGTGAGATGTAATTGTCAAGTAATTGCAATCAACTCTTATGAAACAAATGTTCAGATAGCAGGGAAAATTACTAAAATAGTGTAAATCGCTCACAAACAATTTTCTTTTTAATCCATTTTAAGTTATCATTCTAGTTACTGAGAACTCATTCCAAACTGTTCAAAGAATGGTTAAAAATATTTGGCGATTGAAAAGATTGTCATAAAAAATGTAATGACAAATATTCCATAAAGCATTTTGTGTGTGTTAGCATACATGCAAGTGTGATTTGGATAAAATTTAAATATGGATACATTTTCTTGTAATTGAAAATATTGTGGTCAAATAGTCTGAATACACATGGCTCTCTTTTTAAAGTTAAGCATGTAACTTACAATTATGAGACTGCAATTGAGGAGGTGGACTTTGAATAAACATTCCAGTGCCATCTTGCTGCCCTCGAATGAAAATAGGATTCTGAGTTGTAAGCAACGCAGCAGATGGCTGCAGAGTGCCTGGAGTAGTCCACGCAATACCCTGAGGCAAAGACGCTCCTGCAAATTGCCATGGTGAGAACTGCATAGGCTGAGTTCCCTAAAAAACCACACAATTAAAATATCATTAACTATTTAAGTTTACATTGTAAATTTTTTTTAGTGTAAGTTATGTGCATTAGCAAGTTCTGTTTCACGTGATATTATGTGAAAATAATTATATTAAAGTTATCTACAAATTTTAGCATCTATTAATTTTATAGGAGAAAAATAATAAATTATAAAAGAAGCTAACTGACATCATTAACATTTTTGAAAACAAATATTGTATTGCAGTATTTCTCATGAACAAGGTTTTCCTTACATGAACCCTGTAATTCCCCCACAATAATTTAAGAAAGAATAAATCCATGAATAGAAATATATGGATGGAAAATAAAAAGGTTTACCCCATTTTTAAATTCCATTACATCTAAATATTATTTTAATTTGATCAATTTTATCTTGATAAAAAACAAGTTTTTAAAAGTAAATTATTTGTTAGTAACTCTTGCTTTGGATATCTAACAGCAATTTCTTTTTATCCAAAATATATAACAAAATTATAAATAAAAATATGAATTAACAAATGATAATCAATGTTGTTGTTATTATTGTTATTGTTATTATTATTATTATTATTATTATTATTATTATTATTATTATTATTATTTCATTAGGTTTATTTTATCAAAATTGTTTATTACACTATCAAAATACCACTTTTAGAATAAATTAATTTCTTAAGAAAAAGAAATCATGTTAATTAACTACCATTACATTAGACAATCTTCAAGAGAAAAAATATCCATTTAACGCTTATAAGCAATTTATCAATGTATTTTTTTTTTTAATGTAATCAATTTTCAAGATTTAGAGAATCTACTTGACCAGTTAAAGTAAAAATGATGAATCCAACTTCAACATTTTCCTTCATTCTCCATCATTTTTTCATTTTTCTCATTTTAGAACAAACAGTAGTACTAAAAGTGAAACATTTTCACTCAAGAGATTAATGTACAAAGATTATTAGGTTTTACAGACCATATTACTGTGTCACAATATATTTGAAGGCAAAAAAGCTTACTGTGACACATTCTTTGAATTAGAGATATTTACTCTCCAAAGCCACAAGCCCACTGTGTACTTCCGCGTGTCTCTTTATTAAATAAGCACACACACCTGGATTGGGCTAAGAAACTGCGCCTGGCCATGGCCCAGCACAGCAGTGGTGGGCGCCTGAGTGGTCACCAGCTGCTGGGGTTGCGACACCACAAACCCTGATGAGGAGCATACCTGCTGGCCCGAGTTCCCTGCACCTTTCAGGGCTTGTCCGTTCCCACTTATATTCTTTGCCCCCATCACCTGCATCGCCACATGCAAGGGAGGAGCAGGCACACATCACAACTCAGTCAAAGCAGCATACGTGTTTAAGGAACCCCCACAAAATAGCAACAAAATTTTCTTTTTACATAAATAAAAGATAAAACATTAAAAATGTTAATCAACATTTCTTGTAGACAGGGTTTTAATAAGTTGAACAGGAGTCTTATCCTATCTAGATTTGAAACTAAAAATATTAATGGCAAATTTAGAAATGGAGCTAGCAAGCTTTTATTTTGAATTATTATGAAATACAATACACGAACTATAATTCTTCCTACAAAATAACATTACTTTTTTTAAAACAAAAGAACTAAAACACTATTCATTTATATTTAGAAAAGGGCAGTAACAAAGAAATGAAAATGAAGAAAAAGAAGAAGAAAAAGAAGATGAAGAAAAAGAAGAAAAAGATGAAGAAAAAGAAGAAAAAGATGAAGAAAAAGAAGATGAAGAAAAAGAAGAAAAAGAAGAAAAAGAAGAAGAAAAAGAAGATGAAAAAGAAGAAGAAAAAGAAGAAGAAAAAGAAGATGAAGGAAAAGAAGAAAAAGGAGGAAGAAGAGGAAGAAAAGGAAGATGATGAAAGAGGCAAAGAAGAGGAAGGAGAGGGGAGGAGGTGGTTAAGAAGAAGATAAAAGAGGAGAATTAGAAAATGAAAGAGAAAAAGGCCGCAGATAGAAGCAGAACAAATAATTTGAAAGCATTGGTTTGAAGACAACCGATTTCCACTTTCAGATTAATTTCAAAAGTATTAACTATGAACGAACTGTGAGAAGCTGAATAGCAAATTTTTAAATAAAGCATTAGGTTTCATGAACAATAACACAGAACAATGAACCTAAATAATCTAATAACCTAATAATCTAAAGTTCAAACAAATCACACATTTTGTAAATGAAATCATAACCCTTTGAATTATTTAGAAACTACCAACTACTCTTATAAAAAGAAATGTATTTCTATTCCTGATTTGAGTTTTCAAAATTTGCAGTCTACATTAATAAACTACAATGTACACCATGCTCTCTTCATGCATATAAGCAATCTCTCATAAGAATATTTGCAACACAAAGTATTAAAAGCAATCTGTTATGCATTTAATTAATTTCTTTCAAAAATCAAAGTAAATTCCCACAATATTTATTTTAACTAATTGTATATCAATGGAAAACCACAAGAAAATAAAATCAGCAAGGCAGAAAAAACATGCATTAATGGAAAAATAATTATTATTATTTTATTTTTATATCTTAATAATTTAACGGATAAATTTACGTTACAATCAAAACTTGTGAAATTTCATGAGAAGAATAAATGTATAAATTATTGGTACATTTAATCCTTCTCTAAAATAAATTTAAGAACTCGTGATATCGAAAATCAAGTTGCTTTCTGTTTGGAGGGTATAGTCATTGATAGTAGTTATGTTGATCCTGCTATCCAACAAACTATTTACATTGTTTTTAAACAGAAGAGTGATATTGAAAAATTTCAGGGAAAAGAAGCTTTATGACCCAATGCACATCTCTTTAATATATCACACAAATTTAAAAACACTTTTAATTTATAAAAAAATTGATGAGATAAAAATACAACTGCAGGACCATCACTGATGACACAATTCAACTTGTTCAGTGCATTTACATTTCATTTTTGCTATTTATTGTGAAAAAATGTGTATGTTTGAAGTATTAATGATTAATTTTTAATACACATTTGAAAAAAAGTTTTAAAAAAACATAAAACTTACAAGAATGTAACTCTTTGACCCCGGAGAATATGCTGGTAAGTCGATTTTTTGCTGAAAATGAGATAAGTATACTACTGGATTCTCCTAATTATTATCTACATTTGCGAATAATCAGATACATAAAATTCCTTCTGATTGCTGAGTAATGAGCAGGTGTTTTTATGAACATCACATAAATTTCATATCAGAAACTCTTAACATGATAAATCAAGTTGTCTGATTATTCCCATTAAAACAATGATTGGTCATCATTGATTAACATAAAAAAGTCATTGGTATGTTTATTAACACTAGCATATTGGTTGAAATTATCACAGGATGACTAGATATCTTTTGTTATCAGCTTCTTCTGGTAAAATTAAATGTTTTATAATTACGAGAATAAGTTGTCAACAAAACATATCTTGATGGAAGAAGGGCTTAATTCTATATTTGCAAATATATTCAATAAAAGATCTATAAGAACACTATATTTGCATATAATTTATTTTGTAAGTAATAATCTTCTGATGTACAGTATCAGCTGAAAGTCATTATTTGCTCTCCTGCAAAATTTAATTTTCTTGAATTATCAGCTTATTCACAGGGGTCAAAAATCTAATTATTTCTATCCAAAGCAGCAACAAAATCAATTTCATAGCAAGCGTTCTAGTTTTTCTAGTCCACTCATCCTCTCTCATTAAATTCTTTACATATAAAACAAAGTGTCGCAACCCCTTTTTATTTGAAGTAGAAAACAACTTTATTGGTCCGTCCAAATCTAATTATTTAATGTCATGAATATTATTAAATCTTGTTATCTGTTGTTGTTTTTTTGTTGTTTTTTTTCCTTCCCCCAAACATATCGAATTTAATAAGGGTCTGCATTTAAATATTAAATGTTAGTGTCTTCTCATGAAACAAACAAAACATTTTTCTGAAAGCTCTAATTGATTCTTCAGAATACCAAATGGATATAAAAATTCAATAAGAAAATAATTATAATTATGAATTGTAACTACATTAAAATTCAGTTCTTTCTATCTCATTACAAAATGATTGCAAATTGTCAAAAGTTGTGGCTGATTATTTACAAGACTAATTACTTTCTCTTCTAATAAAGCTCACTTTAAAGAAGGTCTAATAACTTCTATTCATACACAGTCCAGCAATTATTGGTGATACATTTACATAAGATTATTTAGAAATTTCGCACTTCAAAAACATTATCTTCTGATGCAGTTTCCGAATCAATATGCTCATTGCATAGGCAAACAGCATTTACCATTACTTCAAAATCCAACAATTATAACAAGAAACTTCATTCATATGATTAATTTCAGTGTGTTGTAGAAAAAAGAATTATAGGTAGGAAAATTCTGTATTTTAAAATAATTTATACAACACTTTGCCTACAATACCACACATCCAGTGCAGCATATCATTCAAAATTTTAAAGAAAGAAAGAAAAAAAAATTCTCAAACATGGATAAAAGAAGAATGTATACCTTTTGCATATCTGATTGCTTCCCACCAGCCGCAGAATGAGCAGGTAAAATATTAGGCTGGTTACTAATCACACCTAGCTGACTAATAACCAGAGTCTGATTTGTTGTTGTAGGAATGGTGGCATAACCAGGGAATGAAGCTGCAAAGAAAAAACAACAGAGAGATTGTCAAAAATAAAAACAAATGTGCAAAAAGAAGAAGTATATTTATTTTCAATGCCTGACTTTATTGAACTGTAAATCTAGTACCAATAATTTTGCTTAAAAATTATATTAATGGTAATGTATATGATTATAATGAACAAACCTGTCTGCCCTTGAAGTACCGATTTTTGTGCAGTTATCATTTGCGGTGGCAGCTGATTGGGCTGGAAGGGCTTGCCTGCAGTTATCACCTAATAAAAAAATACTGTAAATTAGAAGCTTGAATGCTGTGCAATAAACAGAACAGATACTAATGTAAGATTCATTATTTGGAAAATGGGAACAACTAGTCACCCAACATTATTAAACTCCAATAAATAGACTGTGTGTTTTAATGATCTCAGAACATGTAATTCACTAACATTTTTTTAATCTTCAAGTTCGTTAACTCTTTTGAAATTTAAAAGTATACAGAAATAAACAGGAGGAAGTTCATCTCTACCATACTCCTTACTATAAATATGTAGGCAAACATCAAAAAATTACATCAATTATACTTATTTGTAAATATTTGAGATATTTTTATATTCACTTCACT
Source organism: Gryllus bimaculatus (assembly GCA_017312745.1). Classification (NCBI taxonomy): domain Eukaryota; kingdom Metazoa; phylum Arthropoda; class Insecta; order Orthoptera; family Gryllidae; genus Gryllus; species Gryllus bimaculatus. Next base: position 470,055 of record BOPP01000359.1, on the reverse strand, counting down.
TAAAGTTTTAAATATTAATGAAAGTTATTATTTTAAAAATGACAGAACATTATTTACTTTCTCCCAGACAATGCCACACTTTTCATGCATTAACCTCAACCACAACAAAGCAGCTTTTCTCCGAAGCGAAGTGTTAGTGGTCTTTTATAATAGTTATTTGTATAATGCTTTTCTTATAAAAGCTCCAATGGAAAAAAAGTAATATGCACAATACAGGGCAATATTTAATCAATTATTTACAACTCATTTGAATTCCCGTAACCAGCAGACAGAAGCAAACACATAAAACAAGAAAATGTTACACACAGCATGAAGTAAGTGGGTAGTTAAATACGTTGGATGCAGCTACAGCCAAAGCCCAGAGGAATAAAGTCTATCCGCTGCACTGGTTGGTTTGAACTCTTAAAGAGAAATTTCCACAATCACAGAAACTAAAGACTGAGCAGATAGCTTCTTTGAATTCATTTTAATTTACATACTAAAAAAATTCAGAATTCAGCAAATGAGTAACAGAGAAATGCAATCAGTACAAAGGACAGCTTCCTCTGGAAAATGGCGACTTGTTATTCCCATTTCCTACAGCACCAATTATAAATACCAGCAGCAGACTGTATAAATACAAGCTGACACCAACTTCTTGCTTCTTAGCCCCTTATTTCCATGTAAAAACTTCTACAAGAACTGAATATTACTTTACCCAGGCATAAAGGAAAGCAAAATTCACTAAGATACACAATACAGCAGTCAATACAATGCTGGATTTGTCATGGGCTAACTGTTGCTTTTTAACAACAGTATCACACATTAGGAAATTGCAAAGAAATGATAGTACTGTCTATGACCAATGCAGAGAGATGATACTTCAGGTAAGACAACAACTACTGCTGTTGACTGCTTACACAGAGTGTCTGTATTAATCATATAAGAAGCAAATGAAAAACAGAATTAATGAAGAAATGCAGAAGACATTGCAACTCCAATTAATGTTTGCAAGACAAAAAATATGAGTCCCCAAAAGGCCATTTGGGGTAATACCCTCTTCAAAAATTACAGAGTGATTAGCATATAGCTGAAAGTAGGCATACAGATGTGTGAATATATGATCACCAATGGAAGCCCATCTGACGCAGTGGATGGATCTCAAGCAGTGACAGAACAGAGGAAAGTAAGAAGTGAGCAGGCAGATCACAGGCAAATGGCAGTGAGTTGTGTCTCAAGAGGCCTTTGTGAGTGACGGTAACCTGAGCTGCGTTGGCTGGCACCAAAGTGTGCCCCTTTGCACCAGAGACCAGCTGGGAGCCACACGCACCAGCTGCAGCTTTCGTGGCGAACTGAAAACTTGCTAGGCTGCCCAGGCTCTGAGGAAAAGGGAGCAGGGCACACATAGAACAGTACTTTTCAACCTGTTGCAATGCATGGCACATTTCTTAGGGGTAGTATTTGCCAGCTCGTTTCAGAACAGGAAGTTTCCAAGTTCAAAATATTCTAAAGAATTTATATCACTTGACATTCTTCATATAACTCACTAAAATAGGTTCTAATTTAATTTAAAATTTTTACTTTATTGATTTTTCTTCTTGTCTTTTATACTTTTATTAGAATTCTTGGTGCTTTGCAGAATTAGGAATAGGTTTGAAATATAATTCAAAATTATTATTAAATTACATGAATTATAAGTATGTTGCTCAGAAGCATTACATGCTTTTTCCTTAGTAATGCAACACTTATAGTAAATATAACAAAAAATTGCTGATGACTTATTTTACTGATTGCCTTGATGTGTCAGAGCAATGTGCCGAAGCACTCAGGTTAAAAACCACTAGCAGAGTCATAACAGAATCAGACACACAAAAACATATCAGTGCAATCATCCATTTCATGATGCATCCCACGTATCGGCTGAATAAGTTGTGAACAGGGGTAGCAGTCACTCTGGAAGAATTTTAAGGATGTGTGTTGTCACAATTATTTTTAATTTCAAATTTTACAATGATCATAGTGCCACCATAGTTTCACACCATGCGTAATCATTTTCAACTGATTTATTTGTACAACATAAAATGTTCATGCAAACTCATAAAAGTTAAATAGGTTCAAATCAAATACATTTCAGATCACAGTGATGTGTATTTTAGGAGAACAGCAAAACATCAATTACAAAAGAACGTTAGATATGATTACCTTTCTCTAAAATTAAAAAATTACAAAAAATCAGATATGAAAATTACGAGGGAAAAGTTGGAAGATTATATCTTCGCTTTGCTATTCAGAGGAAAAAGACATCACAGGAGCATAAATTCACACAACATGACGACGACAATGTAATCAAAAGAATAACATACACATACATATTGCAGAAAGAAACATAAAACATAAAACTGCTCATGCAGATATATGAGATATCACAAGCTATATGTAATAGATAGGAAATGAATATCAAACAGCCTCAAAAACTTTTTCAACCCAAATTTTTGTTGTTTGTTTTGTTTTTATTTTTGTTTGTTTTATAATGCCTGGTTTCCTGTGTTTCAAAATGATATTTAACAGTCTTGCAAATGAAATATTCAGCATTTTATTAACAAAGCATGTGCATTGTATATATATGCTACCAAAAAATCAGGAACTCACATGAATTGAAGATGGGTTCATGCCTGCAGGGTGAAGCTGCAAGTTGCCAGGCATTAACAGTTGTCCTTGAGTATTGTATAATTGCTGCAGGTAAGTGGGGTTCTGCAATGGTTGTTGGATGACTTGGACCTAAAAAGGATGAAATCAAGATGATAAAACTTAAAAAGAACAACACAATATAAAATAATTACAACTTTCATAAAACCATTGTATTCACTTCTCTATTTTCATTCAAAGATGCATCTCAGATGGACAGGGTTTATATGATTTAGCCCCAAACTCTTCTCACTAGTACTGCACAAGTTCCATTCATAATTTAGTAATTACATATTCATTTATTAAAATATTTTGTGATAATCCGTAGCTTCATAAAATGTGAATGTTAAAACAAGGGTCTTTTCTCAAAAAACAGTATTTTGTTTTAAAAAATTTACATTGTCTTTTGGCACTCAACAGCCCAAATATAACCCCCCCATCCAACTCCTGAGTAGACAACATCGTCAGCATCACATCACTTAATTTAGATGTCAGGGAGTTATCCAGTCCATTTAGATACTAGAATTTCATCTTTTAAATTTTGCATTCTTCTTAATAATAGCTACTCAGTTTGCTTGCTTTACAACTTCTGAGCATGTATGTCTCTGTCATCAAAAATTGGGGGGGGGGAATCAAAGTAAGCAATTTACATCCTAGTACTTCAGCAAACTTTTAGTTAACAATTTTTGTTTTTTTTAAGTGTCTGTTACTAAAAGCTCATATGGTGCACAAGAAAATAAAAGAGGTTCAGTTAGAAGCCAGTATTGAACACAATAATATACTGCGACAAATTATGGCAAAAATGTCAACTGAGATGGCAGCAGTTGTTAGAGCAGAAGTTTTGGGAAGTAATGTGCTTATTGGTTTTCTTCATTAGACACAAAAATGCAATTTCCATATATAATTACTAGTTTCGGAGCTTCTTCCCAACCCTTATTCCAAGCATTTTTGACTAATGCAAATTTGACTTGATGCACAGCAAAACATTTTTATAAACACTATATTGTCTCAATGTTACATAACAAATAAATATATTCAATACAAAGTGTTTTACGGTGCTTTTAGAAAAAAAAATTAAATTGGGATTAAAACCACTCGATGCACTTGAAAATATTGGGAAAGACCTGACCCCAATTCTCCCTGTCTTTAAGAACAAAAGAGAAATACTCTTATTTGGCTATGTAGGTAACACAAACAGAAAATGGATTTTAGAGGCCACGAAATATGAAAGACAGTAACTACCTCAATTCAATCCTTTCTCTTTGCCATGTTTCTTCAATATTATCAAGGATACTAACACAAAAAATTCACTGTTTGCTCCATGAAACAATAATGATTATTCACTGCCAGTAAGTTGTCCCTATATTTTAAATAATTTGGGGTTAATTGAACACAATAATATTAAACTAAAAAACAAACAATAATCACTGTTTACACAATCTTCCCACTATATAAATAAAATATTTGGGCGTAACATCACCAACTGATAATAATATGAAAACTAAATATAAATGTTTCACCATGTATGATCTGTTGAAGATGGAAGAACACCAAAGAGTACTCATAAATTTTATTTCATTTTTTTTTTTTTTTATGGGAAGTGAAAATGGTTTTGTTCATCCATTTTGTTACTAATTAAAGCCTTTCCTTTTCCCACCCTTTCTTTCATTTATTCATTCATTCACTTATCAAAATATTTCCTCACCTGCTGCATCTGGGAGTGGGGCACACCAGGATGCTGCCCAAGAGGCTGTGGGGTGGGGGGAGGAACTGGATGCTGCAAGGAAGGATGTAATGTGGACATTGTTGTGATGGTGGTGGTCCCTGACTGAGGTGGCAATGGAGCAGGGGCAATAGCTGGTGGATTCTGCTGCATTGACACAGCCACCTGCAATGCAATCATTGTCTAATAAGTCAACTAATTATTTTTCTTCTACTTTAATTTTCCAGAGAAACTTTTAAACACACAGTAATTATAATATCCACCAAATTAAAATGGATAATTTTCTTATATGAAGTAGTTTTATAATTTATCAGATTTAGATTTTGGTTCTTTGCCTTCTCTTTAAAAGAAATGAACTTTCAGAATGAAGGATGCATCAAGATGGAAAATAAATTTTGATAAACTTAAGAGAACAAACAAACAATTTCTTTCTTGAATAGATTTTAGTGCAGCATTGTGGTAGGATTTCATTTCAATAAAATTTCAAATTGCAATGCGCAAATAAAATATATTTTGAAAAATTGTACTCATGTTCACTGCAAACATTTTTTTTCCAAGGTGGTAAAAATTTACATCAAAATATACAATTATTTAACTTATTGTCACATATAATCCATATTTCTTTAATTTTGAAATAAGTCTTCTGACAGGTTTCAAGAGAACTTCCCACTTTTAATGCTGCTGCCCAGAAAAATTAAATGATTGTCAAAAGTCTGTGTACAGTAAAAATAAACCAGAAACAAACACACACACACACAAAAAAATCAAGACCAACTCAAGATTGTTACATTTAACTACAATAGCTCATGCCTGGACATAATTTTGTCTTTTTGTTAATGATTTTAAATTTCATCTTTTAAGTGGCAACAGCTTTCGCAGTGAACATGCTGTCACGAATGGCAACAAAAATTTAATTGAATTTTAAGGGAGATAAAAGAGCTCCACTAAGACAAAATACTGCCAAACTTTACCACACATTCCAAGGATAGTATGTAGAAAAACAATCACAAACATTCATTCTATTTACAATGTTTTAAATGAATAAATATATAAGTAAATAAAAAACAACAATAAAACACAAAACCCAGTACTTAAAACTTCATTTAAACATTAATGTCTTATGTGATTTCAAAATTAGAGACTTATGAAAATATCTCTTGTAAATGTTTTAGTACACATTTCTTTCTGAATTTGATAAGCAGTGCTACAATATTCAAACTCTCGAGTTTTTTCTCCTTTTCAATACTACCAATAATCATGGCAAATATTTTTGACATCAAAACAAGACGCTCTCACCTGCTGCTGAATCTGTTGCTGCTGCTGTTGCTGGGTTTGCAGTGTTGCAGTTGGAGTTCCTACACCAGATGAAACCACAGTCACTGTACCCTGTTGCTGATGATGTTGGGCCTGCTGGACACCAACCACTGCATGTTGGGTGCCTGCCTGCTGTGGCCCCGCACTGCCATCGTGGCTCATTTGCACCTGCACTTGCTGACCCTGCTCCACACTGTTAGCTGTTTGTTGACCCTGTTGTTGTTGCTGTTTGTTGGCATCCCCCATGTCTTGCTCCTAACATGCAAAAAGCACACACATTGTTTAAAAAGAAGGTGAATAAATCATATAATACATTTTCGAACAGCAAATTATTTACCATTCACCTAATTGAAGAAAATAAGTTATGTATACAAAACATTAATTCTTTACACATTTCATTCATAGAGCAATATTTTATGTATTTTTTAATTCTGTACTCCACAGGTAAATAAAACAATGTCTATGTCCACAATCTGGAGTAAATGAACAGGAAAAGCCACTATTTTACATTATAAACCATTAGATTCACTTTTTTTTATGTTTTGGTGGAATACACATGAAGAAGATATTATATGAAAAAATTTAATAAGCCTTTATCCAAAAATATAACACACATTTTTTTAGTGTGAAGTCACACACTTTTTTTTTGTTGACAAAAGTAGCTTAGGTTTCCTTTACTGTCAATCCAAATTTAATAGTGGTCTTTTGCAAGTGATATTTTACTTTGATAATCTTGGACCAGAAGGCAAACTTCGAAATAAGAAAAAAATAAACACAGTTAAAAGGACCGTAATCTCTTATCAACATTAAGAGTAAGAATTTTGAGCTTATTTGTCAACAGTTTCCATCTATTATGCAGGTTGAAAATGCATCATATTCATTTACAAGTTTACTATCAAGTTGAGATTCAGAATCTTAGCTTCCCTGAATTTGAAAGACAACTTGCGAGTTTTACTTTGATAGACCATAGCAGTTCCTTATGTAAATAATTTCTGCTTCCTTCTATTCCCTGCTCAATCCTGATACAAAGCACTATTCACCTACACCAACACATTTTTCATATTATTTTCTATTTATCTCAAATTGGTTCTGGATATCACGTTCATTCAGTTTCCACGATTATAAATACTTTAGTTGCATCAATAACTTGATCACCGATAGAAAAGACGGACTTAACAAGTTTTTGTTGTTGTTTTAATAATTTTATCAACTACAATTACAGAATTTCAACTCTAAAATTATTTCACTACAATCTCTTATTCTTTTTGACGACTGTAAGAGAACCTATAACATGCAAAGAGGTCTGAGTAGCACATCCTTTCGACCACGATTTGACTTCGGCTGGTCGTCAGGGACGGAACGTCACGGATAAGTTTTGGATGCTGTCGGGCAAATAGGGAAAAATATAATTAGGGTACTTGGGTATTGCGAATTCTTTGACTTTAAAAATAATCTTGATGAGAAAACATGCCATTACAATCTTATGTTTAAAGGTAAATCATTTCTCCTGGCTCGATTTCTAATTTCAACAACGTCACAAAGCAGAAAAAATCATCGTCGAAAACATCTACGAGAGAACGAGTTGATGTCCGGGTATATTATCAGTCTCAATAAAGTTTTAATAGTGAACCAGAAAACTAGCCCGTCTTGGCTTCATAGAAACACAAAGCACTCACCTCAGTCTCTACCACAGCATCCAGCAGTGCTTGGAACAATCGCCAATTAGTATGTTCAACAACCGGCACCTCTTCCTCTTGCTTAGGTTCAGCTGAACTGCTAACTTCTCCGTCACCCCCTTCTTCGGGTATGCTCAAGCACACATTCACCGAACCCCTGAAAAAGAAGGAAAGGGAATTTCGATAACTCTAGCAGATTAGGAGATAACTTACAAAGAAATACTACAAAAACGCTTTGTAGTTTCAGAAAAACAGAACGTCTTCCTGAGAACAGAAAAGTGTTTTGAAACAAAATGCAAACTATGTAGACAGATGAAAGAGAAGACAACGTGACTTGAGGGAATAATAAGGATTGAGTAGCTTTCCTCATTCGTTTCGGGAAAAGATCTATTCATATTACCTCCTAAATATGCCATGCGCGTTACATATAAAACGCTCGAGGCAAATCTGTTTAAATCCAAATACGCTTATCAAACCGGACCCTAATAATATTATTCAAAAGAAAAAAAATCGTACCCTCTTTTCTTTTTCTTTTTTGACGAAACAGAATTCGACTATGTTCAGCAAAGAATTGTCACACAATTCTAAATCAAACAAATTCCGTTTAATTTCCAGCACGAAGAACCAATCCCTTCTAAATGGATCCCTTACTTGGGTAACATTGGGATCTCATAATCTCCGAATAGTAACTCATTTCCTCAGGCTATGTTGCCGCGAGATCACAGCAGCACGATATCCCATCGCAAAGCTATGGCGACCCTGCGGTTCCTCACAATCCAATAAAAACCAGAGATTCCAGGACCGCGTTATGACGGTCAGCAGCCATGGCGGCGAAGCCAATCACCGAATGCTTTTAACGTGGCTTCCACTCGCCGCCTCCCCTACTTTTCCACACAGCGTAGATCGAGGACACCGTGGAGTGGGAAGGGGAGAGGGGAGGAGAGGGGGAGGTAGCGGTAGGGGAGAGTCTGCGAATCAATCCCCAAAGGACCGCGTCCCCTCCGCTCCTCCCACCCTTCCAGCATCTCCCTCCCCTTTTTTTTCATTTTTTCAAAGCGAAAGAACCCCCCCATCATCTGGTTTCCATTATGCTCCCCCTACCATCAATCATACGGGATCCCCTCACGAGAGCCCTCCCCTTCGCCTCAAACAAAACGAAGAAGAAAAACCTTCGCGCGAACGAAACAGCACGCAGGTCGGGAGGAGGCGCCCCTGGGAGCGAGAGAGAGAGAGACACACACACACACACGCAGGGCGGGGTCTCAGAAGGGGAGGGGAAGAGGCGATGTTAATCAGCAATGGACGAGAAGCAAATGCAAAAATGTTATTGCGTTTTCAAAATGGCGGTCATCAAGAACTACTGAATTACGAACAAGAGATATAACAACACACTCAATTAGATAAATCATATCTTACAACTTTGTCCCTAAATGAAATTTTTTTGGTGTACTGTTTGCAAGCGAATTGTCACATATTATCTGAAATTACATAGTATACATCTACAATGTGAGTAAACAAGCAGGTGTTTCGAGGCATTTACCTAATATACGCCACCAGATTTGGTTGAAACAGTATTTTTCCGAAACTATGAATGCTTAAGAATTAATATATCTTAAAATTAGCATAAGAAAGAAAATCATTTTCCTTCAAATAAAGATATTCGCCGTACTTGCTGCAAGTCTAATCATTCAAACAAATTTATGAAACACTTTTAAAGAAGAAAAAACATGGTTGATTTTGGACTCATTATCTGCACCTATAGGTCATAATTTTAGTTGAATAGTACGCGTTGAAACCTTCATTTCTATTTCCTTTTTAATGATACGGAGTTAAAGCTATGGGAGAGTTCAAATTGCGACGCCTCTAAAGGTTTTCGCGTGTATATAATTTATTGAACACGGCTTCTACTGATAATCCTAAACATTTTTACTAAGATTCAAATTTAAATTATCTCTTGGTATGTGAATATTGGGTTACGAGTATACAACTCGATAAAAACATCTGTTGGAAATGGGTTCGTTTTGAAAGTAATAAGGCCCCGCCCTCGGTCCAGACACTTCGGGTAACGTATACGCAGAGAGAACTCTGCGATCTTTGTTAAAAATGGACATGAAGCAATGCGAGAGGCGAGAACAAGCCCGTCGCTCGACTCCCAGTTGCGCAGACGCGTCGACGTAATTCTTATTTGCTTCGTTGCGCAGTCCCGCGAAGCGCATGCGTCATGCAACAACCAATGGCGTTCGCTGTTACGAACGCCAACCCGCCATATCGGGCCGCTCCCCCCACCCCTCGTGACTAAGCCCGCCTGGGAGGGGAGTAGGGAGGTGAGGCGCCGCTCGGCGCAGGGAAAATAAGATAAGGACGCCAAGAACTGAGCGAAGGAGGGGCGACACGAGGCGGAAGGAGCACACGATGGACGCGGCACACGAAACATCGGCGATTCGACAACTGACCGACAGTAAATCCAAGAATTCTCAGATTCGCCGTTCGCGCTGTACTTCAATTACGCCAACTAATAAAGTATATATTCCTCACGTAATACATCTAAAAAAATAAAGAGGCAGCGATTAGTTCAGGAGATTAAGAACCATTCTAAGAAAATATTATTAAATTTCGAAACCTGGAATGAGCTCTCGCTCCCACCCGAGTGAAATGAATTACCAAATCGCTGCCGTGTCACACCAACTGGCCGCGGCGCGAGCCAATAGAGGAGGCGCGAGGCGAGGCGAGGCGAGGCGAGGCGAGGCGAGGCGAGGGGCCCTGTTCTCCCCGCGAGGGGAGGGAAAATAAATAACCACCCTTCGGGCGGACGCTCAGGCAACGGCGGCGACGGGCAAGAGGCGAGCGAAGAGGGATTCACCCCTCCGATAGGCGCGGCGTTGCCACATCTATCGCTTTCGCATTCCGAGAGCTGCGTCACGCGAAGAGACTCATATTTCTACATCCTTCATTAACACCACATGCACTACGCGAGAGTGGTCGAAGACTTTCACGAGAAGAAGAAAAAAAAAAAAACAGTGTAAACCCGAGTTTTATAAACATACTTTTTAAAACTCTGATATTACAAATGCACAAACGGAAAGTTCCGGCTACTGATTCAGTCATGTTTTTAGATAATACAGGAATAAAAGGTAGTCTCTGCAAGAAGAAAGCATGTAAAACCACTACTGCTCCCCATCCCGGTGGGAGCATAAGGCTCCCACAATTTTCTATACTAACGAAAGACATTCAAAATACCAATTGTTAACGTTATAAATATTAACTATAAGCCAACAAAAGAATACATTTCGAATTCAGTATAAACGAAAAATTCATTATTAAAAAACATGAAGTCGGCAGGACACAATTCACCCCACATACACTCAAGAAAAATCCCAGCTTCTGACATACATCAACTCAATAAAAACGCATTCGTTTTTTAAGTAGGAAACATGATGTGATTGGAAGCTTTGAAACAGCACAGGAGTTTTGACTAAAAATGACCCTATGAATTTTTTTTTGTCTCACAGTGCCTCTATCTCTCGGTTTTCACATCAAAAACTCAAAACTGGAGTAGGTAAACCTCTTTTTTCACAGTAATCTGCTAAAAGCCAGGAGGGTATTTTTTTGTTAAAACCAGTCAATCTATGAAAGTTTCAATGTTTAATAACTTATAGAATCACTTTACCGTTTATCGGTTTCACAGTGCCTGTAAATAAATGCATACTACCGAGTTAAAAAAAATCAAAAATAAATTTTTAATTAAAAAATATTTATAAACAAGACCATAATGAATTTTGTAAATGGACTTCTTGTCAAAATACTGGAATTTACATACATATCGGAAGTTCGAAAATAAAATACTTTATTACTCTTAATTACTATCAAAATATTCCTCGCTCAATTCTTGAATAATAAGGTTGTCATCAATACAGATGTATGCAGGGGAGAGTGCTCAGGTATTGTTCTCAAGAAAAATAGAATACTCGTGCAACAATCTCAAGGTTTAAATTTCTGTTTCAAGTAATTAATAAATGGAACTTAGTTATTTAATAACACCAGCAAATAAGGCAAATAATGATCCTAATTTACATGATGCAATACGTAACTGACTTACTCGCCATATTTGTATACAGGAGGATAGCGGAAGTTGAAGCTTGCCAGTGGGAAGAATCCACGAAGAAAATAATGTATTTTCATCATGGAAGAACCTATAAGCTGAGTGAGCAAGAACGAAAGAACGGGAAAATCTTGAGGAGCTTCGAATTGAACTTCGCAAACATAAAGAGAACGAAAATAGAAAATATATCTACGGGTCATCTAAAATTATTAAGAGGACAAACAAATCGTTACAAGCAAAAAATTAACGAATAACAAAAAACAGTTAAACTATTATAAATTGCCCACTGCTACTGAAGAACCAAGATGCCAATGCGTTTATCACGAATAAATTCCCTGTAGACAACACATAACTTCCTCTCAATTCATTTTCCTTGTAGACTGTGATACATCGAAACAGATGAGTAACTAAGAAAGTATAAACACCAGTGGTAATGAGGAATATTTCATCCACTACATTATATTCTTCAGTAAAAGCTATTGAACACATCCTTCGCAAGGATGTTAAAACTATAACTTCTTGTAGATAATATTATAATAATATAATGTAGCAACCAGTCTCAAAATACTCATTCAATAAATGAAACAAATTATGCTGATCTACTGGTTGAGAAAATCAAGCTGACTTACTGATTGTTGGTAATTTTCATTTGTCATACTTCTATTAGGGCAGCCTTGTTAAAAATGAGCCTAATTTAGCTTCCGGAGAATTTTCAACTTATGTGGTTTTTGCAACTGTTATGAAGTCCTGACTGAACCAACAAGTACGTTCCCAGCCCACAAAATGATTTGGCAAAGATGGAGCACGGACGACCGTTTTGCCGAAACTTTGCGCACACTATTTCAGTGTAGTTCCAATGAAATGAGGATTCTGATTGCGTTTTCGAGAAAGAATTCACTTACATACGGGAGCAGGAAAAATAAATTTTTCGTTATTAAAGACTCACAAAACGAACTTTTGCTTTTTATCGCTGCAGTATTACATACTTTTCTATATACAACGAAAGAGTATTATTACGTAGTATGAAGAAGTACTTCGTAGAAAATAAACAGGATATAATGAACATTGAGTTCAAGTTGAGCTTGTTTTACCAACTGAAATAGTTTACTTTAGTTACAAAGGAAAATAGTTACTCTCGGTTAAAAAAATAATAGTCTTTTCCGTTTACTTTCAATACAAACGTGCTTCCAGCACAGTACAAGAACAATATAGATCATAAATAATGCAACTTAAGCGAGAAAGCAACGTTCAGCCCGGTTTCAAAATTGGCAAGTTGCTCTCTGATTGCGATATAAAGACTAGCCGAAAGACTTATCCATCCCATACCTTTCACGACAGGCAAGAAGTTCTTCCCCTCGTCGGGGAGCGAGTCTTCGCCACTTTCCAGTGGTAGTGGAGTTGATCTTCATAATACATACGAAGGCACAAACTTCATAAATAATATTCTAGTAATTTCATCAAGGATTGGATATCCGCCTACGCAAATTGGGCAGTCGGTAGAGGCCCAACCTCAAAGGGGGCGCCAGTAAAGAAATAATATATAACTGGGGCTCCAATACATTTTTCACCTAACCACAATGACAGTTTTACTGGTTCAACAGCTATTGAAATGTACAGAAGTCTCGGTAATTCCAGGTGGTCGGCTCCGGGCCTAGCTCCAATGAATAAAAACTCCAATTATCGAAAATGAATAATTTGTTAAAATAGAAATATAAAGGCAACTTTTAAATTTCAAAGTATGTATATTTCAATAAAAAAGTATTTGTAAAATATTATTACGTTAATTGCTGAAGATAAATCTTTAATATGTAATTAACTTTTTTTTTTTTTTGTTAAAGTACATTGTTTCTTTTACGTGCGGCAATATCACGCCACCTTCCTAACATCACATTGTCGGCTGGTGTTGCCTCAGGTAGTAGTAGTACCGAACTAATCGAATTGGACTCTGGACAACTAAACTAATTGTTGTTTCAGTGATTGGGCCTAACTACAATGGTACCGCACCCGCCCAACAACAATGCTTCAAACTTGCCAAACAACAATAAAAAACAGATGTAAAGTTTTCATGCCTTGGTAAGTTTTTCGGGAATACACTAATTTATGTATTTCGTTTTTTTGATAGACTGATTTAACTCGCATTTATGGGAAACTCGAACAATCAGGCTCGAATTACAGAGACTACTGAATTTAATTCAAGTTTTAAAACATTAGGCTTGCAGGAGTAATAATTATAAATTGGTGTAAAAGGTAAAAGATAGAAGAAGAAGAAGAAGAAGAAGAAGAAGAAGAAGAAGAAGAAGAAGAAGAAGAAGAAGAAAAAAAAGAATAAGAAAAAGAAGAAAAGGAGGAGGAAGAATACGCGCAGGTCATTCCTCCACCAACACGCCTGCGATTCGACGGAAACGAATTCGATCGTGGGTGCTGCGTTATCTCTCGGGACGTGCCGAAGCTGTTTCCCGCCGTGACATCTGAGCTGAACTGTCGCCGCCCACGAGTGTGCGAGCCCATGCACACACGCACGCACGCACGCACGCACGCACTGGCGCTTCCCTCGCGGCGACAGCTCCGAGTCACAAACGGCCATTTCGAAAAACGTTTCGAGATTATTAAGGAGAATGTCACCCCACGCTTTTCTTTTTATTCCATAATACATTATTATGGATTTCCATAGGTATTTCTGAATTGAAATATTTTAAATTGTTTAAAACATTTATATTTTCATGCCTCGAAACATTTTCGTATAATTGTGACAATTCAACAAAGCTCAAAGTATTTGGGGAAGGAGGGAGCCAACTCGCCACGTTAAGCTAAGCTTCTACTTCACAGTACTCGAAAAGTTCCACATAAGAAGTTTGAACTGTCTTAGACGAGATGGTAAAATTTCACGAAAAAATCAAGTGTCCAGCAGGGTGAGTATTGTGTGTGAGCGGAGCTTCTGAGGAAATACACCAACTGTAAGATGCGTATCTCATTTACATTTGTAATCCCATTACATAAATAATATTCGGGTGGCTAATAGAGAGCAACTTTCTGTGAGGAGGGCTCACGTTCCATTCTCGATCGTGGAAAAAATTAAGCCTTAGCTTCCTAATACTAAACGTAACAATCTCTCTGTGTGACTAAAGAATACCCAAAAAGGCCAAATAAGCTAAGTAGGGTGAGGGGAATGTGTCATCTTTACATGTCTCCCTCAACCCCCAGGCGTGGATAATATATAAAAACAGAGACCAGGCTTGGCAACACGGGTAGTTGGCAAAAGTCGGATTAATCAGACTCTAAAACGCCGAATACATACTATATGTACTGCGATTATTGCAACACTGTCCCTCGCAGGTATCGTCTGTTGACGGTTTCATTCAATAGGGAGCTTGAACGCCACCATAGTGACGTCCCTATGGTGACGTTCAAGCGCCAGCTTAGATGAAATCGTCAACAGCTGATACCTGCCAGGGGCAGAGTTGCTAAAAAAGCAGTATATTATTAGGGCACCTGCACAAGAGCATTGGGTTGACGCGCGTTAAGTAACGTGCGTCGTAGGATAACACTGTATCTTAAGCGAAACGGCACATGGGCGCTTTGGACGTTCCAGTGTATAATCGACAACGTGCGTTACTTGACGCGCGTCAACACAACGCTCGTGTGACGCAGGCCTTTGCTGCAGCGGAGAAATCGCAGCCTTCGGCACCGACGTCTGCGCGATCGGGCAATACGAAACAGCTGCAGATTCATCATCTAAAACGCATTCTCGGAAGTGCCTCTTCTGGCCTCCGCCACCACATCCTTCTTCATGCCGACGAGTGAGCCTCCTTTGTGGACTCTTACGTCGGGGAGAGGGTGCAAGGCTACAGCGGATTCACTGCTAGGGGCAGGAGCAATCGGTGTGCTGGCTTCAGACTGCAGACGAACTCCGTTTTGGCTCTGTGGATTCTCAGGGGTTGAAACCACCCCATGCGTTCTGCTGTGATTGAAACGAGAAATTTCGGGGATGAATTTACACTTTAGGCGTTCTTATAAATTATATTATTATCAAGTGTCAGTGCACAAGCTTCAATTGATTTTTGTTATGTCTCTCGAAAACTCAAATTTTCGAAAATAAGCTGAAAATTAAGCATTTTCAGAAACGCTCAAATGATATTTTCAAAAAAGCTCCAAATTTTACAATGAAAATGTTTTCATAGAATCAGGTTTTTTCTTCTTTGATATTCATACAGCCATATTTAGAGTAATATTTTGTATTTTTGGAGAAAATTGTTAGTTAATGAGCGCGAGGTTGATAGATTTGAATATTGAAAAGTAACATGGTTTGCGTATTGCTATGCGGTTGTGAATGACGTCGAAGTCATTCAGATATTTAGATTCAATGCTACAAAGTTTAGGCCGCGTAGGCATATAAAGAATAGTTTTCAAATTATAGTAATGGTGTGCATAAGACCAAGAGCATAGACACTAAGGCTGTGAGTTCCAAACTTGTGTGAGGCATGAATGATTATGTGAGAGGTGTTCCAAATGCCTTACGTAGAAGTATTATATCCATATTTGCATTGATTTGACAGATGCATGTGAACAATATTTGCTCAAGGTGTGTGAGAAATGTTTCCGTGTAGCTGAGGAAATGGGATAAATACCTCTGGAATAACCACCGACATGAACTGAAGGGATATCGTAGGCAAATATTTATAAACGTTGTTCGGTAAGCGCGAAAGAACTTTCTCGTTGGTAATCTCCTGGATGAACGGAAGGTAACGCGAGAAGGCTCAGTGGGTTTTTGCTAAGGGCCGTCAGCATCTGAGAAGAGGGTGGGAAAAATCTGAAAAGCTACATCAGTCTCAATAGAATAGGACCCGAACTATAGTACGAAAATGTCTGTGCCATTTTGTAGCAGCACTAGTTTTCACTGCACATCCTATAAGTTAAGTAGTAAATGAATTTTCGGAAGTGACGGAAGAACATTGAGTTCTTGCAGTATTTGCAACAAACCAGAATTGAGTTTGAACCAGTTTGAGAGAAAAAGGGGGACGTTAGAAGTAATGATGTTTCAGGACTTCAATGACTATTACATCCACAGGAGGTGGGGGAGAAGTGCAAGTTAGTTTTTGAAACGCAGCTTTCGTATTTGCAATTATATTTTTATCATTATATTTTATCGCGCACAAAAGATTTGTTAATTACTAGAGGTAAACCGTCAAACTCCCTTATCAATAATACATTATAGTGAATAGTGGAATTTAATTTCTTTATCATTAAACATAAGTTTTAATTTCAAAATTTCCTTCATTCTCAGTAACAGGTTCTCAAAGACGGCCCCCACGGTCCTCAAGGGGACCATGAATCGATTTTAAGGAGATCATCGGGTGAAAGTTTAAACACTTTGCGACTGTTGTCACTGGTTTGCACATCCCGTGAAGGAATCTAACTTCGTTACTGTAATATGTCTTATGATGTTACACGCACGTTTCGACACTCTGTGTTCTCGTAATCCAACAGCGTGTGTCGCGAATTAGACAACTGTGTTCCCAGAAATCGCACGTACGTGCACCACACTTAAGGGCTTTCATTCCGCAGCCACGGGAGCAGGTCTCATCTCGGCAGGGAGTCCTCCCTTGTCTATTGTATCCCTTCCTCCTTCATTCGTGTTTGGCAAATATTTTTGTCCAATGATAACAAATGCGCACGCGTGTGGGCAAGAGAGACGAAATCCGCAGATCTCGAGTTCCGACGGGCGCGCGCAATGCGCCCACCCCCTGCACAACGCAACGCGCACAGCAATCACCGCCCCTTCTAACCACAGGCGCTCGCACTGCGACACCCAACTGCGCCCAACAAATGACGTGCCAAGACCACCAAAGTAAATAAAGTCCCTGATTGTTTATGGAGACGTTCTGTGCGAAAAACATTTTTTAAGCAACAGATCCCTTAAATCATAAGTTATATAGTGAAAAGAAAACCTAATTTTTATCTTGCTCTAGTTGCCCAGGCTTTACGACACAGTGTCAAAGACTAAGCAAATTAGATTATAGATGTTTGCTATACATCCAATATTATGACTGAGATTTTGTTTTTAGTGAATTTTCTGTTAAAATATTAAATTATTATTTTTCTCGAATATAACATGCCAATAAAGGGTACTCACCTTTGACTAAAGTCAAAACAAGGGAATATGTTTTCTTTCACCTCTGCCATATTACTAGCACGAAAGAGTTAATAACTAAAATAATATTCTGGTAAATTATTATGGACAACATTATCATTACACATTATTAAGCAGATGATGTTCTCAAATTGAAGACACGAATATATGATACAAAAATACATATATGTATTTCACAAACAATGAGTTAAAAATTAAGTTTAAAAAATCTCCTCTTGTGTAAAAAATACCTAATTATTTTGTAATATTATATAATTGTTTTGTTCAATTAAGAAAATGGAAGAGCCTTAAGTCTGTTTGCCTAGGGGCCTTGGCTCTGGGCTCTATAAATAATCGTTTACTTAGGATTCGCAGATATGAAAGCTCCACGTTAGAATAATCAGATTTACAACATTTTTCAGTAATGTTCATGTTGATATTGGTGTAGCTCACAGTTAGCACTTTTTTAAAGAGCGTGTCAAATCGGAAACTCCAAAAGAGGGCAGATAAGTAATGGCGAATCTCAGAACACACTTATGAAACACGAGAAAGTTTCAAGAACTACTTTTCTTCCTTCATTAAGGCTTCAAGGAACTTCATACTCGCAGCAGTATTCACCAAACTGAAGAACACAAGACCCGAGAAAAGATTGAATACCAGGGGAAACGCCACCAACAGTACTGAAGCATTGCAAAGATGTGCTTGGCTCTACTTTTTGGAGAATCTTTGATTTCTATGCGGTTGGACGAGAGTACATCTTAGTTGTAATTTATAAACCTGGACCAACGGACTCCCGAATCATGGACTAATAAGCAATCTTTTTACGCCGTCGAAAATCTTCGACAGAATTAGTATATTGAGCACCTTATTGACATGAAATACCTTTTATAGGAAATGCTGCTTTCAAAGGAAGCATAGATTTTCGCGATTCGCGAAGAAACGTACTATAACATTCAAGAACCTCCTTTTTTATTGCTTTCGCAATAGAAATTCATATACAAACCATGTACTTCGATTTTTCGAAGGCCTTTCACACAATTAATCACTTTTATAAGAATAATGATAAAAACGTTGGAAGTGAGTCGTGTCAATCATTAGTGTCACTCTGTGAATACTGACAAGCAACTTCAAAAGGGAGAATTCATAGTAGAATTTGCTTCCTGGGGCCTTTTCTATCGTCCTCTCAAGTTCTGCAAGTGTTTTTCTCAAGGAAATATCTTTAAATAAATAATTAACAACTTACATTATGACATCAATTCTGACAGTTTTGCTTTTTTAAACAATCCTAATGAGGATTATCGCACAGTCAAGGGAAACCAATATCAAATTACCGAATGGTATTTGTTCAACAATGTGTAAATACTGAGAAATCTCTCTCTATTAAGTTCCTCAGATCACATTCACACTTTGCATGTATTGATAAATGCCAATCAAATCTATGGATTTATCTTTCGCTCCACGCGACAAATTCAATACACGAATGTTTTGAAATCAATTTACAGAATAGGAACTCTGTATTCACTCTTGATTCACAACGAAGAGTTTATCATGTTTTGTTTCTGTACAGATAAGAAATGGATAAATATGAGCTATAAATGACTAATTGCATGGGCGTTACCAGCATCAAATTATTTGGGATGGGAACAAATGAACAGAAAGTTGAAACTTCGAGAATATGGAGATCAGGAAACGACTGTAAAATGACATACAATGTTTTGTTTGAAGTTATTGTGTAGTGTGTGGTTGAAATCAATACCTACGGAATATGATCACCGCTTCTTGAGTTATAATCATAAATATCTGTATTGCATAAAAATATCCACCACTTCGATAAACCGTGATTTGCGAAAACCAATGATAGGTATTTACTTATTGTTCGTACAATACTTCTACATTATGAATCCTAAAACGAAAATTTAATCACAAAGATAATCTATGTTCTTTATAAAGTGTACCACGATCAAAAATGATGAAGAAACGAATGTAGAGTGTTTGTTGCATTCCAAATCTGTCAATTATAAAACTATGTAAGTATTATGAATCACGAACGTATATAAAACAATTTAGAAGAACACGTCTGGCAGAAACGTTAAGTGGAAACTACTTGTGCGAACATTTTTGTTCCCTTACAATGATCATCTTCGAATATCCGGCGATTGATATCTATGACGCGGCGATGCACGACATTCTTGTCTGGGAACACGTTCAAGCTGGGCCGGAATCACCCGTGCAAGGGCCCTTTCAATGCAAGTCATTCCCTCATTTTCCAATCTTGAACCATGCTTATGGTTGGAAAACTAAAAATTGGATTTTCTACTCTGAACGTGATGCCAAACAATATTTGTAAAGAAATATTTCTGATGCGACTACGACTATTCAAGAAAATTTGATGTGATATTTAATTGGGTCTGTTTGAACTCTAGTAGTAACAGGTGAACTACACAAATGAACTACACTAGTATTATAATTTTCTGTTTATATACGTAAAATAACAAGAAACAAAGACAAACTAAAGAACATATTGAGAGACATAACATTAATTACAAACTAAAATATGTCACTTTTACCGATTTGTTGTCACAAAAACCATTTTTCTTTGCATGTCAGAGAAAGCAAACATGAATTGTATAGAATATGTATAGAATACTGTTATCTGGGTTTATTCCTAGGTTGAAGTATGTGGAAAAAACTTCGATTTTTTAAAATATTTATATATTTGTATTGAAGCAAATTTCTTCTTTTTTCACAGCCTAATCCGCTCATATAAAAGAAAATGCATTTGTATGAATGGTTTAGCTCTAATTTTTGTTAAATTATCTAAGATTTAGAAAATAGCAACAAAAAAAACTTTATATTTAAAACGCCAAGGGTTTTCGTTTAGAAAGAAGTTTGAGCTTTCCACTAAACCAAATTTGATATTTGTTACAAATGAAAGGTAGTGGGTTCTACATGTTTTATCGTTTGCTACTAACCGATTTTAGAGTATAGACACTAAATTTTAATATCATAAAATTAATAGAATGAACATATATCTGCCGTAATTTGTTTATTATTTCAGAGTGTAAGTTGTAATCGATCTATTGAATGCACTCGGCATTTCCGTTTCCAGAAAACATGTGAACGTAAGGTTGTTGCTAGAGAACCTATAGTGTTGAGTTCGAAGATTATTTTTGAGAAAAAAAAAAAAAAAGATTAGCGTACAAATGCAGTGTTAAGCAAACGACGACGTAGAACATTATGAGAGACTTAATTCAATCACATTTGTGCATGTGTTTATCACGGGGAGTTGTCAATGTTCTTCTTCCAGTGGATGGCGAGATGTGGCGTCGACCTACAGGTCTGTTTGAGGATGTTTTCCTAGCTATCCATCTTCAACAGCGGGGCCTCCCTTTCAGCCAAGACGAGCTCGAAGCTCTCGACTGGTCTCTCGACATGCGTTGGCGCATGGAAGAGGAAGGAAAAATCGCGAGAGGTCCGTGGCTCAATTGTTAGAGTACGGCTCCCGCATTCGCCTGGGGTTTACCGAAAACAACAACAACCATAACTCCCGATTAGCGCAACCGGTCACTAATTTGTCCTTCAGACAAGGGGTAATTCCACCCAGTAATCATTGACCCAGCAGTCAACGAACATCCACCGTCATCGGGGCTTTGCGACCTCCCGCTCAACGATGCTGCAGAAACAACGACGTTCGATGCCGAACTGCCGCCATTCATTTCACGAAAATATGTCATATTACAAGTTTAAGCGGAAGAACAGGCCTATAGGTACGACCGGCAGGTAGCTTCTTGTACCCGCTATTCGCCCGTGAACCGCCGCCGCGCACGAGACCCGGCCGCGTGGGCCCGCCATTCGCACCCACGCACGCGATTTCGACGGCCGCCCCCACTCCACGCCGCTTCCCGGCCGGCAGCCGGGCAGAGCGGGCGACCGTCGTTGGCACGCCTGCGCGCTCGCCGCGCCGCGATGTGGCAACGCCGCGTCTGCGCCGCCGCCGCTCCCTTGGCCCTCCCCTCCCCGGCGGCGCGGCGCGGCCCGGCGAGCGCGACAAGGCCCAGACCCCTCTCCCCCGGCTTCCAGGCCCACAATCGCCCGCCGCCATAGCGTGGCGCCCGCCCGCCCGCCGCCCACTCGCCTGCCCGAGCCGCACCGCTGCCCGGACCGGCCCGGACCGGCGCGGCGCGGCGCCGGCTCGCGGCCGCGAGCGCGCGCGCTATATATAATCCCGCCCCCGCCGCGCGACGGCACGGACGGCAACGAGCAACCGGCCCGGCGCAGCAGTGCCCTGCCACGCCGCTGGCCGCGCGTCCGGCGCCGGCGAGGAGGGAAGGGGCTTGTTGGACACTTGTGAGGAGAGGTAGCTTTTACACCGCATGCTGACACTCAAATACAACCACAACATTCAGTCGGCAATTTTTTTTCTACGACGAATTTGTTTCCTTAAAATTGTGTAATTTACATACACATCTAAAATAGACTACCCCTACGAGTCCACGACGCCGGAGGCAAACGAGAAACGTTTGAATAAAAGTACAATATACGAGTACAGTTACGTCCACTTCCGACTAGGTGCAGAGTGGAAACTTCGTCGTTGCAGGCATAAACAAATCGGATCAAACGCAGAATGTGTAACTAAGTTCTTAATTTCTTTAACAACGATATGGTCAGTCAAACCTACAGGACTTGCGTGAATTAAATAAACAGAAAAAAATGACAAGAATAGACAAAAGTATCGTTTGATTTTTTTATAATTAAAAGTATTTTAAGTCACGCAACTACCCATCCATTAAGACTATAAAGGCCCGTCAATTTGTCACAACCTGGCAAACTGCCTTTACTGTCTTTTGGAACAGGTTCACAATTTTTAATCGCAAAATCTACCTCTTCGCCGACTCTTATCCTACACAGATATCACCTCACACGAACAATTCAGTCTGTGGTATGCAGCGTCGGCGAGGAAGACAGCCCTTCCAGCCCAAGTGCGGGGGAACAGCTGACCGCTGGCTTCCCCCAAACAGCACGAGCGCCTCCCGCGAGCTCTTCTTTCAGGCGCTTGGAACACTTCGAGCTTCTCGATATCGTTCGAGGAACGCTTTATGCACGTTATAGCTTATCTTTCAACTGCTTGCGGTCCTTTCCCAGAAATTTCGTCACGCAGAGAGGGCTCACCAAGCCACCTCGCGTCTCCCCTTTCATTTCTGCCTGTTGCCACGGAGTGCACCGGACGACCAGACACAGTGAGAGGTTTTACTTGGACTTCTCTACGAGAGACTGGGTCGTGCTGGATTTTAAACATGACGCAGATCAGACTCAAGAACAGTTATGATTCGAGAGGTAAAAGAGATATTTTATTTTGTGAGTAGAAATGGTTGCCACATGAGGCCGATAGACGGAGTAGCGCAATCCAACGAGCAAATTAAAATCACTTTTACCACGTGCCATACACTATATTTTAGACAGCCTTACTGACTTACATTTTATTTTTATTCAAGTACACAAATCACTTCATGTTGCGTTCACAAGAAAGTATTTTGTTTTCTTAGTTGCATTTACAGGTTTATCTAAAAACTTGAGCAACGTCCCACTTCCTCTACTAGTGTTAAAAATTGAACTTTAATCAAGTCACGCCAGCCCTGAAGAAACGCTTTTACTAGTTGCTGTCAAAAAACAAATATTGCTCCAATAATGTAAAAAAATAAAAAATAAAAAAAATAAAAAATAAAAAAATATAAAAAAAAACACTCCCGCTGCAAGTGTTTGACGACGACGATAGCGAAGGACGGAAATGCGAAGGTGTAAAAACGCTGTGAATTTACACCGCTTATTCCTCAGAACTTAACCGTTGGATACTTGACAGCTCGACATTGCGATAACAGCCCGCGAGCTCCCATGCGAGACTTGAGATCAGTTACATGCTTACCCAAGTCATTTTTCTCTTGATAGATGATCTCTTGCAGTCACGGCGAAAAAGAACGTTTCCAACTCGTAAGACATGTCGAGGAAATAAGCACTTCATTCAGAACTGAAAAGGGCGCAAATACGTGTGTAGATTGATGGTTCAGGAATGTTTGCTTTCCGAAGAGGGGAATCTTGCTATGACAGTTTTTAAATACAATGTTAAGTGTGGGGGAGGGGGGGGGGCGTCAGAGACAAAAGTAATTGAATTTGCAAATGAGACGACGAAGATGCTTTAAGAAAACCTATAGCATAATAAACGAAAAGTGACATTTTCACTAAAATTTGTTTTTTATTCAATAGTGTTTGAAAATAAAAGTATTTTAGATTTTTGGTTGTACAACATTATCCTAGTAGTTTTAAACAGGTTTGCTACGTTCAATTTAAAAAACCTACACTTAACCAAACAAACAAATAAATTTAACAGATTTAAAATTGAGAATGTCAGCTTTCAACAGAGAAAAACAGTCATCTGTTGATCTACTCCACAAATATTCACAATAAATCAAAAGACAGTTTGAGATTTAGACAGTAATGATTATCATGAAAGACAAGTTCGATTCCTTTGAGGAAAAGATATCGGAAGAAAAAATATACCCTAAGCTTTATTTTTTAGCATTTTGAACTTCTCGGTGAAATTCCAGAACTGCATATTCTTCCGTTGAAAATCAAAGCATTAAAAGGAAGACATTATCATGAAAAATATATAGCTTAGTTCCACGATGGCTGAGAAAGACACTCAAGCCATTAGAATGGGTAAAGGAGCCGAATCACGTCCATGACTTGATTCCAGTTTTGCCTTCGCGTCCGTAAT
The DNA here is from genome assembly GCA_017312745.1 of Gryllus bimaculatus. Taxonomy (NCBI): domain Eukaryota; kingdom Metazoa; phylum Arthropoda; class Insecta; order Orthoptera; family Gryllidae; genus Gryllus; species Gryllus bimaculatus. The sequence goes on along the minus strand of BOPP01000359.1, from coordinate 445,683 downwards.
AAGAACGGAATGAGTGACTAAGCCGAAAACCCTAAAGAAGCACCTCCAATTATTCATGAATGATATTCATATAACGCCATATTTAAACATTCCGGAAGTTTCTTAAGCAAATTACTGAAAATAAATTTCACAGGTACTATTCAGCAGAAATGACCATTTGTTTTCGAAGTGAATGGTGAGCCATGTATTTCTTGCATGTGCCACAAACGAGAGACCCCTTCCTCGTTCGAAAGACGGTCCCGCACGTTGTTCGAGGCAGCTTCCTCCCGCACTGGCCACCCCTGACGAGTCAGGTGCCTGTCCGGATAAGCGTCGTCCCGGGCCGTTTCTTTGTGCGCGCTCCAAGGCAACATTGTGCTCGCCCAGGTAACCGCCACCCGCGCCTCCCTGCGTAGCCGCCCAATCGTTCCACTTAAAATAGTGCTCGATAGAATTTCATACAATACTGACACACTGAAAACCACTTTTTAATTAGAAGAATCCCTCAAAACACAAATTTTAGTGTAGAGCACTAACTTCTTGTTACCGTTTACGTTCTGGTAAAATTAACAATTGAAATAAGAAAATCCAGAAATGAATTGTAAGCTTGCCAGGTGCACGTCACAAATGGTCTTTTTAAAAACAGATGGCGAGTTAATAACAATGTCACGTATATTCCATAGATAGTTTGTAGTCTACAAGTGAAAAAAACGAAGCTCAACTGACAAAACGTAAAAACTCTTAACACCTTGGCTACCATACGGGTCGGTAAGCAAAGTGTGAGCACGAACTTGCGGCGGTAATTATTATTTTTAATACGAGATCACATTGTCCCTTGAGTTGACTTCGTACATAAAATACGATAGAGAGAAATAGTGCTTCCAGGGTTCCGCCAAGTACCTCCTTGTATGCTTTACGTACATGTTGCGCCAGATTACCAAATGTTCCGGATGAACTAAATTAGAATCGCTTATTTCCCGACATATGGTCGACGAAACGCCATAATACAATCGCTCCCATCCGTGCAATGCGTTTCCCGCCAAAAATCTACATTCGAATGAGCTGAATCACGGGGACCTTTGTAATGTTGCTCTCGCGCAGTATGGTGGAATCACTGCTTTTGCCGCCTCCGGGAACTTGTGCACGCATGGCGGAAGGGTGTTGAAGAGTGAGCTCACCTGTACAACAGATCATCAATCTCCCTGCAAGGCGATAGACGCTGCAGTTTGCGCTTGATTGAAAGGGCCCGCAGTGTCTTCAATGAAAAAGGTTTTCACGAGACACACTCACATTTTTTTTCTAATTTAATTTGAAATTATATAAAAACTATATTTGTACAACTTTGAATACTCAGATATCGAGGCACAATGCCTACCATAGTGAGAATAGAGTGAACGAATACATTGGACGTCATTTCAAACAAGGCCGGGGAATGATTGATAGCTCACCTCACAACATAGTTCAACTACAAAGTGCACATCTGATCACCAACACTAACAACAAACACGTTTAAATGACATGACTGCCGATATTAATGCAATTCCTTTTGTTTCGAGCATTCCGAGCTAAAACTCGAGAGCACATGCCGAACAAGAAACAAACCAAAGCTAAACTAGTGAACACCACACACACCAGCCTCTCGAAATCCCATTCCTTCTTTCTTGGCACCAGCCATCACGCAATGCCGACATAACCTCACTTCCAGGCGCCGTCGTGCACGCTGGTGCGCTCACCGCTTGGGGTCCTCCGCTTGTCGGCTTTTGGCCGCGTTCATCGCGGGGCCGCCGCCGCCGCCGGCCGCGCCCGTCCGCCGCCTCCGATGCGCGCCAGCGGGTGGGAGGGCCGTGGCTCGTACGAGATGAGCGTTTTCTTGGAGCTGCGCGTCCACATATGCGTCCCCTGGCGCCGCCGTTGCCCGGGGCCTCACCACGAGCGTAGGTACCGGCGCCGCCATCCCGTCCGCTGCCGGCACGCCCCGCCGCCGTCGCCGCCGCGCCCCGTCGCCGGCCGCGGCCGCTCTACACAGCGGGCGAGGCATTGCACGAGCACGGTGGGCGAGGGCGAGGGCGTGGGCGGGCACGGGGCCTCGGGGCGACACCGCAACCTCCTCCACCTCCGACGCAATGCCTGCGTGGCAGCCGGGACTGACGCGGCGGGCGCGGACGTGCCGGGTCAGGGCGCGGCGGGGGCGGGGGCTTTCGGAGGCAAATTCCTGCCTGCTGCCACCTCCGCGTCGCCGGTGCAAGGCAGGCCAGGCCAGGCCAGGGCAGGGCAGGCAGGATAGGCCGACGGACGGCTCGAGGGCCGGAGCTGTAAACCGCTGGCGGGTGCAGCCGGCGACAGAAATAGACGCGTCTTTGTGGCAGCGGGGGGCGGGGGTGGGGGCGGGGCCGGGGCCGAGGGCCGACCGTTGCCGCTTCCGGAGGCGGCTTTGTACCACGGAGACCCACCTCGGGGTACACGCCTTTGCGGTACCCTGCCCGCGTTTCAAACCACAAAACTGTTTCTTCCTTGCAGGGCTTCATGGAAGATCGATATACATCGATGTACAAAAATATCGTCAATTATAATACGGCGAAAGTGGTAGTCGTTCCGTCTAGGTCTCCAGTCATTATCCAGGCATATATGCGTCATCCGCTTTTACATTGCAATGGAAGGTATGGGAATATCCTTTGAAGTCAGCTCGATGTGTTTGTGAATGTGAGAACAAACAACGTTGACGTATACATAGATGAATGGTGTTTGACGATTAAGTTAAACTGGCTATTCACAAATACTACCTGGTTTACTTTAATATTTCATTCGGATTAGAAATCTCAAAAACCCAGAAGCAATCCAAAATAAATTCTGTAAGAGACGTTTCACTTCAGCCATAAAGAATGTAATAAAGATGAGTTGTTTACATATAACAACATAAATATATATTAAATCACTATTCAATGGCGTACCAATGACGAGAACGTGTTCAAGTATTGATAAGAGTACGTCCATTGACATTATTCAACGCCCGAGATTCGGTGAGCACGAAATCTGAATCTTCAAACACAAATTTTCCATTCAGACTTTCGTAAAAAATCTCGGATGTCGAATACAGAGGACGAACAACACGTTAAGACGCACGCGATCGAGAGTTGCTTGCGCCCGAGGTACCTCCGTCCCCACCTCCTCTACCTCTTCTATTGCGGCGGAGACAGATTTATTTCTTGATAACGAGCGGTGGGAAGCAGGCTCGCGCCCTACATCCGTAGCGACATCCAACGCTCGTAGACCCTTTGGACCTGCCTTCTTAAGATCGCCAATGGCTTTGCTACACCTCGCGTGTTGCCCGATGTGGCCGATCATCAGCTGCGTCGTGGTTATCCAATCGGGAGCACCAATACCTAAAATGTACGACGTAACGATGCTCGTGTCTGGTTAACCGCGTCCAGCTGATGATCTGTCGAAAGTCACTATTAATTCAATTTAAATCGGACGACGGTCACAGAGAAGCCGACTTCGGCCGAGATTTTGGTCGTCCGACGTCGCGTCGGATGTTTAGGTCCGATGTGTGGGATTCGATCAAACACGTGCTGATGAAGCAATCATAGTGAACCCGAACGACCTTTTTTGACGGCATCCGAAAACATCAGCTGTCATACATCTGCTTCATTTGATTCTTAGTTCCCTTTGCCCGAAATCAGTTAGGAGAATCCCTGTCATCTGTAATGCCTAGATCATCGAGAAGAAAATCTTGAGCGTCCTTCTGGAAAATATTTTAAACAAATATCCATGGAATTATAGAAAAATTCGGCTGATTTCGGGTGCAAAATCGTTTCTCTTTTACACATGAAATAAGATAGACGATTTGGCTCTGAGACGACCGGCAGCGAGCGGCCGATATTTCGTCCGCGCTGCGACCGTAGCTTAACCGACCTCAGTTCTCAGTGTCAGTTCGATCTATAAAATTTCAACAGCGCAACGAATCCATTTACATCACAGAGGTACACTAACTTTTATTGTAACTACTGGCATCGTCACTCCAAGAACGCGTGTGCGATCTCGGCCGAAGAGCTTGAATATCGAAGGGCGGAAATTTCTCAAATGCCACCTCGTGCTTTCGGCGTGTACAAGCTAAATATCCAGCGCAATTTAATCTTCAGACAATTGAAAGGCCTAGTAGAACAATGGGTTATCCCGTATTGAGGCATTTACCGTTTTACTAGAACTTTCATATAACTGAGTACACCTTTAAACATTTAAATACAGGACACTTGCATATAAGCCCATACTCTATTTAAATAACATGTTACACTAAAAGAATAGTATTTAAAGTTTTATTTAATACTAATATATCAATTACACAAAAAATGGGATAGCCACTTGTTCTACTGAGCCCTTCAATTCCCACACTAATAAGATTACATATTGGCTTAGCCAGGGTAGAAGGAACATGGAAAAATATTACTGAGACCGTTGTTTTGGTGCTAACATTGGGAGGCAAAATTTACTGGTTGAGAGCCTGTAAGGTACCATCTGTTCCATTAATTTACCACATGTGCCCGGATACTACTAACAAACTATCGACCTTTTATTGTAACTAACAAAGAGCGGAAAATATTTGTTTTTGCGCTCGAACATTCATGACCAAAACGTGATAATCCTCGAGAGTCCGAGGTCGACTGTTATCAAATCTTCACTCGATATCAAACCAGAGATCCCAAGGTCGTTGCAATTACGCGCATTAAGTACACAAATATTTTTCTTTCTTTATGTTTCTGGAGAAACCGTAGCTCCTAGGGCGAAACCAACGCCAACCTTTCCTTGTGGTACTTAAAAACCGCGCATCAGCCCGAATCTCGGGTTTAACGACCAAGATGAACTCTTTTAGTCAATTGTGCCCCGGGTGCAAAAATGCACTTCCTACCAGCGTTTGTAAATAAAAATACGGTTCAATCAATGTCAAATGCTACTCAACAAAATAACGGAATATCAGTAGAGCGATAATTAACGTATATTTTAAATAGAGTTCCCCACAAGGAACAAGAAGGCAAGCAAATTTTTGCCACCCGATGCCCAGGGTACCTATAACCCCCTTGGATCGAATTTCCAACGACAGGAACGAGCCGCAACCAGCCAAAGATCGTTTCCCTACCACTTCGCAGATGACGCAATATTTGAGTAATGCCTTATGCCACGTTTCTGATGCCATGATTCGTTTGATGCGAAGACCCCCAACTTTAACATTCAAATACAAAAACAAGAAACAAATACAAAGAATTAACAAATATTGGATAACACAGCGATCACCAGGCTTCCAGCCTAATTCAAGATGCTGCTGCTGATAATGTTGACAATAGTGAAGAGTTTAATAACTTTTTCTGAGCTCCAATCTCCTATAATATTTCAAAACTCCAATCGTGGAATGATGAATCCCAATTCGCTTTCCATCAATATTCGAGAGCATGAAAACTAAATACTTCCCTGACAAAAGACGTCCCCCTTACGTTCCCTTTTCTCCAGCCATCTCCACGCATCATCTCCTGACAAAGACTGCAAGGTTGACAAGAGCACGCATAGTCCCGAAAGAAAAAAGGCAACGAAGCAAGCCAGAAGCCGGTCACGCCCCTGCCTCGCTCAGCGACTTACGGGCCATCAACGGGAGCGGCCACGCTCCGCGGCGGCCTCCGCCCGAGGCAGCAATCGCCCCGCCCCGCCCCGCCCCGCCCCCGCGCCGTCACTTCAACAATGCGCAGCGCTCGCACGCCACTCACACTCGACAATTTAAGGCAATTTAAGGGCGATATTTCAATCCGTAAACGGTATCATGGCATTCCACAAAAATATTATAATAGTGATACTTTACAGTACATACTTTCTCGAAATATTTGTAACTTTCGCAAATTTCGAAAATTCAGAGACGAACGAAATTTGGACATGTGCCATTTTATATGCGTTCTTCGCACTATTTCGGGAAAAAATACAGAAATAATTAAGCTTCTTTTATGCGAAAATCCTGTTTGGACTTTTTTTATTTCCCGAAAAATAACGCGAAAACCTGATTTAAATATTTTATTTAGAAGAAAAAATTTCATTCAGAAGAGAATTCTCTACGTTATTTTTTATTTATAGAAAGACGCCGATTTTTTAAAAAATGTAGTAATTTTCAAAAATTCAGAAATTCAACGAAAATTGGACTTTTACAATTTTTATACGTCTACAGCGTTCTATCTGAGAAAAAAATTACAGGAAAAAAATTGGGTCCATTTTTTATAAAATTTGGAATTTGTTGAAGCTTTATATTAAATACCCCCTCCAATCAAAATATCAGTTTTAATTTCAAGGGTCCGCGACATCAACCACATCTATGGTGGTACATTAATTTTGGTAAAATATCCTGCCAACGGTTAAGCCACCGTTGTCCACTGGCATGTGGACAGACGCTTTGCCATAAACCAATTTTCCCGTATCAACGACCCACAAAAGTGAATTTTAACTACACAATGCACGCAATATGTGTACAATCCTAAACATAAAGGAATACGATTAATTCAATTTTTCTGTGTTAGTGATCCACAAAACGAGTTTTATGTCCAAAACTCGCCGTTTCGGTTTGAAGCATTTCAATATTTCCTCTCTACTAAGAGAGGAGACAGAGGTAAGAGAGAGTAACTCGTGATGCTACTTACAGAATGGCACAGACTTTCTTAGTAATGCCATTGGGATTTTATAACTGAACATATTGCTGTGTTGAAGTTTACGAGATCTTATGACATCCTGTGTTGAAGAAGCTTGTACACGGCGTTAAAATTACCTCTAGATAAGCCGGAGGGCACTGGGTCACGTGGCTCCTCTTTCCTACGACGTGCTGTACCAGACCCCGCGCGCCTTATAGCGTCATATGCAGTTTGCCAGGATTTGCTGTTGTGTGTTGTCCTTGAAAGTTAGCTTACATGCGTCCTTCTTAGATTCGTGCGTGTTTCTATAACGTAATATAATCTTCTTAGTGAGTAAACGCCTTGATCAGTACAAAGCATGACGTAGCAAGGTACGCGAACTCCTTTTAGAATATGTTGAAGAATAATATTTTCAGAAAGTTTCCATTATGAATCTGAAGATAATGTCGAAGAAAGTCTGTGGATTTACATACGGATCATGAGGTAGAGTAAGACAACAATCATGATTGATAACATAATGGAGGACATTCGTTTTTTCATAGGTGGGCAAACATGACAAATTGATAATTAAACACACTACATTAGAAGTAATGGCGGATTCCAACTCATGGCGTTTGGTGACTCTCTATTATGTTGAAAGTGTTTTTGAAATATATGGGAAAATAATTTATTTGCGAAATGTCGATCAATGCTCGAACCGACTAGAGTACCGCAGAACGTGGCACAAAGTTTCTTACTACAGCAGTTGTAAAGGTCCACTATGTATTCCAGGAGAAAGCCAGAAAATCGAAGTAAAATTCCTTCGGAACCACAAGCACAAACAAACAAATGGTGATAAAACTGCACGAACTTTCTATCCCGTATTTTCACGCAAAATTACGCAAAAAGCATTCGAATTATCAAAAAACGGTACATGGCCTTTACCCCCCCTCCAAAAAAAAAAAACACTTTCAAATTCAAGGGGCCGCAACATCAGCCTGATCGATTGGGGAATATCGATTTTTGGAGAAAATAGACCAACAGTTTAGCCTCTGTTCACAGTCGAACGGTCAGACAGACGTTTTACCGTCATTCGATTTTTAGGATTCAATGACCTACAAAATATGAATTCTAGATACACCACGAGTTAGAGGATTTTGTTTCTAAACTTAGCAGCTGGATTTATCCCCATTTTCGTTACCAGAGCCCGAAATAAGAGTTTTTTCTGCCCCAAATTCGCAGTTTTTTCGCACAGCATTAAAAAATTTCTCTATACTAAGTAGCGAGAAAGTAAAACGGTGCCAGTACTCCTTCAAGGACACAAACAAAATATTGTTTCACAAAACCTCTTTGAGTAAAATGTATTTATTTCTTACGTTTACACAAACACGAAAAAATATTTCTAATGTATCTTAATGCAAATTACACTGCTAAAGATAGTGAATAAAGCAAGAAAATATTAACGACGGTTTGTTTAGTACAGATTTTAGGTGATATTGTTTTCTTGTTTCTCATAATTATGAATATTTAATGATTCTTAAAATATACATTACACAGTGAAATTTCATTTCTTAATAAATTGTCTAATACATCCTCAAACGACGCAAATAACAAATTTCCGCCACCAGATCCATAGAATGTTCTAAAAAACAAAACAGAAATCTAGCAGAGGGCTACTAGACCCAACGTGACTAACCGCGTTTCTTAAAATGAAGTTTATAACGAAGGGTTCAATCGCAATACGCTTTCGTATAATTTAAATGCGTTCATATGTAGGAAATTATCTTTCTTCGTGCGAAATTTGACAGCACCCCCGCAATGAGACATTCGAGACGAGAGAAAGCAGAAATCCAGAGCCAGCAACATGGCACCATGTTACGACACGGGTACCCCCCCCCCACCCGTGCGAGAGCTCTCATAGTCGGTTGTTTTCCTTCGCATGACATTCCGATTCGCATCCCTTTCGACTGTGGCTTCCAAGCCGAGAGGCTGCGGACGGAGAGCGGGGGGGGGGGGGGGAGGCGTTTGCCTTTGACTGACGGCTCCCATCCCCGCGGCCGCCGCTGACGGTCGGTGCCACACGTCGCGCTCGCCGGCTGCCGACCCCCTGCCCGCCTCTTCGCCTTGGAAGGGACGCAAGGCCTGCCCCCGCCCCCCCGCGTCTTAAAATTTAAAGCCCGATCCCTGCGACGCTTCAGTTCTGAACACGCCGCCAGTTGGCTTGCGCTTCCTCCTCTAGCGCTGCACTGCGTACGGATTCCAAGCAGAAATGCTGGCGCGAGAAAACCTTATGCACCGCTACCACATCACACACACACACACACACACACACACACACAAAACGAGGATCAAGATGTGGAAATAGGTGGCGCAGGGGGGAGTCGAATACGGTATAATAAGAATAGATTCTTCACATACAAACCGCTCGACAACAAATAATGGTAGTGTTTATTATGTTTATATGTATGGAATCATCACACTTTACAAATAAAAAAAAAGAGTTGGAAACGGCTCTCCAAGATAAGTCACGTTATATACAAGTAACACAGTACAAAAAACTCCAATTCCAAGCAAGGAACTCACGGGAAGAGGAACATCTTCAGTACCGAGCTCTCTGACCCACTCTAACCGAATCGGAAGGACGGCGAGGCCCATGTTACAGGATGCGCTGCTCCAGCAACCCACCAACACGAACACAATTCGAAGCATTCACTTGGTACGACCCACAAGTATTTCTTGTGCAGCCGTAACGTAACATACGAACATTTGAATAATTCATTGTTTAAAAAAATGTAAATATAAAAGTTGTAACACGAATATGACAAATAAAAATAGTTATCAATTACTTCACTCTTCCATCATTCTTTGCAAGCTAATGTTTAAATTTCCATGTGAAATTCACAGTCTATGGTTACAGAAAACCAAGTAGAGAGAATCGAAGTCTAAGTATGGATTTAGTAGTAGCAGCATCCCGCACCGCAGAGAATTAGTCACATGAACACTTTCTGAATTTATAGGACTTTGATTACTTCTAATAAAATTTTGATTGGCCTTCGCCTTTCCGAACTTCGTTCACTCGATTCCCTCTCTAAGCAAATTCAAGCAGAGCGAAATTCAAACTATAGTTATTTTCGAAGAACGCAGATGAAACGAATGGCGTACATTGTTTTCACAGTTGTCAGAAAGTTACACTGATCGACCACGACAATAGTATATTATGAATGAATTACATAGTACACCATTGTAGTCCGCTGCTACATGAATGAAACACCAGTTCATATCGTGACAATAAATCCAAAACTACGGAAACGCAGTTGCAGATGCGAGTCAAACAAACGTGCGAGGACGCAATCTTCGAGACGAGAGGAACCTGGAACCTCCAACACACTCGTCAAATCAATCCGCGGTGTTCACAGATAGCCGCAGCACGCGAGGGACGCCGCACGCGCCGGCCGCCTCGCGGGTATTGATTGCGTCGGCGGCGGCGCCGCTGGCCGAATCACAGCGCCGCCTCGTGGAGCGCGGCCCTAGCAACCGCGCGCCCACTCGCGCCGCGGACGGAGGGAGAGCGAGAGAGAGACAGAGACGGGCGGCGTCAGCTGACGCGGGTCGATGACTGCGGCGAGGGGCCGGGCCGGGCCGGGCCAGAGCCCAAGGAGGCCGGGGGGCCCGGGGGGAGGGGGCGCCGCCGCCGTCTCGTCGCTGGCGGCAGCGGCGCGGAGTCGAGCGGGAGCAGCGGCCGCGGCCGGCGGGCCCGTGGGCGCCGCGCGGTGGCTTCGGTAGAGGCCTCGGCCGAGGGAGCACGCGCGCGGGGCGGGCTGTGCCTGGCAGCGCTCGCAAGCAACGTGAGACTACTGGGCGCGCACGGGCCATACGCCGGCTGCCGGCCGCTCTGCGCTGCGCTGCGCCAGCAGTCAAGATGCTCTTGCGACTGAAGCGCGCGACGTCTGTGGATATCGTTAGAAATTGGTGTTTGATTCCAAGTGTTATTTTCGTGTGCCATTTTGCTGTGATTTGTACGAGCGTCAGGTGCTTCCCATTTAATCATTATTTTTGTAGGTTAAATTATGAACGAAAAGAGAAGAGAGCGACGTAGGGGAGTTCCATTAAAGTAAACAGTTAATCCTGTTCTCGCTCATGACAAGTCTTCGATTCTCGATGAGATGTATTATAAATGTAGTATTAATATGAAAATGTAATTTATTCCTCTAATATGCAATCATTTATAGGAGTAGTTCATTTACGCTACTGTGCATTTGCTTGTCAGAATCAAAATTATGCAGATATATCACATTTGACCACACATTAATCGATTTGTAATTATGTGGGCTACTCGATGGTATACTGTCGCTACGCAGTGAAATGTTGTAAATGTTTTATTTTATCTACGTGTGAACGGAAGAGAAAAGTGCGGTCTACAACGAGTGCTCGGGTTATGAGATAGAAATGTCCTTAATTACTATTCAAAGAACCGTATATAATGTATAAAAAGAGAATGCTACTCCTAGTGTGAGGTATACAAAATAACAAAGGTGACAGCAAATAATTTTGTATTCCGAGGCAAGTTGGCTTACTTTGCATTTCCTACCTTGCTGTTCCTACTTCATTATTTTGTTTTCACGGACGTGAGCGTTGTGTGTTCATAAATGCATTTCAATGTAGGCAGGAAGTTGTCGTAAATTACCGAATTACGACACGAAACAAAGAAAATGTTTTTAATAATGCTAATCTATTTACTATTGCAAGTTAATTCGATATACATCGCAAAACAAAATTTAATTATATTTTTATACAAAAATATAATTAAAATGAAAACCGTCGATACCCCTTTCTCGCCAAGATTCATGGCGTAATCAAGTTTTGTTCGCGAATATCTAATTAAAACAAAATTATAGGGCCTTGCAATTCGTTACTATCAACATTGGAATATTTTACGCGTCACTACACTGTTCCATACAAAAGGGGCGAAGTTCTCTACGTGTGCAAGCCAATTACGGTGTTAATTTCAGAAAGCTGCAACTCTTCCACGGCGTCCTGCAACACGTGTGCCCGATAGAGAAGGGAGGCCTTGAAAAGCCGGAGAGCTGGGGCGAGGGCGGGGGCGACGCGGGGCGCCGAGTATTGATCGGGCGCGCAGCCTCCGCCCTCGCAATCACCAGTAATGAAACGCGCCGCGCGGCCCGTGCAATTTAATTGGGCAGTTCCTAATGTCATCGTCGGGCACCCGCAGCCGCACTTCTGCGCCGCCGGCCGGCCGCCCGGCCGGGCCCGCGCGGCGCCGAACAGGCCTACGCGCCCCGCGCACGGGACCTCGCGGGCAGGAGGCCGAGGAGAGATAATTAATGCTTTGTTATCACGTATTTCGCGCATTAACGATTCGTCCAGCTCTAAATGCTTACCTCGTGCGTTTTATTATAAGTTCTATAAATGTATGTAGTACACGTTTAGCCTATTACAGTCAGCAGTGAAGTCAATTCAGAAAGATATAACTTAAATTCACAAGCAAGTGAAATTCTCCATAACAGTACTAATGCACTAAACACGAAAACTATTCCCAGAGAAATTCAAGCCGTACATAAAAAAATGTATTTCAAACATTAAGTTCTAAAAGCAAACATGAAAACTGTTTCCTTTTCTCTAAGAGAGTACGCTACATCTCAATTCTTAAGTTGCATGTATAAACAGAAAATAATAAACGGCCGTAATAATTTCCATTTTACGCCTACTATTTCCATGATTCATTGAATAGCAAAGTAACATTTAAAATAAAAATATATAAGCACAGAAAGTAAACTGAAAACCTGATAGTTTTATTAATCGAATATTGTTTTCATTCTAAACATTTTTTAGAAAATTCACTTACTTTCTAAAGAAATTCTTGAATAAAAGTGGACGAATATTTTCACAAATGACTTAGCATCTAGCAAGTTTGATGCAGAAAGAAACAGCGCGCTGGGCATTTAGAATAAGATTTAATTCCATGATAGCTCTTTGGAAAGCAATGAAACAAAATCAAACGCGCGTGATAATTGATTTCTTTACGAGGAAAACATCAAATTCTTAATTTCTTGAAAAATGACAAATTTAGATCTACGACTGGTACATTACTTATATAAAAGGTTAATAAAATAAACGTAAGCATCGCTGTTTAGAAACGTTAATTAATTGACGGAAACAAAACATCTTTATCAACTGCATGCTTTTCCACAATTAATTTTTGTTTTTGTGCATTTTAAATTCTTCCGATTCTCCATTAAACTGTATAATTGACAACCATTTTAAAGAATGAAAATAACATGTAATACCGGATTACTCAACTAAAAAAAAAATATTAATGCTGTTTCATTAAGTGAAGCGTTGATTGATTAAGTCGAGGGTTTGAATTATTTTTTGCTCGTAAAAAAAGAAATGCGTGGAGTCATCAAAACAGTGAATAACTATCCGAATACTCCAACGAAGAAACAATCAAAAGTGATTAATTAGACATTCGCGATGATATACAAGTAGTTATATGTGAGTTGCACTACCAGGAAGTTTCTATGGGGGGGAGGAGGTCCTACTGAATGACTTCATATAAAGAATTTTTCATTTATGCTTAATTAAATTTTTTTTCATGTCTTGATTTGTAGTTTCTTATTACTTAATCTGTTGAGATATTGAAAAGCTTCCGTGACTATAGAAATATATTAAACACAATTTCTAAACGTGTCATCGGCTTCGGGGGGCCGTAGCTGAATGTATCCCCCCCCCATGCCTTCCCTCCCTAGGTACATTGCTGTCTCAAACATTTATTTCTTCCAGCCACCCACACTAAGAAAGACTTAATGATTAAACTGGGTATGTGTATTGCGCGATGCCTGTGAACTACACCACCAACACAACACATAACACCTAACCTGTTTTCATTAGACATCTCTGAAGATGAATGGAATATAATAAAATCGGAAAAATAACTAATTTTTAACGCGTTCGGTGACAATCCTAAGGAACATTGCACTTCTTTGCGGAACTCTGTTCCCAATTAGCAGAACCTAAAAAGAACTAATCCCTGTAAGGTATCTTGACACGAGTGTTTACTGTAAATCAAAAATAATTCTAGACCGGAGAGCATACAAACCGAAAGATCAAAATGAGGTTAATGTTAAGGGATATATTAAAGTCTTATCTTGTTTAATTGTTTTAATAAGCTTTTAATAATGTATTTCTTTGAAGTTTCGACCTCAGTTGGGGGGTCTTTTTCAAAAAAAAAAAAAAGAAAAAAAAGGCCGCGGGAAGAGGACGAACACGCAGCGAGGCAGACGGAGATCCGGGCGGAGCGGGCGCGGCGCGGCGGAGTCCGCTCGGCGACAGGCGACACCTCGCCGGCCGGGCCGAGCGCCCACGGGCGGCGCGGGCGAGGTGGGACGCCGGGGCGGGAGCAGGGGGGGCGGGGGAGCCAGCGTGTTGGGGAGCGGTCCGCCTGGAGCGCCGAGCCTCAAAGGATACGGAGCGGGAGGGCGAGGCGGCGCAGGGGAGGCCAGCCGTCCTCACCCCCTGCCCGAGGATTCTTCACGTGATCAAAGGCAAAATGTACTCATGAATTTCCGGCTTACTCGAAACATTTTTAATCGACTCACCAATCCGCATTCATCTATACTATTCGTTACTTGCTATTTTTTTTAAATAATGAGTTACTCCTTCCATAGCAGAATCCAAATGAAGAAAAGTTCTCTTTCAGACAATTTTAGTGGCATTTATTTCCAATACTACTTGTACATGAGCATGACCCAGCGAAGACGGGCGAGATCGCTTTCCTCGTGTGCGTTGCTCTCGCGTCGCGTGGCGCTTTGGGAAACCCTGCTGCAGGCGGCGGCGGGGGCGGGGGAGCCGGCCCCTCGAGGGCACTTGGTGCGCCGGCTTTGTGCGCGCCACCTCCGAAGAATTTCCTCCGGGGGTCCTCCGCGGGAGCGAGGCGAGGCGAGGCGAGCAAAGGGCGTGGAGCGGGCGGCCGCCGCACCGGAGCGCGCACCCCGTGCTTGCCCCGCTCGCAACAGATCGCGCGGGAAGGCCAAGTCCTCGCTCGCTTTCTTTTTTATTCCTTAAATCCCGTTCTCTTCCGACCTTTTATTTGTTCGTATTTAACGCTCCTTGGGCTGAACGCCTTTTTTTCTCGTTGCTGTAAAGTATAAATGCTCCATTTTTAAATACATTATGTACGTCATCGAACGATCTATTCATATGTTACCATATCTATATGGAATTACATCGCAGAATTTATTTACTTCTTTTATAGACAGAATTATGAACGTAGTAAGATGAAATATGTATTTTCCACAATAAAGGGTCCCCCGCTAAAAAGCCTCCTCAAACAAATACATTATTTGCACTGGTGCGCCATGAAAGTCTCAACGCAGTGAGCTCAATCAGAACCTCTTACTAAAAATTGCATTAATGTTGGTAGCAACCAGATCAGTGGTAAACAAGTGAAGGAGACAAGTCCAGCATCTATTATAATTGTGGTTAGTACGCGATTTACGTTTTCCTTAGTTATAAGCTGAAGCTCGTGTTACAAATCGTTTCTGTTCCGGGCAGACTCTCCAGCAAGATGCCACTGCGGAGACACTTTCCTGGTACCCAATGCGTTACCATTGATTATAGTTTTACCACCGTTATGCGTCCCTGCTCACTACCATTACACACAGTGTATAGATTGCATTTGGGTTTATTTTCATTTCAATTTTTGACATCCATGCATACCTCTATTACTTGCTTTTTAGTTAAGATTCTAATAACATTAAGCGTGTTGTGATATAAATCTTAAGTTTTTCTACTATTTCAATACAGAGAAGTCAACCTTGTAAATAATTTACAAATTGAATAATACTTTAACTCTAAATGATAATTAATAATTTTAAAATATTAAATTACATGATTCATTGACAACAAGTATTAATCGTAGGCATTCACAAAGCTTTTTGGGATATTCTTTATAGAATTTATGTGAATCTTAAATTCAGGCCAGGAAAGACAGAAGTAATGTAAATATGAATTTTGATTCTATATCGAAAGGAACCAAACCTGTTTACTGCTAGCAAAAGCTTTTTTTATCTACAATAAATCCTGTCTATAACATAGTACTCGCTACGCCTGATAAGGATTTAAACGAAACTGATAACATTTCAATAGCAAATTATGCGATAGAAACTGGTCAAAGTAAAGCACATTTTCTGAATTTATTGCTAGCAATTGCTAGAATTGAGTATTAATAATGCGTATTAGCAGGGCACAACTGCAAATGCGTGGAAAAGAAATTGAGTTACATTGATATTACGAACAAACGCGTTTGCAAAAAATAAAATACTTCCCATAACTGGGATTGAATTTAGAAAATCCCAATAACATCATTACACTATGTTTTATATTCTGTACTGGTTGATGACAATAAAGAGAAGAGAAATATTTTAATAAAATAAACTCCTGTAGTGATCCAGTGAGATGACACCAAATCATTTATTTATGTAAAAGCAAGTTAAAAGTATGGTGGAGGGGAGAAGCACTACTGTGCAGGTTTTCTTCAGATCCAGAATTCCTAAACCTCTTTCTTTTGTACAATTACAAATTATGAATAAAAGTAACAATTCGATTTTGGGCTACTTGGGTTCTTACCACTAACCATGATTCACCACTCACTATCGCCTGCAGAACGATTATTTTGATCGTACAGCTAAAGAAATAATTAAATTCCCAACTAACATTCCAAAAGGCTCAAGAAATCGTGCGCAGACAGTGAAACTACATTTACAGACGGCAGAAGCCAAGCAAGAGGTCATCTCAACATTTGCTCAATTGATACGAAAACTTGAGCGAAACGTCTTGGATTAGTTTTGTAATAACACTCACCCAACGCCTACAAAAGTTTCTTTTTCTACACTCGTGCTTACCTGCAAAAGAAGAAAACATATTTAAGAACAGTCCCGTAAATGTAAACATGGAAAATACAAATGTTTATTAAAAATAAATTAAAAATTCATAAGCTTGTACAGAGAGATTTTATCTCGACCCGAACAAATATTTCTATCAACGCAACTGGAACACTATCGTTACCTACGCCTCAGTCAACTAGATCAATAAGGCATCTTCAAAGATCATTCGAACCTCGGGAGTGGTTTACATTTATTTAATATTTAGTATAATCCTCTCTATTCCTAGTATTCTGTTTCTTTCCATTAATAAGAGAATCGACAAGCCCCGTAAGTGTGCTACTGCTAGATATGGGATAGTTCCTCAGTCCTGCTTTAAAAAAAGTTTAGGCAAAAACAAATAGAAATTCTCAGATTATGGTACAGGGGGAATTATGCTTAAATGCATCCCGCAACATAAATAGCACTGCAATACATACTATTATCATCAGGGGTAACTGAAAAACTATGTATTTCAGTCACACAAAATAAAGGTTTTCGTGCCTAAACGAAAGTCACGGGTAGTGTTTGTTATGCCGTATTCTACACAATGATATATTTTTGGACATTCTACTACACTATTAGAGGGCCTTCTCACTCCTTAGAACAAGTCATAAACGTACTTTTTTTATTCTTCAAAAAGTTGGGTTTCAGCACGAAGCCATTTTAACTTTAAAAACGTCAATTTGCAATGTTCACACAAGTCCATCTAATTTATATTATATTTTATTATAACTCCTGAAAGAAATTGGTTTCTTGGAGAGGCTGGGTAAATAACAACGAACTAATTCCTCAATTACCGAAAAAGATAGCACCAATGGAAAGGCGCGTACTTGTGCCATAGAATGCTCCAGGATGAAATGCACACGAGGCACCGCTAAGCCCGACGAAATGCGAGGGCGGCGCGGGGCGGCAAAACCATCCACCCGCCAGGAGCGTCGAGCGGAATAAGGTATCCGGGCGAGGGGCGCTTCGGAGTGCGACGCGGGGCGGAGAGGGGACAAAGGCGGCATAGCCAGAGGAGGGGGGGGTCCACCGTGGCGCATCCATCATACCGCGGCCGACAGCTCCCGCGGCGCAGGCCCTTCGGGTCAGTCTCCGCCGCCGCTACAGCAGAGGCCGTTGGCGGGGCGCGATGCAATCTCCAGGTCGCCCCTTGATTTGATGTTACCAACTTCTGGTAATGCGATCTCCAGATTACAATACTTATTCTAATTATTACAAGTGAAATGATACGATTTAGGTACAAGTATATGTAAATAGGAACTAAAAAATGTGGAAAAATAAGAAATGGCCGAAGTGATTAGCCGAACTCTATTTAAGGAGCGCGGACTGATTCCTCCGCCTCAGTCCCAAGAGTAGAGACATGGCCGCGGCAACAATCTTACATTCTTGTGCAGTTTTATTATAACAAAACCTATTAGAGACATTTTCCATTTGAATACGATTGAAAACAGAATATTTGTCGGTAGGCGTAAACTGACCTTTCGTGGCAACATGCGACTCTTGCTTCTTTGCTGAATGCAGCTGAACAAAACCAGCCAATCGGAGCCCTCTTATTTATCTAACTAGAGCGTTTTCGTTTCTTCGAATAAGGCAACTCTCTGCTCATCTATGCATTACAATTAGGCCCCCGCGCAGAAAATGCCAGCACTGGAGTAATTCCGACCTTACGGCGAGATGATTGGCCCGCGCGCGCGTCTGCTGCTGACAAGCCCCGCGCGAGGGCGGAGGGCGGAGGGAGGCGGCGAAAGGGCGCGCCCTGGAGCGTCATCCGACGGAGAGCCCTGCTTTCAGAGCGGCGCGTCTCCGGTGAAATGCGGCTGCTCCCGAAGGCAAAGAAATGATCCCGAGGGGAGGAGCGGGCGGGAGGAAAGGGGCGAGGAATGTGAAAACCTTGCAAAGGGGAGAGAACAGAAATGGACGACGACCACGACCTCGTAAACTAGGCGAGCGCCGATGGATGTATAGTGAACCTAATAAGCTGTGTACGCATTACAGTCGGTGGAACGCGAAGGGGGGAGAGGCAGAACGGAAGAGGAAATGATGCGCTGCGGAGGATGGGTGCAACTGACAGGAGCAAAAGGCACAGCGGGATGGGCGAGGATCAGGGGGCAGGAGTATAATGCAATTGCGGGAGCGGGGGCAGGCCGAGTAATGGAGCGAGCCGAGCGGAGCGGGGCGGAGCGGGGCGGGGCGGGGAGGAGCGGTGTAGTCGCCGCCCGGGGCAGCGCTTTTCAATTACAAAGGCATTAGCCGCCCCCCCCCATCCCCACCCTCTGTCCCGCGCATGGCGGCGGCCGGCACACCGAGCGCGCTCAGGCGCTGACATGGCGGCGCAGCCAGGACTCGAGCGGCGACTGTTACACCGCACCTCCAATAATTCCATAGCTCTCTTTCGGCGAGGGGCTTTCGTTTCATACTGCGCCCTTCGACCTTTACCCACTACAACATCCATTTATCGAGGGTCACAGGATACTCTGAGTAGAGGCATAATGAAGTATGATTACATAGATCTTTAACTTCTAGTTTAAACATCATCTCCAACACCGTACATTAAACAGAATAAATCAGATAGGCAATACAAATGTATGACCCCTTTGGGTTCGCTCTAGAACCGGGTAATGCGTCCTATTCATCAGCGCCCGGACAAGCGGCCGCGGGATAACATTAGCACCTCCCCCAACGCGACCGCAGTCTGCTGCTCCGCCACCACGCGCTACTCGTAAGAGACGACTACATGAATCATACTGACTAGGGATTACGTAAACGAAGTGACGATGAAACAGGAGATCGGAAACTAGGTAATTGCGAGATCACCAACGAATCTGCTCGCTAAATTTATTTTTGACACGGAATCAGTTATCCTCTCTCTTGCTCGCAGCAATTTCTTTAGCATTATACACACAATGCCAATTACAGAAAAGTTCAATTAGACAAGTAGAATGTTTTCGAATGCGGATGTATCAGAGACGAATATCTAAACCTTAATTACGTCAATATTACTGTCTTTAACATTCATCAAAGCGCTAGAGGAATCTAGACAACGTTTACATTAAAACACCCAGAGGAAATGTAGGCTTCGCATTTTATTTCCTGAAAGTTCTCTGAAAGCTTTTCGTTTGAAAGACCCGGACAAAGGACAGAAAGCCCTGAATCAGCTCCGCCTCTGGCTGAGATAAGGAGCTGAGATGGCAGGCGTTATCAGCCCGTGATGGCAACGGAACACGGCGGAGTCGGGATGTAAAGGATGAGTAACAAGGGAAGGGTGGGAAAGATGTAAGGGTCGAGGGCAGAAGACGATAAATTTAAAACGCCCCCTCCAAGGAAAACCTAGCAGTTATCATCAATGATTACATGCAAGAAACGGGAGAAAACGATATGGAACCGAGCGAGGTAAAGAGAATTTTAAGAGGAAAACAGGAATTAGAAAGAAAGAGGGCGCGGGGAAGTGTTACGGTTCAAATATTGTTTTGTGTCTCTTAATGTATTTGTCAATTTGCAGACAGTGGATAACTAGTGTGTGTGTGAGTGTGTGTGTATGTGAATGTGTGTGTGTATGTGAATGTGTGTGTGTGTGTGTGTGAGAAAGAGAGAGAGAGAGAGAGAGAGAGAGAGAGAGAGAGAGAGAGGGGGTGAGGGAGAAAAGAGGTGAGACATTAGGGGAAGAGAGAAGAAGGGGAGAGAGAAATAGAAAGCGAGAGCGCAAAATCACTGACAGTACTAAACGAGTGGCAGAGGGTGACGACTGCCTACTTTTACACGTTCCCTGCCGAAGGTTTCCGTTCAGCTCAGTCGCAGAGGCGGTCGACGCCGGCGCTCCCGGCGCTGGGCCTCCCGGGGCCTCGGCGGCGGCCGCGAGAACAGGTTCCGATAAACGCGCCCTCGTATTTTATCTGCATCTCACGCGCGCCACCGCCAGCGGCAGTGGCTGTGCGGGCACGGCTGCTGCTGGGCGGGGGCGGGCAGGCCGGGGTGGAGGCGCCGCTCCCGCCATCGATCGCGACGCCCACCGCCAGCCCTGAAATGCGACGGCGAACAGAGGCACAACGACAAACACACACACACACACACACACACACACACACACACACACACACACAGTTTTCTGGAAGGTGAAACGACACTTAAAATTGTTTCTTTCCAAGACTGTTGTTAATTGTAGGTATCTTGTCTAAGTAACTTCAACGCTGGGGAATCCATCCAAACCATCAACGTCGGGGAATCCGCCCTTCATATCCTAGACAATAGTGAAAAAGCGCACCGTACAATTTCACCGTGATTCGCATATTATTTCACAAGTTTACCACAACGCCACTACAGATATTTTATTTCAACCAAAGCATGATAACTGCCAACTCCTAATTAGCGAAGTCACTCACTCTTGCGTTCTTCGTAACAGACGTAAAGCAGACGGTAAAAAGGACCTCCGGACTACTACATCCGTCACAAATTATATTGTTGTTATTTCTAAGATTAATGGCCAAAAGCGACCATTTTGTCATATTATTTTTTAGGGTAGCCATCACGACTTGGTTTTCTATTGTGATTAACATTTGCTTAATAACAATATATTACAAATATTTTGCGAATTTACTTTGACACTTGTTAAAAACAACTCAGAGCAGACGCCGTACATGCTTAATTTAAGATTTCATCTCTTTGCTAATTCATATTCTCCGACTTAACTTGGCGCATCTCCTCTTGTTTGCCAAATGCTTCCGGAAGAAATTGAATCGAGTTTGGTTAAGTTTTATAAAATTACTTCTTCGAAAGTTGCACCCCGATTTTTAGCACAAATCCCTCGATCAGTCGACCTCTATGCCAACTAGTTTTAGCCATTCAAGTTATCATCTACACCACCATATTATGGCGAGACGCATTATGCAGAGACATTTTAAGAAGCTAAACAATCGGCGATGACATTTTAAGCCACGGTTGATTCACCTAGGCTATTTTTCTTCGGAAACTCAAACGCTGAATCTTAATTTAGTTATACTCTGGTGTTCTATGTTACACTCTTGTCTTCATATACGCTCTTAATTATTTCTAATCACCCACTAGACGGTGTTTGTAGAACGACTAATTAGCTATCAAATAGCACAGACAGGGAAAAGTTTGACAAGTTATTGAAAGATCGCCAAACAAATATTTTTGCTTCATTTTTGAGTTCAGTTGTCTTCCAAGTTTCCAAAACGGAAGACGGCTTTCAGCTCGCTTCGTTTTGTGGATTAAAGAGAAATGTATTTCAATACATGCAAAATGTACGAATAATTGGAAATAATATACATTTTTTTCTGATGGCCTCTGGCCAAAGCACAATTAAAACATTTTTTGAACAATCCCTAACACAAAAACAGTACTTTTTTCAGGACAAATGAAGCCTTGAATACGACTGTATAGCAATGTCAATCGAAATGGCGAACGCCAAAATTCACAACCAACTCCGTCGAACCGTTTGTTCATAACGAATTCCGGAAGAGATTGCGAGATTGTGGAACAAACATCCACATGCCATTCACAAAACCTCTCTTCAGCGGCTCGGTCCCACAGCATCGCCAGCACATTAGCGTACGTCCATCGCAGGAACCGATAACCCGTAGGCTGTCGTCGCGCGCTTTTGCATTTGAGGAATGGCAGCCGTAATGGCAAGCGGAATTTGTCTGCTCAGGGCCGACGGCTCTCGTCGAGCGCTGCTCCCGGGCGCTGGCCATCGGCTCCGAGTGCGCACCGCCCCACTCCATATTTGTACTAACACTGCGCTCCAGGATTCAAAATCACGGGATCCGACAAGAGGGGGGATGGAGAACTCGAGAGATGTAGGGATGGAGAAAGGGAGGAATGGAGGGAGGGAACGGTGGTGGGAGGAAGAGACAGGGAGGGGGAGGAGCGAGAGGGAGGGGATGGGTAAGGGGGAGGGGACTGGTTAACGAGGATGAGTAATTCAAAGAACGATAAAAAAGAGGGAGAAAGGAAGGGATTTACAGAGAGAGGGAGTGGGAGTCTGAGCAGGGACGAACTGGAAATACGCAGAGCTACTCCACTACAAGTACTCGCACAAACTCTTCTTATTGGCAAACCGCGCTCAGAAGCCCCCGACGTCTCCGCCCGCGAGCTCTTGACAAATGCCTGCCTCGCCAGGGTTGAATTACGGATCCGCTTCCAATCAGCACTTCAACCTCCTGGAGGAAACGCACCCTGGTCAATGCTGATCACGTGATTGGGAGAATGAATGTGAGCCTCCTACGGAAGGCAATGGTATGCTCCACGATTAGCCTCCCGTTCTGCAGAGTAAAATATACGGGACGCGGCGTTGAAAAACTCCAGAAACACACAACGAAAGGCTGGCATAGCACAGCAAGCATTCACAGCTTTTCTTCATTACCTCTCTCCCTCTTCTCCAAGTCCCTTGCTAGTGGGTATTAACTCGCGTCACCAGCAGTTGTTTTCCTTTCCGTTACTTTTTGGAGCTCATCCTTCAGGATTATATTTCTCTGCATGAATTCGTACAGCCCAGGACGATGTCGCGGCTCCGCTACTGCGCCCCAGAGCGCCCAAATGTAGTACGACCTTACGCGTTGATTTTCGACCTTTCAAAACGCCCATGAAATGAACAAAGGAAGTTAGAAGAAGCCGGCGCCTTAGAAGTACACGCTGATGTGTAACGCAGCGACAATGGCGAAGACCGGAACAAAAGCCTGTCGACAATCGACAAATGATCGTCTTTCTGGGCGGCGACGCGCCATGTGCCCGGAGAGGCGCTTTCGATATTTCTCAGCCCTGTTACGCGCGTGCCTTCGGGCGGCCCCCGCTTCTCTCGGCCGGGCGGGGGGCGCCAAGGGCAGCCTCCGCCGCTCGCTGTCTCCCCGCGGAGGGCAGAACTCGCCCAGATGGGCTGCAGGTGCCCTCGCGCCGTATCTCGGACGACGTGCAGCGCACACCGCCATGCTCGTCGGGGCAGCTTCCATTTGCTGCATTTCTCCCTCGCGCGCGCACGTGCGTGCGTGTGTGTGTGTGTGTGTGTGTGTGTGTGTGTGTGTGTGAAAGAGGGGAGAAAGGCATGGTTGTCTTTCGTCGTTTTAATGCGGCTCCACACATTTGGTGAGTAGCGAGCAACCGCTCGCCGAATCACTAGTATAGTGTGGATGAGTTGCTTGCCGTTTGCCGAGTGACGAACGTTCGGTGCTCGCGCCTGCCACCGCGTGTCTGTCTTTTGGACACATCAAAGAAAGCCGAATTTTCGAAAATTAAAAACCACGAAAAATTCCTAATGTGAGAAAGTATGTGCTGTTGGAGCATCATACATGAGCGTCCTGCCACCTCGCAAGTAGGATCGGGGGCGACTTTCAGCACAATTACCTGCATGCCATTTAAATGCCAACCAAATGAATCTGACTAGGAACGTCATTTCAGTGAAACTGGGATTAGACGAAAATTATTTCGACCTGCAGCAAAAAGCCAGTTTCTTTTCCATTTACACAACGATGGGATGCGACACCAACTAAACCCTACGCATTATAAACGCAACATTGCTCGGTGAAATGCATTTCACCATACATACCCTATTCAATATTGCACGTCACTGCCCCGCTGTCACTCATCTTTCGTTTAAATGAAGTGAGCCCCCGCTGAACGACAATGCCTGCGTCACGGGATTAAATTACGCCCTCATTTTACGTTGATTAGCAGGGCTATGTCTACCTCATTTCAGTCCCGGGCCATTTGCCTACCAGGTGAGGCACGCCTCACGGTTTGCCTTTAATTGTTATTTCAGATTGAAAACTAATTTGAAGAATAATTCAGTCCATAACAAAACTATAACAAGGTCAACATATTCTTTGGCAATTAAAGAAACAGAAAAAAAAATGAAAAAGTAATGTGTTTTCTCGACAATATGTAACGCGCGCTTCAGCTTGACATTATTGTTTTATTCCATTTCCATTACTGAGTTCACACACGTCGTTGCGTTGTGATAATATAAACCTAATCATTTGGTCAGAGGGACCATTAGGGTGAAACACAATTGCCAATATCATGGCGGAATAGTTTTTAAATAATATATTTTTGGCCCCTCGGGTAACTCACAGACAACGTGCTAGCTTTCCGTGACGCGATCCAGAGTTCGAATCTCAGTCGGGGCAAAAATGAATCTGCAGCTTTCTAATTCAAATCGTCTAATTTCCATACTTGGGTAACGACAGAAAAAGCTCGGCCAGGCCAAGTAAGCGAGGAACAGTGATGGGAATACATCATGCTCCCGGATGCCTCACTCCCCCGCGAAAGAACAAAAGATTAAAACAGAGCTCACGCCTAGCAGCACCACTGGCCAGCAGACGTCCGATGAATCCGATGCTCATATCGAATACATAGATATATGCATTTGCGAATTCAAATTCATCAATACTCAGGAATCTGACACAAGTGAAGGCGTAGGCAGAAAGCAATCTTCCTTGAGTAAATATCTATTCTAAACTAATGGGCCAGGTCAGACAAACGGTTCAACATTGGATGAAGCTTTTCTTGATACAATCACCTAATATTGCCGCTGAAATAGTCACAGGACATGTCAGAAGATGCAACTTGTGCTTGGGAATCAGCTAAGTTAAACGTTTTCTCGATCCACTGAATGAATCTACGTAGCCTTTTGCTAATGATGTATAGTAATAATTCAAATATAACTTCAAACTCCAGAGTCCTAGGCTTAAGAAGTTCTACGTCTCGCCTCTCTTCAAATAAGAACGTTAGAAAGCAACCGGCCATTGGAGGGATTTTAGTAATAACGACTGGCAACCCCAAGGAATAAGATGGGATGGAGACAAGTTGTCACCACTGTGACAGGAAATGAATTCCTGAAAGCGGCGTGTGCTGGCCTGCACCGCTTGCCAAATGCCGCCCCTTCCTCCACTTCAAACCGGCCTGGGCTCCCCCATGAAGTCCCCGAGAGTCACTTCTCTCGGAGGGCGGCTGGCGGTGTCCAGGTTGCAAAGCCAGTTCCACTGTTCAGTCGCGTCAGCCATTACTTTGACACTTCCTTTCTCTCTGAAATCGCATTAGGGGTCGTGGGCGGTCAGTAACTTGTTGATTGGTTGCTAAGAGATGACCGGAACGACAACTGCTAAGGTCGTTAGGCCCATAAGTGTGATGCATATTGTTATCGCGGGAGGTGACTATGATCTCCCCCGCTCGATGTCGAGATACGGCACCGACCCAACCCTCGGGTAGCGTGATTTTCCCCAAGCAGGCAACTCAGCAGGCTGCCAGCGGGGCACCGGCCCACCTCCAAGCTCCCAACTGGTCTCCAGACGTGTGTGGTAGTGTAGTGCTTGTGAGTGTGTGTAGGACAAGGAAGAAGGAAAGCTTGCACGCAGTGCACGGCCTGTTTGTTAGGGTACTGCTCCAGCTTTCACCTGAAGAAACCACGGAAAATGACCTATCAGAGCAGCCGGATCTGCAAATCTCCTCCAGATAGCGGCTGAAGTCGACCTACGTCAGACGCTTGCTCTGAAAATCCTGCAACCGCCGGTACACGAATCCTAGGACCTCCTGGTCACAGGCACAACAGGGACATCGCTGATGCCGTCATCCAACTAAGCCGGTGTTAACACGTAGAAATGACTCGCGTTTTGTTATAAGACTCATTTATTTTGCCAGTTCCCAACTGAAGATAGTGTGCATGGAAACAACTTGTTTTTTTCTTCTTAAATTGATCACGATATCTATCCCTAATTTCCAAATGCACTAACTGAACTGACACTTTCAATGCATTATCTACAAGCGCTCCAGCCATACGACTGGATTCACGAAGCGATCCGGTCTTCAGCGATTCTTACCACTTATCGTAAGAGTGGCAACATGAGAACGCGACGCTAAGAACAAATGGTAGGAAGGAGGGCATTTTGTCTGTGGCATTCAGTGTCGGTGTTTCGACACGCGTAGCAAAGCGTCAAAATGTCAAGTTAAAAGGACTTTAGTATAAAATGCGTAGGGAACTTGTTTATATCAATCCCTTAATCCGAAGGTCGAAGCCGCCCAGAGTCTTTGGACACGCTCTGACACGCCTCACTGCGTCTTTGAAGTGCCCTCGTGGTGGTATCGTTCAACACATCCCCGTCGATTCGGCCTCATTTGTTACCTAAGGCGCAAGAGACCTCCACAGTTTGAGAACCCGTCCAAAACGTCGCCCGCTGGCCTGAAGGGCGCGCCACCGCCGGCGGCGAAACGAAGTTGGGGAAGAAGAGGGCGAATCGGGCGGTGAAATATTGAAGGCCCGCGGCGCCGCCTCCCCCGCGCTCCTCTTTGTCTCGCTGCTCGCTTGGCGGCGGAGGGCGGGGGGGGGGCGCGGCGCAGGGGAGCGTGGGAAGGCCGCATGCGCGAGTGGGAGGCATGTCGCGGCTTCCGCTTCCTCCTCTCCCTCTTTCGTTGAGGCTGGGCAAAGGTGGAGCACGCAACGAAGGCCTCTTCTCCTTCTCCGGCACCACACCAATTGCCAATTGGTTTTTCTTATAACCTTCACTTTCGTTTCTGGAAAACTGCCTAGAAATCATCGCCTTTCTTGACTTCCATTCCGTCTTGCCCTTAGTTCCACGCTTCCTCCTCCTCTTTCATTCGAATCGGGAGATAGAAGATTATGACACGCAATATGAGATGACCTTTGCTCTTCCTCGGGCCCCACCCGAATTGCTAATCAGGTTCTACCCACCCCCACCCTCCCCCTCCCCAACTTTTACTTTCGTCTGTGGAGGACTGTCCAGAAACGATCGCGTGTCTCGACTTGCACATCGTCGTTTCCGTACTTCCACGTGTCCTCCTCTTTCGTCCCAATTGCTAGGTAGAAGGGCGTCACGCAATAATACAAAGACCTTTCTTCCTCTTCCAGCACCGCTCGAATTTCCAATCCCCCGGCAACTTACTTTCCCTTCCAGAGAACTGTTCTGAATCGTTACTGGCATGATTTCGTTCCACTCAGTTCATTTTAACCCCTCAGATGCACTGGGGAAGAAATGGGGAAAGGTGGAATTACCCAACAAGCAAATCGTATGGATAATGAATTTCGAATAGTCCAACTAAAACATCGCAACTCTTTAACGATTGTCTTGGGATGCGCGTGGATGGGCTGGCAGCGGGGCTGAGTGGAATGATGAGGGGAAGGGGCTATGTCTACGAGAAGTAGCGTATTCACGCAAACGGATCATGTAGCGGTTCAAAGACAGCTAAGCGCAGGCGTTTGGGCTTCACGAACAAGGCATCTCCGACGGCATGCACAACAGTGCAAGACAGCTCTCAAACTTTGTCGAGACAACTTTACTCAAAATGGTAGGTTTCCGGAAATATCTTCTTTGGTTTGTGGAGTAGACGCCACTGCTTCACCAACACACGAACTGTTCCTCAACAAGCGAACGAGAAGAGACGCGAAGAGTCGCCTTCTGATTGCGCGGCTCCTCGTGTAATGCCTTTCGCTGTAGGTGTCGTGCTACTAGCAGCGATTGCAGGCAATTTACAAATGGCTTCCAGTATAGGTATGCAAAAAAAGTGTGAGTTCGCAGGAAGCTAAGTCCCCTGGAGGAGCGTTGTGCGTGAGCGAGTTTCAAGTACAGAGACCCAAGTCCCGATTAATATGAAGTTTATTGAAAAATAGAGCTGCAGAGCAGCTGAAGTTGACACAGCAAAGTCTGTTAGCTGTCTGTCCCGATATCAACGCTAAGAATCCTTATATGGGAAACAGGGAGATTTACGACCATTAGCCCACCCCCGCCGAACTCGGCATGCCCTGGACGCATAAAACTGACATAACTTCACAGGACTTTTGCCCTTTGAAAACTACAAGATCCCAAACATTTCCTGTTCCTCCACCGGGGTTTCTGCGGGGATCATGGGGATAGCGGTTTCGAGCGGTTGGGTGCCCAATCACCCATGACCTCAGCAGGCGCCGCTTCTCCAGACACCGACCCCGAATTTGGACATGTTGAACTTTGGGGATTATTTACTTTCACGTACAGTTTGAAAAAAATTTCATTGGCTCGTTCTAAGCAATGGCTCATTATATGTACGTAGTGCACAGTTTCCCATACCATCGACCTCCCCAACAGCGTGTCAATGGAAGAACCGGTGCATTTCGAGGAGAAATCTTGTTACAGGACAGTGGCACGAAGGAAGCCTTATTCCAGCAGCAGTGGCGATCTAATCAAGTTATGCTACTCCCGCCCATGACGCCTATGCCAGTACGCCGTCCCACCAAATTACTCTTGCTTATACCTCCGAAGCAACTTACTCCGATTTCTACAAAAGGCGGCGAATTGATATCAATCAAATATCGCATTAACCTCTCTCGGCTAGTGTTGGCGTCCTATTAATGTGAAACGAACCTAACCCCGTTAAAGAGAGAGGAAAGCCCTTTGAACACGATAGCGTGAAAGCGAGACATACAATCAGCGTGCGTCGTGTTAAATAGTGACACTGCGATCACCCTCCCGTTCGGCTGGCAGGGGGCGGAGCCGACTGCTCTTTCGCCGCAGCGCCCCTGCGAGGGCCTCCGCCCCTCCCCACCCCCCCCACCCCAAACGCGGCCGGTCCGCATTCTCCGCGCCTCTGCGCCCCCCCCCCCCGCGCCGACCCTTCCTCACGGGGCCCCACCGCAGGCCACTCGCGCAGGTGCACACAACTCCTCTTTCCACTCCTTCCAAGTTGCTTCCACTGCCAAAAGACTGCACCAAGGGAGATATCACGAATTAAGACATCTGAAATAATTATCAACATTTTATTGACTTATTTCATTAGAAAGTAAACTGTCTAAAGTGCAAAACAAATATAATTACGATAATTACAATAATCATTGCATAACCTGCTTACAGAAACCATTTTACCACATATTCAAACACAATCTACAGGTGGAGGTGAAGGCACTAAAATATTAGATTTGTTTACAAACTACCTATACTATCTGTTGGGTAGCAAAATATCCGACCCTTTTAGATTGAGCACAGCTATTCGAATCCTCAAATTTCATTACTTCAATCTCCTCTATGGCTTCAGTTACTTCGATGACTGCACTCTCAAAAGAGAAAAATAATTCACTGGCTGGGGAAAAACGACACAAGGTACACTCCTTTCGTATGAAAACCTACCAGAGGGAGGCATAGAGCAACTTATAAGGATGGTTGAAGAACAACGTCAAAAATATGATCAGTTGAACTTCGATGTAAACCATATGCTAGAGTGAAGACGCCCTATTTCGAATATAAATCAAAACGTACACAGGCACGCACTCACTAAAAGAAGAGGAGGCAATTACGTGTTTGGGCCCCGCTTTCCACTGAACGTTTTTAATCCTATGGTAGGGTTTTCTACTACTCGTTAATGAATAAATTTATAACTTGGAGCAAACAATTTTTGAATACCATAAATTTTATATAAAATCGTTTACATGGTTGCCAGGCGAATTGGACAGTCTCTTCCCCAAACGACGTATACCTATTTACCAAATTGTTACGTTGAAAATGGAAAAAAAAAGGCTTAAACATATCTAAGTTGTGTTAAAATGTTTCGCTAAGAGCTCTCTTAAAAAATTTGAGGGAGGGGGTCACGGCTTCTCTGCTCCCCCTCTGCACACACCCACGACAGGTACTTTCGATTTCTTCTCCTGGCCTTGGTAGTAATGCACCATGCGCAGCGCCACCATTGCTGAACTGGCACTACACCGCTGGAGAGACAAACGCCGGGCACGCGGCGACGCGAGGGCTGGCACCGGACCTCAACACTTCTGCCTGCCCTTCCAAATGGCAACGCTAGGCATGTGATGGAAACACTGCGTGGCGTAATCCCATATTTCACTCGAATGCTATCCTTGTACCCTTCAGATACACACCGACTTAACTGTAAACTGCCTATAGGGACGGGGTAAGCCCTCCCCACGTATTTTCTAAACCGCGGTTAGCCCAACATTAGTTTCGTGCCGCTTTCGAAGTAAAGGTCATCGCGGTCAGCGGCCATACGACGACTGCCAAATCGTAGAAACGTGTATCTCAGATATTTAACTATAATATTTACGTAGTTTTTAATGGCGAATCTGACACAATTTTGTGTGACTGCAAATCGCCAAATGATGTAGCAAGTGTTCAAAAAGAACGTTTTACGATAGCACGGATGGGGATAAAGAGAAGAAGACCATGACAGCGATTTGAACTTCAAGAGTTGTAGGCAGCATTGTGCTTTTGCTTGCACTGATGGGTGTGACATAGAGAACGATAGAATGAAAAATAGAGACTAATTCGTTCTTTAGATTTATTAATAAAAATAAAAGAATGTTTACTTTTAGTTCTTTATAATATTTCCTAAAAATATAAATTTAAAAAAAGGAAATATTACAATTTTGTTATCGTGCATCTGGCCGATACAATGATACCAATAACGCAAACTTTGAGTGTTAATCCAGTGTTTAATATCATTTTATACGTGTATGGGATCTGAAAATTCCTCCTAAAATCCTTCTGCACATTACTTTACGTTTTGCATCACAGTGGAACAATATTTGTTTTCAAATGCTCCATCCTTAACACCCTTTGGCCAACAACTTCAGTCCCTAGCGGTCACCACTGCCACATGACAACAGAATTTTAGAAGAAATATTTTTCTTTTAAAACTTTTCAATTGAACTTCACATATTAATTTTTTTCAGGATTCAATAGATGCTGTAACAAATATAATAATGGTTGACGAAATGGTCTAATGTTTAGGCCAAATAATATCACAAACAAGTAAGATTGTCAAAACGTTAGTATCAAAAATTAATAGAAATATAATTTTTTAAATTTGTTTTTCATATACACAGGGTTATGATCCGATAATACAGAGTGTATCCACAATCCGGTAATATATTGGTAATACTTGGATTGGTATTCCACACTCTCCAACAGTTCTGACGCGGTTTCAAATTTGAAATCCAAAACCCTAAACGCTTGTTAATGCTTTGCGGCAACACATTGCACGCAGTGCTTAAGACGTAGCGCGACAGGGCGGTTGTGCCGGGGCGAAGAGGGGCGAAGAGGGGCGGGGCGGAATAGGGCGGGGGAGCGCCAGGCGCTTGCCTCCCCTTCGGAGCGCGCGCAAAAACAATCGCGAGCGAGGGAGCGCGCGCTCTGCGCCGCGTCGCGCCGACTTACCCAGTCATGTCCGACGGCGGCCGCGCACGCGCCCTGCGGCCACACGGGAGGAGCGTGCTGTCTGCCTCGCACTGCGCCGCGGCTCTCCTTCACGCGTGCTCGCGCGGCGGCGCGGATGCGAATCGCCTGGCCGAGGCG
>BOPP01000359.1:357320-412531 GCA_017312745.1 Gryllus bimaculatus | reverse complement strand
TCCACGCCACCCCCGCATCGCCTCCTGTGAGAGAGATCTCTGCCGCGGAGGCGCGCTGCGCGGCTGTGAAATCGATTGCGCCTCTTTTGTGGTCGCTGCAGAGCGCTTGCGCCGACTCGCACAACACGCGATTAAGAATTCACTTGATGAATTCGTGATTGTTTCGTTGGGTGGCACATTCTTCCGTTTCGTAACAATCAACGGGCAGGGAACTTCAAGTATGTGGGTGTTAATTGCTTTGTGTTGCTAAACTCGTTAGGAGAAATCTCATTTTGTGCTTCCAGTCAGAGGCTCTCGGGATACTTCTTTGTGTTACGGCGCTCACAGAGTATTTGGCACGGCAAACAGCTCAACAAATAATGGTCGCCTTCTAAATCTGCGGTGGGCGAAACGTAACGTTCCTTTTGGTCTGTAGCACTTTTTGGGCTCTTCCTGAACACCGAATTCGAATATTCTACGATAGGCTTTTTGCTTCATCACGGTTTTGGGAAATTCACGTTGCAATTCACGAAATTTTTAACACATATCGCTGGTTCGTGATCGCATTAATTCGAATTGAGGTGTGATGGATTGTTGATTGACGGTTTTTTGTTAGTTGGTCTTTCGTCTTGCTCAGTAGGAATCTATGATAACGAGTAAATATTTCTCCTGCCAATCTCTATGTCTGATGACTTTACTTTTCTGTTTACATCTTCGAGTCATTTTTTATTTCATGGGGAGAGGTTAAAAGGTTAATTAGTAGTATAATAAGTTAGAGAACTGTTACAATACATTTTCAAGTATACATTATACGAACTTGAAATTATTTTCGTGCATTGACGTTAATAGAAATTTGTATGTCAAATTTGGTTTTGTTATATTTACGAAAGTAAAAAAACGCGTTTAGAAATGCTAACTGTTTCGTTATAGTACTATAGTAGTTTCAGGGCGGATTGTGCAGAGTCAGAGCGCGTAACCAAGGCGCAGCCGGAAGAGGGCGCCGACAGCCACCAGCGCCCACTGCATCCGTCACCCTCGCTGCCCATGTAATCAGCACAGACCAACTCCGCCCCGTTGCTTTCGTCCGGTGTTTGGGAAGGAGTTTGAGATTGCATGGCGCAAAGTAGTGAATATGGCAGAATCTTGGGAAACGTGTATGTTAAAGTCAGCGACGTATGATGATGCTCGTGATAGGGCGTTTGGCGATAGGATAGGGGAGGGAAGTAAATGGCTCCGAAAAAGTTGATCGCGGGATGCGGTCGGTGTACGCCCGGGCGGGAGAGGGAGCTGAAACCACGAGCGCCCACAGCGGATAGATAGAGGGATCGCCCGACTGCATCCCGCTGTCTGTTCGCCCCTCCCCCTCGCTTCCCATGCGATTCCCTTCCACTTCTCGATGCCTGAGAATGCACAGCCCGACTGCAATTCGTTTCCTTCATCGGGGGTTTCCGAGGGAGTACAAATATTTGTTACATTTCCATCCATAACTAGCGCAAATAGAGGTTGTCGCACCACACCACAGAAAACCTGGAACACAGGTGAACATGGCAGAACCTTGGAATCGTGTATGCAAAAGTCAGCGAGGTAATAAAATGTTCGTGATAGAACGTTTGGTGATAGGATAGGGGAGGTAAGTAAAAAGCTCAGAGGTTGACCGTGGGATCCAGTCTGTGTACGCCCGGGCGAAAGAAGGTGCCAACAACCACGAGCGCCTTGCGGGAGAAGAAGAGGTCACCGAGGGGAGATGGTGGGTGCGGGGGCGGAGCGGTGGAGCAGGTAGCCGGGCGCGCGGGCGGTCCCGCCGCCGCCGCCCTCCAACTCGCCATTTCCAACGACGCTTGTGAACGAAGACGCATTTTATTCCTTTCAAAATGATTTCTTCTCATCAATTTCAACTGTGTGTAATTTGTACTACCACGTATCAATAGTGCTAAGAAACGACCAATTATATGAACTCCGTATGTACAGCATGCGCGTCTTTCTTCTTTCCTTCAGTTTCTTATTTTTTGAAGAATGTGTGTGTGTGAGACGAAGCAATTTCTGCTTAAACTAGTGACCGTGGTTTGTGTTTACAATATTAAGATCTTTAACACGCGTTAAATTAAGAGGAAAGTACAAGAAAAGTTCGGTTCGGCAGGTACTTACGTAATGTTTGTATCGACCTTCGACCTCTAATAGATGTGGTGTTCAGAGATAGAGTGCCTCCTGGCCATCAAAAGCAATCGATCCGTCGTGAAAACTGTCAGAACTGAGGGGGCCTCCCAGAGCTTTTCCCCACCCTACCCTCCCACCCCACACAATAAATGTCAACCACTTTGCGCTCGGCTCCGAATTCACAAAGCAGCAGATCCCCGGAGACAGAGACGAGTTCGCAGAATGCGAAGGAGCGCGTGGCGCCGAGAGCGAGGCTGGGCCGGGAGCGGGCCAACTAATTCGCTTTTGAAGGAGCGCTTGCGCAATCAACCTCAGGGCCGCGTCACGTCAATGCAGTCGGCCTCCCAATAATTCATCTCATGCAATGCATGTCACGGTCCTAGGGTCGAGGCAAGGCAAGCCAACAACTCTTAACCGTCAGAGGACGGAGCTCACCAGAGACGTACCAAGACGAACTGAGCGGTATGTCTCAAAGTCCAGGTTGAAGTCTCCAAAACCAACGACATACCTACTTACCTTTCATTGAGAGCTGGTGCCAACTTTGAGTAAGCTCAGACCCCGAGAAAAACCACGTACATTCACAAAACATATCAACCGCATTAGCATTACAATGTAATTAATGAAATCTAATTGACGATATAATGCTAAAGCAAAAGGTCGAGGGAATTACAATTGCAAAACGAAACATTAAAACAAAATTAAATTGTGAAAATTCATTGCGGAAATCTTACGTGACGAATAAGAAATATGTAATTAGATGACAAAAGACCATATGTGTATAAAAACTGTCACGTCAAACATTAATTATAACAATTTGCGGGGAATATATCGAAAGAGATCGAAAATTTGCCGTGATAAATAACTAGAACTATGAAATGTGCTATACAAAATTTAGAAAAAACGGCAAGTCTTCAGCAAGTAGATCTCAATCAATAAACTAACCCTGAGCAGACAGGGTGTAGTCCATCGTACTACAGAGAGCACATGCAAAAAACTTTAGATGTCCCTCTTCACTCTCTAGAATGGCGCTTAACTTGAGGCACCAGCAGTCCACTTTAAAGAAGCTAACTAGAGGCTTCTTACCAAGTACTGCCTGCTTACCAAATTCGCTTACTATCACACTTCCATATTTTCCTCATGAGTTATGAGAGACCCAACTTATATGAGCACAATTAATAACAATGCTTACAATTCGGCATATTCGAGATGTCTAAAAGTCGAGAGGTTTAAAGTCGCGAATGCATCTTGGGGAGTTGCTGCAAGGATTGACATGTATTCTTACCTGCAACAAAAAATAGTCGGTAAATAAATTCAATTCATATAATCAAAAACAAGCAGAATATATGTCAATTATGGAGGTGGAATTAACTACTTCAAATTCAAATAGACAGCAGAATCTTAAAAGGTTCCCAAAACCCTCCATTTTCATATCTTCGAATCTCGATCCCTGTTAAGACGAAATAACGGAACAAATACATAAATTGCGCAAATGGTTTCTGTGGAATAGGATACTACGTTCCATATATTCATATAAATGTATTATTACGACAATATTAGGAGAATTAATGTCATTTAAGTTATTTTAAAATATTAAAGATAGAAGATTCGAAATACGTAAAGAATGATAATATTCCACTTTTTTAATACCTCATTCCTAAAAAGAATGTTATTTAAAGTAACGTCACAAACTCCCAGAAAATGTGCCTAAGAAGGGGGGGGGGGGACGAAAAGATGGGCGATAGGGACCGGAGACGAGTCGAATGAAACATTCGCTGCGATTAGTGGTCAGAAACGGGCCCGGCTATGAGTGATGGGCGGACGCACGCAGTTTACTCTAATATTACATAATGGAAAGATTTACCCACTTTTTCGTTACAAGGGCCCGGCAATAAGAGAATTTCTGGCAAAAAAAACGCCGTTTTCTAGGGCACGGTTACAATACTACTTTTATTTAGAGGTTAGGCGGCAGGTAAAAATAAACGCTGACGCACAAAACTAAAAAAAGAATGTTAAGTGTAGGCGGTAATGCGATTTTTGGGGTGCCTTGGCAGTGGACAGTTGGAGATCTCAAGACTGAATCTGCCTACTCAACAAGTATCGGGGCATTGTCACTTCCCTTGCTTCAGGACAATGAGCGCCCGCCAAACTATGGATACATCGAGGAAGTTTCTAAACACACATTTTGGAACCTTGATGTCATCTTCACAAGAAATCACAACTGGCGCCAAGCGCGTACCCCCCATTTCCAGTACATGAAATACTAACATCACATCACTAGGACGATGATAGTGCCCAAAGGATACTGTTACTATATGGATTCACCCTCTGAAGGGATATTCTTGGGAAGAAAGAATTTTAAACGGCGTAAAATCTTACAAATACCTCAACTTGAATGGAAATTAGAGCGAGAAATAATGTAATGTTTCAGTTTTGTAACGTGAATAATAAAAGTTTTGTATCTGTGATTTGGATGTTAATAAACAAACGAAATTATTTTCCGAACTTTCCTCTTATGCAAAGTATTATTATGAATTTTCATATACTAGTAAAATCTGAACCATAATTTGGGTCGTATACAGTACTTATTGTGGATAGAAAAAACAAAACTCATAATATTATATTTTTTACGAAGGTATTTAATTTCGAATGAAAATGAAGATGATGAAAAAGAAAGCCCATAAATGGGCCTCAGGAGTGAGTCCAACCCTCGCAAATCTCCCGCAGGCGCCCGACCGTTGGGGCCCGAGGCGATGGCGCGAGCTCGCTTCCCCTGCCGGGGGGAGGCGAGGCGCACAGCTCCCGCCATCCTTCACCGCCCAGCACAC
This sequence comes from Gryllus bimaculatus, assembly GCA_017312745.1. Classification (NCBI taxonomy): domain Eukaryota; kingdom Metazoa; phylum Arthropoda; class Insecta; order Orthoptera; family Gryllidae; genus Gryllus; species Gryllus bimaculatus. The sequence goes on along the minus strand of BOPP01000359.1, from coordinate 407,573 downwards.
GGCCGGGGCCAGGGCGACAGCGGCGAGGGCGCAGGCCTACCTGCTGGGCGAGGGCGAGGGCGAGGGCGCAGGCGACCCAACCGCTTTCACGACGTTGTTAGAGGCAACAACATAACAACACGTGCATGTCCCAAATATATTTCAAAGAAAAAAAAATAAGTATCTAATCTAGGGAACTGGCACATTGGGGTGTCACACTGATTAGTCAAAGGTCGTCCTCTTGAAATATGATTAGGTAATTTTTACTGATAATTCTGATTTTAGGCAAAGAAATATCTTCCACACCAACTAAATGGACCAGACCAAGCACACGTGAACCAAAGATGTGAAATTGTAAGAAAAATTCCTTAATAACCCATGTTACAAGTTCGTGAAATTTGCTGACTAAATGATCTTTCATCAAGAACAATATTCACAACGAATTAAGTAAATGCAAGTCATATGCATTTTTTCTGAGCTTGGAGTTTGAAATTAGGAACTATTACTTCACTACTCTCCTTTCGCATTCCCATACAAAAAAGTTGAGAGATGAGATATTTTTGTTCCCGAAGTTTATCAAAAGAGGGGAATGTAGTAATTAATGAATACTCGTAAACATTTTTTACTATTTTACAATTCATAAGTCTCTGAAGTAATTTCTTCTTCTGAAACAAAATTCCACTTAATTTCTCTCCCGAAGAACAAGACATATTTTCTCAGAGCCCCTTCAAAGTATCCAGTTAGTTCGAAACGAAATGGGCGTCGAAGCCCATTTATTTCATCCTTCTAATCTCAGCAATTATCGATGCCGACATTACACTGGGGGAGGGCAGAGCCTCAATTCAATTTGGCGATGGATTACGGGCTCTAGATTATTTATAATGAGTTATAAGATCTTCAAGTCTTTCAAAAGAGAAATTCACCAAAATCGTGGTAAACCTAATTTCCAGAGTGAAGATCTGTCTGCTTACTGATATACTTTACAACTGAAAACGAAGATTATAGTTGGATATTAATACATAAAAAGTGTAAATTTGTGCAATGCTTGTTTAAAAAGAGACTTTGTGTGACAATACAATTTAGTCAGCTGTTGTGATCTATGATAGATGTGATATTCCAATAGACAATTATTATCGTTACAGTTTTTAAGTGTTGCCGTCAAGCAGGGAACAATCAATTTCTTCCATTAATATAATACTTTGCTTTTCTGTTTATAGGCTGATGAGTCATGATGTGTAGCCGTCCTCTGTATTCTCACTATTTCGCAATTGAATTGAACTCGTTTGGAATTTTGTGCATTGGACCAGTCTTGAACCGGGGAAAGCCCTGGGAGAGAGCCGCAAGCGCTACAAAGTGTCCTCCCGACATTCGCTGACGGCGACGCAGAATAGACAGATGCTACCTTCCGCCATATGATAAAATGTCTTACGTCCCAGAGAATAAATTTTACAAAAATTAAATCTTCGGTTATATTTAAAAACATGAGTAGGAATGGAGTGGTCGAATTAGTGCGAAGGAGACAGGATTGGACACAGAGAATAATCTTAAGACAGCATTGAGGCAAAGGACAAGAGGATCCGCCAGTTTCATTAAACAACTTTACATAACCTCAATGCAAAGAACACATTTCTTGTAAAACTAAATAGCAATGAACGGATTTAAGAAGAAGCAACGACACCCTTAATAGTATGAAGCGAGTAAAAAGCTCTTGTGAGAGCGGTCAGACTCGCCGGGGCCTCTGCATGTGACACGATAACACATAAGTGAGGTAAGAGGGAGGAAAGATCGATTCTTCAGGACACGTCAATTGCTGTTACATTGTAATTTATTATCAGTCCCGTTAGTGTAGTGAATGTTTGGTACCGGCGTATGGCGATGATGCGGCCCCGACGTACTCGCCGGCTTACAGGAGAATTCGCCCCAGGTGTGGCAACCTCCCACAGGTGCACTGTCCTCGCCCGGACGGGCTCCCGATTCGACATGTGTTGTAGCGCACTGCATGAAAGCCTGAGTGTAAGTAAAAGGTAGAACAAAGGACAGATCGCGAGCGCTTTGTTGCCTGTTTGTTACGGAGTTCGCCTGATATAGACGGAAGAAAATCACGGAAAACTACCGACCGAAGAGGCCGCCCGCTAATATTCTCCTCCAGATGGCTGCTGAATTTGACGTCGCTTCTCTCGCTAGTGACGAAAATCCGCCACTAACCTTCCGGTCAGAGTCGCTGCAGACAGAAGCTATGCGGCTTTGAGCAAACTCAGCGGGAGGGGGGAGGCAGGAGAAAAAGGCTTATGAAGGCCCTCTGAACAAAAGAAATGAAGAAAGCAACAATAATAGGCACGTGGAAGTGTCTACCCACGCAATAAAGTCGCGAATGGCTGAAAAAGTCGGCGACTGCAAAGCGAAGAGAAAACGAAAGGATTGCAAGAATGCATGCAAAAAAAGCTTCAGCAATTGTTACGTGATACAGATATAAGAACGATGAGGAAATCAAGAGAAAGTTTATAGAGAAGACGACGGGGCGGGGGGAAGAAATCAGATATCTCACTGTAAAAGCAAGAAGGGCTTCGAAGTAAACGGATTCGCAGTAAACGGAGGTGGTCACCTATATACAAAATACATTTTTGAAAGAATGGAAGGCGCCGTCGGCTGCGCCCCGCGCTCAAGTCGTCGGCCGAAGGCGCGACCGGCGTCCGGCGTCCCTCGCCCCTCCGCTGCGCCGCCCGCGCCGCCCGCTTTTCAATTAAGCCCCTCATGAAGAGAGCGGGGGCGGGCGCATGCATTAAGTGCTAATTGTGTTATTGATGAGCCCATCAGCCGCAGGCGACGGACACCGCGAGGGCAACCCGTTGGGCAGGTTGGCCGCGCCCCCGTACGGAGAACGAGCTTCGGGCGCTGGTGGCCCGCGGAGCGAAAGCACTCGCTCGCGCGGTGCTCGCGTCGGGCCTCCAACGGAATGGGCTGTCGATCCGCGCGCGCGGAAGCGGCACTGCACGCGAGGAGAGTGGCGAGTCACCCCTCCAGATGAAACGAGGAAGCTTTCTGATGAAGTCGCCACCGAACGTCTTTCCAACCGATCGAACACCAAGCACTCATCGGTAAAAATGGCACACGACTCCTTCGTTTCAGAAAAGACATAAAGTTACTCAAAACTTGCATTTTCTATTAAGAAACATTCAATTGACAAATCAGATCTTCTGTGTAATTATACAGGTTTGATATCACTGTGTTTCCGTTTATAGTTTTAATCATCATATCTATGTGTATACGTTTCGCATCAGGAGGAATATTTGGGGTAATGTCATAGTTTCATTCCTTCGATTTGTTGATTTACATACTGCTTTTAGAGGCAATAGACTTTGGTTTTATTTCAAAGAAAGGTCTGCTTCGTGCTTAAACAGCAAACTATTCAAGGAAATGAAGAGAATGCCAAAATTCTACAACTAGGCCCAACATTCTCCAACGGAGTACAGAGAGGATATAAACAGCAACAGAAAATGTAATCCATTATCACGAATCTATAGAAAATTGCAAAACAGTAATGCTCGATGAGAAAAACATGGGCAATTTATGCAGGAAAGATATAAAAAAGAATGTCTACTGTTTCCCTCAACTTACAACTATGAAAGCTAAAATGCCGATTAAAATCGCACCCTCTAACTTCAGTCGATAGTGGGTAACCCTCGTACGATTAATGTGATAGAGGCGGGTGTAGGAGCAGCGAGAAATCCCGTTTCCATTCGTTGCATGCACAATGCGTCTGTGAACATATTAATGAAGCCCGTCCAAAGGCGATGAAGCATGAATAATAATCATCAAATTATCCAATTCCATAAATCGCATGAGTTAAATGTTCACACAATAGCAATAACGAAGTAATCCCCGCAACATCAGTACAGGTCTAGAATCCGAGGTTCCAGAATTGGATGATCAGCACAAACGAAGCGCTTCCCAACAACATTTTAGATACGCGCGTTCGACGTGCCCATCGCCGTCCATTCCGCACAACAATGTCGGGAAAAGTAAGGTCGCAAGGACGTTTTTCGTGCAATTGCCCAATGCACATCAGTACACCAGTGTGCATTCCATTTGCATACTTGCCCCAGGGCCCTCGCGACGCAGCCGCTCGCCTCCCCCCCCCCCGCTTCGTTTCTCGACTCGCCACCTCAGAGGGGGACCAAGAATCGACACACCGGCCAGCCCATTGGAGTTTTACGAAATATCCCTCCCTCTATTTTCTTTACGAATTTCAGTCGCGTAAGAATCGATACAAAAACCCCGAAGGCAATCAAGACTGCATGAATACGTAATCCACTTTACCTGCCTCGTTCCGCCAGCGTCAGGCGCAGAGGGGGCGGGGGCGTTTATTCGCAAGAGAGGAAGCGGTGGAGGGGACAGAGCGGCGCGCGCGGCCTGTAATTGTTCGCGCGGCGGCGAAGACGGGTGCGAAGAAGGGGGGCGCCCCCCTCCCCTCCCGCCGCCACCGCCTCCGCGCGGAGCGTTCTAACATGGCCCCGCGGAGGGAGCAAATCATTACTCCCGCGGCCGAGGCCGCCTCTCGCCCCTCGTTTCGTTCCCATTGGACGCAAAAAACCGGACTCGACCTCCTCCTCCTCCTCTACCGCCGCCTGCGCTGGGGCGCGTGGTCTTTTTGCTCTCACGCGAGGAACAGTCATTTACGCGCGCCCGCACACGCGACGGCGGCGGCGGCGGAGGTTCCACGGGGAGGGGAGGGGAGGGGAGGGGAGGCCGTTTCCGCATCCCCGCCTCCTTCCCCCGGAAGGTCGCCGGTTTCCGCCGCAAACGCGTTTCCGGAAGTAGGCCGCCCGCGCTCCCCCTGTAAGCACCGACGTGCGCTGTCGCAGGCGCAGCATTTACGTACTACTCGAGTTACAAGGTGCGTGTATTCATGAATGCGTGCAACATATCCAAGTCTGAGACTTCTACTGAAATGTAATAGTCTAAATACGTCACCAACTATGATCTTTAGGGCAATAGTGACAAAAAAAGGAAAAGCGAAAAATAATTTCACAGCTAAAAGAAATTTCATGAAGGAGTAACCATATGACGCAGAATGTTTGGAGCTCGGCAAATAGCAGGCAATCCATCCTCACTATTTGGCATTCGAGGAATAGTCGCTCGCTACTCCCTGAATGCCGAATGTGTTGGTACTGCCTTTAGAAAGAAAGCGAAAGCTGTAAAGAACGTAATTAATACCTATCAATTATTCACTATTTTTAACACTCCATTGCTTTTATGGACGTTCGACCTTTTCGTAGAGCGAAGAACTAGCCAGCATTGTCCTCCTCCACGACCATACTGCCATTTATTCAATTCTGCCTCTGACAGGACTCAGCTGCTGACAGTTTCATCCACTCGGGATAAGCTCACGAGTCAGCATAGTGACATCACTATAGTAACATTCAAGCTCCCAATTGGATGAAACCGTCAACAGCTGATACCTCCCAGGGCCAAACTTGCATAAATCACAGTATAATACACACACACACACACACACACACACACACAAGACAAAGATTTCCTCCATAATTTTACGTTCGTCCACGAGGCATAATCGCAAGTGTAAGTTCTGACCAACAATGAACACAGCTCACTGAGAACGCACAATCATTTAATTTTATGTCACGTTTAGTGTGTTACGATAGCACGTTCCTTTAGCGATTTGTTTCCATCCCACCCGCGAATAGCAGACAGATGTAAGTGTATTGAATCGTGAATGCGAGTCATAACGAGGCAACTTCCAGCGGCCGCTCGCATCCATTCTCCGTCCAACGACTCTTTTAGCAGCAACGATTGCCTTTCATTATGCACTCGAATAACCAGGCGGCCGCGCCTGCGCCGGCCTTGCGGCGCTTCCTTCGATGACGGCGGCGACTGCTGCCTCGCGCCCCCCTCGCCAACACGCGTTCGCCACCAATTCGAAATCAGGGATTCATCCTTAGTTCACTCCTTAGATTTTTTTACAAAATGGATTTCCGTAGAAATATACTAACTGGAACTATACAACACGAACCGAGCACGTGAAGAATGTAAACGGATTTGAACGATAACGTGAGAAGCATTTCGGTGGAGTTTTCGGCCAAAAACACAAAAACGCATTTTGTTATATTACACTTTTTCTTTGTCATTTATCATCATCATTATCATTATTATCATTATCATTATCATTATCATTATCATTATCATTATCATTATCATTATCATCATTATTATTATTATTATTATTATTATTATTATTATTATTATTATTGTTCGTGAAACTTCATCAAGAGTGTTGAATGTTCAGATGCAGCATGCGTCATCTTTGGCCGCCTTCGAACGTCAGTCACCGCAAGTGAGCTGTCTTTAGCGCATCGTGGAAAGCTCGTCACGTGGAATGCCCCGACAGCTGGCGTAGAGTTGGTAGAAGGAGATTCTCGGGTCAGTAGATGGATGCATCTAACTCAATGAAATTAAACTAACGAGCGAGAATATTAAAAAAATCCGCATGCTAGTCGGGTAAACGCAATATTGTACCGGCAGCAACTCGATACGGGGGCGACTACGAGGGGAAACGATGCAAGAGAATGAGGGAGAGAGAAGTGAGGCGGGGAGGAAGCGATATTGAAGGGAAGTGTACTGTGGAAAGGAAGGGGAGAGGATGGGGTGTAATTGGAGAGACCAGGATTGCATATTGTTAGTCTTCTTCCATTCTCCTCTAATAGCGCAATATTTTGAATTAGGGATCACTTTAAATAATCCAAAGAGAATTCGATCACAATTTCCTAAAAATGATTTGGTCCGCATGTCAATAACAATAAGCAAAGCTCAATCAAGCAATGTATCCTGGACATACGAACTATTAACTTGTTAAACCAACCAAAATTAACCAACGATATTATTATATTTAATAACTATATGTAAAGCATCTGGATCTAAAGTATACAATGCTTATAGAGTAATTGTGTACGTGAAAATATGGATATATGAGTTGTAATTCATACTTATAAGCATAATAACGTAAAGATCTGTAGGTAGTGAGAGGATGCTAATGCAATTTCTTTCTTTCCTTTCTCAGTACCCCAGTGCTACTGTTATGACTGGATCGATCTGTGCAAAATTATGATCTTGGACGTTACATGCAAGGCCGCGTGTTTTGTTAATGTCTCAACTATATCTTCTTTCCTTACGAAAGAGACCTGCTGAAGTTCCTCCGTAACACTTAAATGGCTCCTCCATCGATACTGCTGTCAGAGCCGTCTGCGCCCGATTCCAAACGAGAAAAATCATCCCCAGCCCTGGGCTCCGCGCCGACGAGGACAAGCGTGAGAGGGAGGGAGAGGGCGGGGGCGGGGGTGGGGCGAGGCTGCGGAAGAGAAAGAAATATCCCCACCGCGTGCAGAGAAAGCCAAGCGCAGACGGATGTGCGGGTAGACTCCGTGAAACGAAGCAATATCTCCGCTGCCGGCGGAGCCTCCGGAGACTACGAGAGGTGGAACAGCAGGGTGGTGGGAGCGGCGGAGGCGGTTGCCATGGGCAACTCGAACAGCGAACAAGTAGGATGCACCTTGACGGTTGACGGTCTGAGGATACGCTACGAAGCAAGAGGGAGCGGGAGGGCGGGAACTATAAAGAAGTCAAGGTCGTGAATTAAAGAGTAGTCATCAGGAGGGCGTAGCGGGGGTGGTGGCCGGGAGGGGGAGCTCACCCCACCCCTCCCTGTCCCTGTCCCTGTCCGGCCGTTGAGAGCGCGAGCGAGGCCCCGCGGGCGAGCGGCCTCTCCGCCCTCCGCGCCCTATGGCAGGTGACTGGCCGGAGGCGGGCCTCATTTGCTAACGAATGCATCAGAAAAGAGCTCATTTTTGGAACTAGAAAAAAACATTCATTCAAAATTATTATTTCGGATTTCCGGAAAATACAAGTTCATACTTTGACATTTTTGAAATGCTGTAGCAGGAAGAAAGGAAGGATGTTTGAATATCGAGTATATTCATGATTTATTTGTTTGTTTAGCAAATGCTAAGAGCGCCATAACACTAGTTAGGAACAGAATTCAAGTAGCCTTAATAATTGGTCAAAATGTGATGAGAAGCATCTCCTCTGGTATTTCACCATTTTTTGTTCGATCTCATGAAGCTCTCGAGAATAAATTAAATAATATACTGAATATCCTTTTCGTACAAGTTATAAAATGGGCGTAAAGAACACAAAATTTATATTCTCCCGGCACTTCTCCCATTTTGAATTTAAATAGCTACATGTAATTTACGGACAACCTATTATGATCCCCCGCTGCATTTCTGGATGCAGCAATTTCCTGTGCAAGGAGTTAGCATGCAAGGGCCTCGCAGAAGACGCGGCTGTTCATCAGACCGAAAAGCGCAAGCGCAGCCGAGGCCCACGCCACAGCGTTGAGTGCGCGGGAGACCTCCGACTGCATCCCGCGGTTAGCTTTCCTTTACAACCACTTCCATTTTTGTAGTGTATACAAGATACTACACAATATTATTTTTAAATAATTACATAATTCTAACATAAATAAATATTTAAATCAATTTTGCCAAATAAAACAAGGTAACTAACGAAAACCCCAAGCCTTTAAAAAGGGCCATGGCCCCCTCTGAATGCGCCACTGATACTAAGGAGACTACGGTAAACGTAGACATCGTCTTCTTGCGAGGGAGGTAAACGGCTTAGGAAAAGTTGAGCGCGGGATGCAGTCGGAGCACGTGCAGATCTGCGTGAATCGCACAGTAGCCGCGGGCAGCGGCGGGCGCGGGCGCCGCCATCGACTCGAGCGCCGAGGGCTGCGACTGAGGCCGGCGCCGCGCCCGCCCGCCCGCGTCGATCAATACCCGCGCGCGCGACACAGCAGCAGGCGGAGTACGCTCGCTCGCAGACGGAGGCGGCGCGGCAGGCAGGCAGGGAGGGAGGGAGGGAGCGAGCGGAGCGGTGGACCCGCTTCTTTGGCAGCCGAGTGACAGGTGCCAGGGGAAGGGGAGGGGGAACAGGCAGCGGGAGACGCTGTGCCGCCGCCTTCTTGGCAGCTCCCGCCTTCATCGCCTGCCCACGCAAGCACAAACACTCCCCACCTGCTGCTGCTGCTAGGAAAGTCCGCGATTCACCCGGGATACCATCTTCACTCGCAACTTCTTCGAAACTCTTCCAGTGGAAGAAGTAAACATGCCAGATTCCATTTAGAGTTTACTGACGAATATTTCGCCTCCTTCTCACAGCAAAATCTGTGCAGCGGTCGCCTCGACTACCGGCCGGTTTTTCGTCGAACACATTAATTTCTCACGTACGTCACGTGTATATATTCCGTTTTCGGCAGTCACCTGCCTACGCAGCCAGCGGACAGGCAATGTTCGATGGTGGGCTTCATAAAGCGGTCGTCCCGAGCTATTTTGATCAGTATTAAACAAGAAGCGAAAAAGTTGGAGATTATCTTTCTCAGAAGGGGTGGGTTGTCACATCACTGATTCCAGGAATTTCTTTCCGTTTCAGGTAGCAATATTTGATTTTAACAAATTTCCCACCAACGTAACAACATCGAAATTGGTTTCTCTCTTTACACAGCATTCCTATTGCTTGCTAACTCGCGCTTCTTTTCCATATGAATCTGTTGCGGACGTGCGGAGCACGCCACGAGCACGATTCTGATCTGAAAGGTCGTTCTCCGTCGGCAACGGCCCTGCTATTTAGTTTTCACAGGCAATGAATTGCGTCTATAAGTCTAGTTTGCTCATTCGAAACGGAGAAGACAGGAAGAGAGTTTCTCGACTAAAAGAATGAGCGAGACGTGAATGATTTGATATTAACCGAGAGGAGGCAAATGATCCTAAATATCTCGTTTAAATTTTATTTCGTTATTTATGGCAATGAAACATGTTTAACGGAACATACACAATTTCATAACAATTAGCACAATTAATTTCATTTACGCTTCCAGAAACCATACAACTTCGAATAAGCCGCCACATCTATGAACGACTTTCACAAATGTACCCTGGAATTGGAATTGCATTTGGTCGCTTAAGTCATCATTCGCTATATCTTCTTTACGCAACAATTTGACACGTGCGAATGACACAATCGGTAAATCGTATCTACACTTTCATACGACTTCATTTCTTGAACACACATTATGACGTTCGCGCCAAACCGATGTTTCCCGGAACTCAAACATTCAAATCACTGAATAAGTATTGTTATTGAACTTCTGTGACGTGAGAGATCGGAGTGCGGTCCAAGTTCCCAGCGCTTGCTGCAACTGACTCAGGGAAACGAGACATGCAAACACCAGCTTACGTTTTCCGAGAGGTGATACAGAAAGATCTGGAACGTCGGACCTTACAACAAGAAGTCTCCTCTCCTCGTCAGGCCCTCTCTGCCTAAGTACCCACCGCCTGGCGGGTGCTAATATCCACGTGCCGCCGGAAGAGGCACGCCGGGCGCTCCGCTCCTTCGCAAGTGTTCGCACTTTTGAGAGAACTTCCCGTGTGACTTCATAGGCATTTGTGCTCCAGCGCCCAGAGTCCGCGTCTTTGAGTGGATTAGCAAGATGCAACATGGAGTTGCTTTTTCCTGAGAGCTTTGCCCAATACAAAATTACATTTGATACATTTTAGAATTAAGTATTCTCTGGCAACATACTATGCGGTACTTTGGCTGATGGGGTCGTACAGGAAAAAAGTCATTGGAAGATTTGACGCTCATTGATATCAATGAACTCAACAAGTTTACTTCATAAATTGTCTGAATTCAATATCTAAAACTGCCGGGATAATCAAATCTCCATAAATCGAACTTCTATATTTCGAAATTATCTATAAATCGAACCTTTTTAATTTCCCTGATTCCATTTACGTTTTTATACATCGACAATTATTTCTATAAACCGAACGCATTTTCTGACTTTGCCTTTTTTAAATAAAAAATTTCAGCACGTAAATTATGTCTCTAAAAATTAGTATTGTGTAATTTGGGAAGATATGTTTGTACACAGTGTACAAGTCTAGTTTCCAGCTTTCACATGAATTTTACTCGCTCCTTTTCTTATCCGAAGGAACTTGCCAACTGCAGAATTGCGTTCGCCAAAGATAGAGACGTTTTCTGTACATCGAAGTTTCTATATATCGAGTAACCGTCAGATTCGATACGTGGAGGGCCGACTGTAGTTACGTGATCCTCCAATTCAAAATCCAGTAATTTCAACAAAGATAATAATGTAATCACTATTATCTGTACGTTAAACTAATAGAACACGCTACCTCCACTGCCCTGGTGTCCAAATGACCCTATGTTTGAGGTTTTGTTACTGCCGATAAAGCAGGGGAACGAGCTACCAGTTAAATTTTCTGCCGTCATTACTGGTGGCGTCTTATCACTTTTCAGCCGAGAAGGCATCGGGCATTACAGAGGTCGTATTCAGGGCACACAGTACCAGCATTCAGAACTCCACTATCGTTACAAAACCTATCCATAGGACCTTCGTTCCTTTTTAAACATTTCGCATAAACAAGGAAATTAACGATTTACTTAAGAACATGTTCCAGACCCGAGACGTTGAACGCACACATCCTCTAAGGTAAGCCATCAAAAGCAAGAAATTTTACCATGGGCATTTCCGCACATTAGAATCATTTTTTGAGTGGAGGTATATTAATTTTCCACCAAAAAAGGAAGCACGAAAAAAGAGACTGCGGAAGTGCCAACGAAAGTACGAAACCATACTCGATAAAAATATATAATGTCAAGATATACGTAGACAGTAAAATTAACGAATAAATTATATGATTTCTATAATTAAACGTAATTCCTAACACAGATAAAGTGAATTGTTCTGTGAATAAAAATAAAATGCCACAAATAATGCAATAAAACACACTTTAAATGAGATCGTGCTTATCTGCCTGCTTCCACTTGTCCTTTACTAAATTTTAATAATTAAAATTGTTGAAGACTGATTAAAAACTCGATTCAGAAAACACAAGGATTTTGTCTTCTTTTTCAAGTACCTTCTCTCATTTCTCCCTACATTGTTTTCATAAAAAAGCTTTCGATTTCACAAGGAGTTACCCTCATGAGTGCAATGTATCCACAAGTCCAGAGGCTAGGTATACTGTATACTTTTTGATGGGTTCCAATACGAAAATGACACATCAAGAAAATTATTCTTTAATCAAAATGTAAAAATCTGCATTTTAATTTTTCAAGGGGCAATGAAATTCCAATGTCTCCCCTTTTCCCCCATCTACAAATAGTGACAAAAAACGGAGGACGGGGAGAAAGGAGAAACCACGAAATAACCGTATAAAATAAAATTGCATTATTAAACGCAATGGAAAGAAAATAGGATATCCACTGGAGAAATTCATTTCTGATGAAAGAGTACAAACGTGTCGAGGAAACGTAGTAGGACAACGAGTATACAGAAATATCAAACCTGTGAATAAGCAGAGCAGAGCAACACAATACAGAAACAAATAAACAGGGAAATAAAGAAAAAAAAGACAGTCGACGAATGTTTAGAGACTTTCCATTAAAGTAATGAGGATTGTCTTTTTGACGGTAAGTAAAGATACGTGTTAGCATTACACAAAATTACTACGTGGTCCAATAATCGGAGAGACGCACATATATATATATATGCAGATTATTGTTCCGGGAGTAAAAACAGACACTAATATTTTACACAGACTTTGAGGGGATTAAAGAAGTTACAACAAAATAATTTGAGACATGTCGCTGAGGATCGGTGACTGCATTTTGGGTTTTATTGGTACGAAGGAAGTTCGGATCAAAAATATTCAATCTTGCAGGAGACAAAAAATAAATACTGTAATGCAGCACATCGCGAAGATAGGGTCGTCTCAACTGATATCTTTACAGCCAAGGTTGTAAAATACTCAATTGAGATATTTTTAAGGACTATTCGAAGATATAAAGCACTATGAAAATATAGAAAAATGAAATGGAAGATGTGATATCAAGGCGTAGTTTACTTCATCAATCCCTGTCCAAGCACAAAATTTCTACGAAAAATTCGTTACTTTTTTTCTGCATTATTACACAATTGACCATTTCCCCGAAGCAGATACGAGCAAGTACAAATCGTCCGCAGCAAACGGGTGGGCGGAGTCGGTGCAATTCGCCACCGGCGGCCTCTGCGGAGGCGCGGAAGCCGGTGGAAGCAGGTGCGCAGTCTCAATTGCGCGAGCTAATTTGCGAGGAGGCGAAAGCAGCGGCGGAGCGCCACGTGGCGGTGGACGCTTGCAAGGGCCGCGGGAAGGAGCGGAGAGGAGGTGGGAAGCCCGAGGACAAGGCGCTGGGACGACGCTTCAGGTGCGAGTCGGCAACACGCTAACGAGCGAGGGGAGCGGGCGGCGGCCGTGGATCAACGCCATAGGCGCGCAGGGAGGGTGGGCGTCAGAGCGGCTGTGAGGTGGAGGGGGAGGGGGAGGGGCGCGGGCGCACGAGGCTTGCCATCGATTTTCGCTCCCCTCTGTCTCGGTCTCGCCGAGTCCCCTCCCCGCCTCCCGGGAGGTGAACTGCAGCCCTCGGCTTCGTTCGGAGCGGCCGTTTACAAAAAGCACCTCCTCCCCCTCCCCTCCCCCGCCGGCGGAGGCCGCTCGCGACGCGCGCGCGGCTCATTCACGAGGCTCGGAGCCCCCGCAGCGGCCGCGCAGACGCCGACCGCTCTCGCCTCCCTTCCGACGGTGGAACAGAAAAACCAAAATCATTTTCAAGACTGGCCACACTTGGCGAGAAATCCTTCTGGGCGATGAGAATCACTCTAGCAATGTGATTTAGCAGCATATCAACATTACTGCAATACAATTGATCAACCAAGCTATAATATATTGTAGCTATATTATTAAACTATATTTTTATAACAAATAGCCTCATCAATATCCCTACGAGCAGGAGAATGACATGCAGAATGCGTAATTCGGGTGCTAGAGATTTTTCTCCAACCGTTCACTTTCCCCATCTACTTTCTAACAGAAATACAAAATCATTTTCAAGATATCACACCATTTTTGTATATATGCTATCTCAGCAATACACAACTCGCATATACTCAATGTTATTTTTCAAGTATTTGCAGAGAGAGAGAAGGTATTCTTTTTTAACAAAAAAATGGAAAGAAATAAGAAAAATTTTATACAAAATAGATCTTAGTATAAATTGGCGATGCTACATCACATTCTTTCTCGTATTATTTGTAACTATTACGTACTATAATACTAGACGAGCCCGCAAAAGTGTTCCCATGGCATTTGAAACGCATAGGTTCGGTGACAAGTGAGGTTCTTCTTTACATAAGGGACAGTCAATGCTAGTTAGGTAGCAGTCTATCGTTATCCGGAGTCGAAAAAACTATCTAAAGAAATAAGCAAAATTATATGTTGATGGAACTTGATTGTTTCGTAGTATAGGCCTGCGTAAGTGAGAAAATAGTGACACAGGAAGAAGTGCAGAATTAGCGTTGGGCGTTTAGTGATAACGTTGTAGCTGAAGGAAAAGAAGAAAATGGGCAGGCAAAGAACAGACCGCTTATAAACTGTAATACTCGATGGAGGGGCACTACCAAATGGCATGGATGCGAGAATCTCCCGGCAATTATTTTCACCAACAATAACTAATCTTTAGCTCCGCCTCTGATAATACTTGCATTACGCCATCAGTCGCGTCATTTTACATTCGGTAGCGACAGTCCTTTCCTCTATTTCAGTTTGCGATTTTTTTCAGGGTGCTTAGTTGAGGGCGCTCATCTGAAAACGCCAACCACAGTTGTCCACACAGTCCGCCTTCCTCCTCACGCACTAATTGGCTGCAGATAACGCGACGTCAGGTGCTTCGTAATGGATAGCGCGTAATGCGGCGCGACGACAGCTGCGCCTTCCTCGGCAGGGACTGCCCGCCGGGGCTCACTAGCTCGAAAAGCGGCGGAAACGTCATCGTCGCAGCGACAGCGAGAGGACGACAGAAGAAAGAGACAAAGGTCACGGGAGCATACGTGATTGCAGTGATCGTGAGCATCACGTTACGAAACACAAATATTTTTGCGACAGATAACTAAAGCGTTTTGATAACAGCCTGCGCAATTAAAATAGAAAATCCTTCAATTTACATCCAAGTTAATTTGCCTTATTTCCGTGACGAGGCTCGGGCAATCAAGCCTGTTCTTCCCTCTGACCACGCAAATTACTCTACGTTCCTCTCACTAGGCAGAAGACAAAGAAAATATCACTCGGGCGACGAAACAGGCGATCTGAAGTCTTCTTTGAAAAGTCAGTCGACTTTTCTTAGCGACTAGAAGGCGTCCTAAACGTCCTAGACTTCTAGAAGGCGTACGAAGGATTTTATCACCCTCAAAAAAATAAAAACACTGTTTCTCTCGGGTTTGAAGCTGCGAACTTAGGTAGAACAGGTTGGTAGTCTCGCTCTTACATCACCCAAGCCACAAGTTCCTGATGTTCAGCTAACGCAAAATTTCCAACGCACTAAACGCTAGAATACAGATAAGGCTCAACTTCACTTCCTTCGCTCATGTAATTTTTTTCAAAATATTTCTACTTATGTAATTAGCATATTCCACACATGTACCACATGTTTAGCACACATGCAGATTTGATATTAAACAAATGACCAGATATACTCCCGCAACTGGGCAGCGGCACGGCAGCAAAGGCACTATTCTTCTGCGACCCGACTTCGAAAGGAGGCAGTGGTACAAGGTCAGGTAATGCACGCTTTCCGGAATTAACCGATAGCAAATACACCAATTCCAGAAACTGGGCGTCGTGAAGCTGGAAGCCTCACACGAAGAGTGGCAGCAGCGTCCGTTCGGTTCTCCCGACGCCAGTGGCCACCCACATCGGCCCACCTCTTCAGTCGCTCTCCAGCTGCCATCCGCCACCCAGCGGGCACCCCCAAACCCGTCAAATGGACTGCGCCGGAGCAAGAGAAGCGCCACACAGGAACGCTCATTGCCGCTCCCACTGCTGATTGATCATATCAAATATATTGAACATATCATGTTCCATCTGCCCCTGCCACAGAGCACTGGCTCGAGGGTTCGTCTTTTGTGTAGCCTCGACGCAAGACGAATCGGAGAGGGACTCTCGTCGAATCCCAATGAGCAGCGCACGTTTCCGGGCTGTCTGTATTCAAACCCACACGCCCTGCTCCTCTTCATTCACAAGCCCACGACCAAATTACTGACACTTTGGGACGTCACTTCACAGAGCAATCTCACTCTTTTTCAACAGGCGAACGACTTGTGGGAATAAACCGTGAAAGTCTGCCTATTATAATGATTGTTATTTAAAACACAGAAGCAATTTTATTTGATGATACAATACATTTCAGTCAGAAATCCTGTACCTGCCATGATAGCCACATCGAATGTACCACTCCGAGACGGCAACATTTGTTAAGTCAGGAGTGCGAATTGGCAATTTTCCTCAGAGGTGTCGTTTAACATTCCAAGCAGGGACGAAACAACACGTGAAACTAAAAGCATCTTCGCTGTTGCAGCGTGGACTGAACGAACACTATTAAGAACGTGCAAAGCTATCTTTTATTTTCCAACACTTGAACGTTTTAAGTTATGGAGATTATTGTGCCACTGACGGCGACGAATTAATCCTTTTCCAGATTCCCGGCATCTTCCCACAGCTTGTGACTGTCAAAAGTAAATTAAAATTGAACGCAAATTTGAACTTTGCCTGGAAGTTTCCGTAGACTTCTACCAGTGGCCAAGCGCTCTTCAGATTGAGCTGCAGTGCGAGGGTCTCCTGTTTTCGGTGCCTGGCGACCGCTCGTCTGATTGTCTTTCAGTCCCCTGCAAGTCCGCCCGCCTGACAGGCGAGAGAGGAACTCTGGACCCTTCTCTCCCCCACTTACGCTTAAAAATTTAAGAAATCCAATGAAAACAAGGATGTTCAGCTTAGATCAGAATCTTACTCATCTGGAAGCCTCTCCCGTTTCTACTGATTCTTCATCAGTTAATGCCAGTGGATGGTATGCCGAAACAAATAATAACAGCACGCCCCCTGTGATAATAATACCGCAAAAATAAAGTATTGTAAAGCCTTGAAACCAATTACTGTCATTCTTTTATCTGTCTGCCACTATAGCTATTTCGTTATTATGCATACATTTTCAGTCAGAAAGAATGTTGTAGATATAACACAATATTGTGTTACCATACTGATTTTTCACATATTATAAAAGTATTAAATCGTCAAAAATTCAATTTATTCCTTAAGAGGCCAAAAGATCAAAGAGTGCCCCCATGACAAGATTTCGCAGTCAGAGTTGGACTTCTATATTGCGTTTCTTGGTCCTCTAATAAGGTGTTGAGGATTGCGTTGAAATTCAGAATTGCAACACCGAAACCAAACAGAAGCCCGGAGTTATGACTTCCCATATGAATTGAAACACACTTATCGCTCTATTCACTTAGCATTGCAGCACACAATTATCTTCAAAATACCACCCAACTCCTCTTTACACATTCCGCATTACAAGAATCACGATCAAAAGGGCAAAAAGCAGCTTCACGTCTTCCCTTTGCGATTGAAGTTTTCCGTTAACTCCGACAAGAAGGCGACGCAAGAAAACTGTTTGGTATGCAACAGCGGCCGCATGCACGGCTGATCACACCTCATTTCCGAGGACGACGTTTCAATGCGCCACGCGCGGGTGGTGATGGCCTCGCGACCCACGTCGCAATCGGCGCCAGCACTAATCCCTTTTTGCATACGGAAGAAGGCGAGGGGATTGATGGATGATTCCGGTTGCGTCAACTCAGAAGGTTTTTTCTACAGTAAGTGTAGTACATGTTTTTATCGAGGGAGATGGCGGTGGTCTTTCCAGCTGAATGGTGAGATCCGGGGCCTACCTACTCGGATTACGGGTTTTCAGCAACCAGGTATGTTTCACCAAAGGGGCACCTCTCTGGCAGGGACAAGCGTTTCGCTCCCGATCGTCTTCCGGCTAGTGTGATAGTGGACGTGTGTGTACGAGTGTGTAAGAGGTGTTAGGACAAGCAAGAGGAAGGAAAGATCGCGTGCGGCACGTTTGTTACGGAACTGCTCCGACATCCACCACGTATTGATCGCAGAAACCACGGAAAACTACCAATCGGAGCCCTAGAATCCTCTTCCAGCCAACGGGTGAACTCTAGATAGATAGTGTCGAAAATCCTTCCACCGATGGGGCGCGAACGCCAGGACTTTCGGATGAGATGCACTGCAGTGACATCAATAGTGATGCTGTAAGCAACCGAAGCCGATGGAAGGCAAGTGGAGATTGTTCGGCTCAGGAGATCGGTAGTGGAAGATATTTCTTTCCCTTCACGAAGTCTGCATCAATATTTCCTCTAATGCGCTGAAATCTAGAATAGCTACAAAATCTACGGCAATGGCTCGATGTCTTGAGCCAGCGTCGCGTCTGGCGGAAGGAAGTCGGGAGGATAAAACCCGGCTTTCGCAACGCACGGCCTCTCGCCGCTCCCAATTTCAGCAATTTTTCTTCCGCGCACGGGTCGCGCCCCGCACCAGAAGCAGCAGTGCGGAGGGCGAACCGTGAGGGCAATCCGAAGCCTCGTGAAGTGTTGAGGGCCTAATCGAAACCCCGTTTACATCATACTAAAAGAGCCGTCAAATTTTACGACGCCGGGGAAAGAAAGGCAAGTTCCTTGGCCTCTGCCTGCAGCTCAAGATGTAATGTATTTACCGCGCGAGGGCCGCGCCGGCGCGAGCGTGCATTTCGCCAGAGGGGAGAGGGGAAGGGGGCGCACACGGCTCGCGTGGCCGCAGGTGCTCCCGTTACCCGATGCGCTCCTTGGAACTGCAGGCTTCCGCGAAGCAGCTGAAGCCGTCGTACATTAGCCTTTGTGTCCTGGTTGGGCACGGACCTGTATACTGCGTAATACTTTTTGGGTTTCTTCAATTATTGTACGATTTATTTACTCGTGCACTTCACGTGAATCAGGTGATGCTGTTTCATCCAATCGGGAGCTTACATGTCGCTTCAGTGACGACACTATGGGGATGTACAAGCTCCTGATTGGATGAAACCGTGAACAGGTGATTTGCGTCCGGTGTGTGGTTAAATAAATCTTAGTATAGGTTTCAAAGCTTTGACATTTTGCAAAACGACATTGAAACTTCCGGAGATTTGCGAACCTTGAATATAGCACGTCCTATTACCTTTACCTAAACGTATATCAAGTTGATATCATATGACTAATTATTAATAGTGTGAAAAAAGGATAAACAATAACAGATATTTCTAAACACATTGTTTTGTAGGCAGGAACCTTACAAATGAATAAAACATACTCCGAAGACATTAACAAGGAGAATATAAAGTCATATCAGCGAACATTCCTTTTGAATACTTGTCAATTGATGTCTGGCATGCCCCTCGCTGGCTAACGAGGAGAAACATTAAGGCGAGGGAGCTCCGTGTCACTAAATCATGTTCGGATGTTTAGAAGTATAACGGAATTTGTAACGATCGCATCTAAGTCTATGGTCTTCCTCTGCTACAATCGCTCGAGTGGAAGCGGATGTCACAAAAACGCGTCGTCCGGCCACTTGCTACAAATGTTTCGCCATCCTGTGCGCGAGACGATTTTTTTCTGACATTGTTTCTAAACCTACTCCTCGACAGAATTCCCTTTTTTCGTCGAGAGCGGATGTAATATTTCAAATCAAGCAGCGACTGCTGACGCCGGGCCGCAGCAGGCAGCTGGGCGGGAAAGAAAACCGCGCAGCGACAGGGATTACGTCGATACTTCCGGATTCGTCGGTTGGAGCGCCACCGGCGTTGAAGGAGGGGAGGGCCATGCCGGGCAGTCTGGCAGAGCCCCTGGAAAGTGGCAGCGAGAGTCGACGAGGCGGCCGTAATGCGGCCACCGCTGACTTCGAAACGAATTCGGCGCGCGGCGCGGCCCCGACGTTTCAGATGGATTCTATTGGATTTCCCCCGTTTATGGACTGACGGCTCCCTCCGCCTCGCGGGCCGCTTCCTGGGCGATTTTCACAGCCGGGATGACCCGAATGCCGTCGTCTCATTGTGACGGCGCGGCGTCCCCTCGCCGGCCAGCACGGACGCGCCCTCCACGCGCCCGATTATTCCGTCCACCCCCTTTCACCCTCTTTCACCCCCCCCCGCCCCGCCCCGCCCCGTCACTATCCTGCTTCGCCTGTGTTCAGCCGCTCTCAACGAAAAACGAGAGAAAATTCCGAATCTGTGCTCGGGGGATGCAAGTGAGGCGAATTTCACACAGACGATCGCCGTCACAGAATTTTTTCTTCTCAACTTTCAGTCCACAATGGCAATCGTCTAACCGAGAAACACAAGAACATCTACCAAAGAACTAGAAAATTCAACGTGAAAGGTCTTTTATCAGCCTGTTTAAGTATGTCATTTTTACTAGATTCATTTCCGTTGCTTGTTTTCAAGCAAGTACATTTACTTTACGAAACCTAGAAAACATATGCAGAGAATAATGTGTATTACATAAACATTCTATATTATCTTTTAATCGCAATGGTTGGCGAATAAAGATAAGAGTGCCAGAGCAGATATTTACATATAGATCGGTCCAAGATTTTCGAAACTAATATTTGACGAGAAGGAATGGCTGTGATGTCGTTTCACTTACGACTCAAGATGTTTCTTTTCCTTCTAGGACCTTTTCGTCTGTCGTGCAAGAATGTATTTCACCGTATTTCCTTCGTTACCGTAGCAGGAAAATGTCACAAGGATACCGAGTCATTCCTGATGGGCGCGGACGGGCTGAGAGAGAAAGAGAGAGAGAGAGAAAGAGAGAGAGAGAAAGAGAGAGAGAGAGAAAGAGAGAGAGAGAGAGAGAGAGAGAGAGAGAGAGAGAGTGACGCGGAAAGCGCAGAGCGAAACCTGCGCTTTTTCATCCGCTCCGATACTTGGAATTGCGTTCTCGCAGAAAATCCAACCCCTCGGACCTTTGTTGTAGGCAACTGCAGCTTCAATAAAGCTGCCCGTACGTCGTGAATATTTGGAGTAATTTCTACGGACTGACGCTACAGGAATACTGGGAAAAGGGAATTCAGGTGAGGAGAAAAAGGATAAAACGGAAAAATATTGGGAGGCAACCTCGACATTCTAGTTTCTCTCCTCCTCCTCCATTTCCACACGCTGCTTGTCACTAATAGGGTGAGTCGCCTGCTTGGACCGGAGGTCACTGTGAAACAATGAGACGACAAGCGCGCCAACGCCCCCTAAAATACGCGAACGATCGAAGGGTTAACATAATTCTGCATTTAGACGGGCGACTCCTGGTGTTTCGATCGGTCATATGGGCAACAGGATTCAAATTCTGGAGGATCCCTGTGGATTGTGCGGGGCGAGGTGGGCTCGCGATTGGCGTTCTCGTTTCCTTTGTCTTATACTGCACCATTGCTCCGTCATCATTCAATTCAAAGCACCATACCCCCCCCCACTCAAGCATCAAACCGCTCATCTCGGATAATGCCGAATAAGGTACTCAGGATCACATTGAAGTTTTCAACATGAACAAATTGTGAAAAATCATAACTTAAAGAGAGTTACACGCACTGTGACAAGCAATTGACGTGTCCGGGTCCTCGCTTCGAAAATTGAATTTTCCATTTTTCATGATAAAATTTAGAGCAATATTACTTGCGACTGAAATAATTTATCCGCGCTTGTGAATCACGATTCAAGACCTTTCTTAATCATTCTGTTCAGCTCTCTTACGATACGAAAAGAAAAACCGAGCTTGCTGATAATACGTGTTCATAGATTCTGCATAAGGCATTGCCTGCATCCCGGCCGCGACTGTGTGTGGCGCGGCGTCGCGAGTACTTGCCCCGGGGCTGCGGGGGTGGCGGGCGGGGACGGCGCTGGCCACGGTCGGCCGCTCAGCTGGACCGCCTCCGGCACGCGCCCATTCGCCGCGCACGTCCCTCGGCTGGCACCCGCATGAGCTCCGCGAGATCAATACTTCCCACTTCTTTCAGCCCCTCTCATCTCTTGTGGCGATATTTGGAGCCAAATCTGAAAGAATGTTTGGTTGGTGCTTCCGGGTAGGCCAGCTGCTAAGCCCCGTTAGTGTAGTGCACGTTTTTATCGCGGGTGGTGGCGGTGTTCCTACCCCACTGGATGATGCCATCCGGCGTCGACCTACGTGTCGCCTTCCGGACGACATCCCCCTTCAGGTATCTCCCCTAGCGGGGCACCCCTCAGCCGCAACAAGCGCTAATCTTCCGACTGGCCTCCCGCCATGTAGTCCAGTGCATGCAGTAGGTGTGTGTGCAAGGGGGGAGGGCATGACAAGAGGACGAATACATCGTGCGCATTCCGTTTCGTAGGGTACTGTTCTGGCTTTGGCTTGGTATTAGTCAGAGGAATCATGTCGATCATATCGATTCAAGTAGGCAAGCACTGAAATTCCCCTCCACACTGCGACGTCTGAATTCGACTCGGCAATTTAGTTAATGTCGAGAGAACGCAAAACCTAGGACCTTACGGTTGGAGCAGCTGCGGAGACATGGCTCGCTAATCGTCAATGTTGGTTATTGGTCCACGTGTCCCTTCTTGTCCCCAAACCTATCATAAAGATAAAATCATACTGTACACTGACACACACTTTGACCAAATTGACATCTACGGATAGCCGAAAGCGCGCCGTGACTGGTGTGCACTATTTCGTTACTGTTCCAAGCCCATCAATTACAGATTGTCATCGACGCAGCGAAAAAGGTGTCTGACAGATACATAAAACAAAGCCTGTTATTCTAAGATTGGGTGTACCATTAAATTATTTTAGTTACATCATCTACTTATTAGAAAAAAAGGTCTACATATAAGAAGAACACTTTCTTGAGACAGCAGTTGTAATTCGCCATCTGTGGCTACATGACATTTATTTTTATTTTTATTTTAACTGACGTCGTCCGATGAGGGGAGAGGGAGGGTGGGCTTCCATCCCCGTGTTTCAGTGTTGTTACGTGGATACCACAGCACAGCATTACGACTATGTCTAAACACTGGACAGAGGCGGGGCGGTGTGTGTGGTCGCAGCCCTGGTCCAGCAGGCGCGCCGGGTGCGGCGGGTGCGGCGGGGCGAGCGGCGCCGAGGACGTGGCCTGATAAACCGGCGGCGAATCGATAGTCGCCGCCGCCCATGCCATTGCGCCACCCCTCGCGCGCTCGTCGACGGGCTGATGCGGAAACGAGGAACACTCGCCAAGACGTTGCACGCTGGAAGGCGCTGGTGCATCTCCACGTGTCTCGGCAACGGGCTGCCACCATTCGAACAGGATTCCTATTCTCATACTTATTTTTTATTTAATTGTATATTGTTGTGGGAGAGGGAATGCATTGCTAGATTCTAGTTACCTTTTTACACAAAATGATGAATATGAACGCCTGTAGCTAAGAATTGTGCTTTCTATGTTATGTGAGGCTTGCTCACGTATGCTAGCGTGCTATTTCAGCGACGCAACCTAAAACTATTTTGCTGGTCACAGCACATCCTTCTACGCCAGAATAGCGGATCAGATATTGTGGAGCCTGGTCACGTACGAACTTCTAGCGCATCCTTGGAGTCTGTTCGGATGATTAAAAGAACTCTGAAGAAATGGTTTGTGGGCAATTTGGCGAAATTTCTGTACACACGAAGTTGTCCTTTAATCTGTATTCGCAGAGACCTGTGGCGAGCGGCGCAACGCGTCGTCCTTATCGAGCGTGCGCGCCCCGCGGCCCACGTGGCGCCGCCGGCACCGCCGCAGCCGCCGGACCACCGCC
The DNA here is from genome assembly GCA_017312745.1 of Gryllus bimaculatus. NCBI lineage: Eukaryota > Metazoa > Arthropoda > Insecta > Orthoptera > Gryllidae > Gryllus > Gryllus bimaculatus. The sequence goes on along the minus strand of BOPP01000359.1, from coordinate 383,759 downwards.
TTGCATTACGCCCGCGTGGGCGGCCGAGGATCGATCGGGCGCCGCCGCCCCGCGCGCCCCAAGAAACCGAGCAATTTCATTTGCGGCCAAAGCGGCCGGCGGCGCAGCGCCAAGCCACGGGCAGCGGCATTGCCCACGGTCATCTCTCCCCCCTTCACTTGCTCTCTACAACAGCAACACAAACAGCCCTCCGCGAGAGCAGGAGAAATGAGCGGTGAGAGGAGACGACAGAAGAGAGCGGCGAGAGGAGACGACAGAAGAGAGCGGTGAGAGGAGACGAAAGAAGAGAGCGGTGAGAGGAGACGAAAGAGAGCGGTGAGAGAAGAGAGGAGATAAGGGTGAGATTGTTATTGGGAGCCACGATATTAGTAAAACATTACTGATTACCAATAACCTAGATCTGTTCTAATATTTCTATTTTTTGTGTTTCAAAATACGAAATACATAAAAACAATGTCATTTTTTGAAAAAACATATTCCCACAGGAAAATATACAATTTGCTTATTGTCACTCTCTTTAAAGATAAAATCCTAGCACTTTTAAGTGTTGGCTCTGGAGACTGGTTCGTGTGGTCCTACAGATTTTAAATGTGAAACGTAATAAATAATCTGTTTATTGTCATCCAATTATCTCAAACTGATTATATGACGCAATGGACGAGAACAAACTGCCGTGGCAATTACATATTGTAACAGATTTGTAATCTGATATTGAAAGTAGTAACAAACGCAAGTAATGATGATATGATTTAAACCTAAACCAAATATATAATTTTCACTTGCATACTAAATGAAATGGTTATTTATGTTCTAACATTTACACACTGACTTTTTCGCAAAAATTGCCCTGTAATCAGGACAAATATAACTCACCACATTGAAAACTCTCAATTTGATGTCACACACCGTCAAACATCTGACAATGTGTGTACGTAAGAAATACGCCTATTGCAAACAAGTAATCAAAAGCCAAATATCAAAAGTGGAATTACAATTAATCTGCATTTGCGTATGCGAAATGATGCTGCAAACAAACAATCTGACAATGTGAACTTTTAATGAGAAATGAAACTAAATTAAGTTAAAGCATCAGAGCAACAAACCAAAATGGGAAAACTGAGCATTATATGATTCTATATTCACATATCTTCCCGACAATCTAGTAAGTCCTTATAGTTTTCTTGCTTTCTGAGTAATTACAGACACAGAGTAAAAGAAAAACGAAAAAAAAAAAAAAGCTATAGAAATGTTTACCGAAGATAGGGTTTTAAGTTTTGATACTTACCTCCTCTCACAACTTGGTACTGTGCGTCCATGGATCCTAAAGTATCACTTTATCATCAAACAAAGGGAACATAATCGAAACGAGAAAATCTCGAATACACCTGCTGCATCCGTGCACCCTAATTACACTTTGAATTACTGGGGGTCGAACCCACGCCCCCCCCCCTCTTCGCGAGCTAGAAGGCTAACACGCTATCAGCTACGCTAGGGGCGCGCACCTCATTTTTGCACAGGGGGGATATCGGTTCAATCGATGGCGAGCCTTGGCCGCCGATTGGCCCCCTGCTCCACAGCAGCCACCGAACGCGAGCCGCGCCACGTGCGGGTCAAGGGGCGGCCGCGCGGGAGGCGGGCGGGGACGCGGTCGCCATGGCAACCGCCACGACGCCCGCCGCCGCTACAGCAGCGGATGGAGCCCGACGGCGCGGCGAGGGCCACGGATTTTTCAGCAGGGACACTTTCCAGAATACGCTAACGATTCTTCAGGCGAATATTTACAAGGCGAATTAAATACGCCTATTGCAAACAAGTAATCAAAAGCCAAATATCAAAAGTGGAATTACAATTAATCTGCATTTGCGTATGCGAAATGATGCTGCAAACAACCAATTACGTCGGGTATATATTCATCACAATATCTCTTTTACTTGCCGATGCGCCAAGGGAGAGCTACAATTTGAATATATAATTTCGTAAATGTAGTACTGTGCGAGATGAAAAATACAATTAATTATACGAATGCTTAAGTATGATTTAAAAGTTAAAAAAGTCAATTAATTACAGGCAGTATTGAGGTCATTTGTGAACACTTTCATGTTTTGTTTCATGAAATCATTACTTTGTGAATATTTTTTTACAGAAAGCATTTTCCCTATTTCTTGAAATGGGGGAGACTACTCATGAACCTCACACCCAAACCCGCATTAGAGTGTCCCTGAACTATGAGATTGTTCAGAGCGGGAAGGCGATACCCAAAGTAAGAGTTCCAAAGGACCTCGTGTCAGTTCCAACATTTTCTTTAAATCTCATTTTCCTTCGAAGCAGATGATTTCATGCAGTTTACACCTGTGGCAATGCTACTGCTTCTTCTAAGAAAGTAAAATGTCTTCACAAGGGACACCTTAGGGACCGAAAAACAACCCTCTCAACAGAAAAATCCGCTATAGAGAGGTTCTGACAAAATAGAAAGTTCCGTTCTGAACCCAGACAATTAATTGGAGATTAATTCTATGGAGAAATACCAGTTCAGAATTATTTCAATGTCTTCCAAGTTCCACTACTTATATCCTATCGTGTTCGCAATCTATTGTCAGCTTACTTACCATTGCAATAGCGGGAATTAAGGCTGATTCGTCTTTGCCTCGACGAGAGCATTAGGAATATAACCACAAATATTGGGATTCTTACCTGAAACAATGAGAGAAGACTTCTGTTACTGGAGTAAGCACAGTTAGTAAGGTCCTAAAGACTATAACATCACTTCATATTCAATTAGAATACCACACAAAAACGAAATTTACATTGGCAAGAGGTCAACTTATGGCAAAAGAAAAGTAAAGCGGAAATCAAATGATACAATTTTTTCAGACACCACTACTTATAAAAAAAGCCACCCCGAGCACTGTACGCTGCCAATAAGGAAAGATTACAATTGCATAGATCTGTGCTGCGTAACACTTGTTCACATTTATTTGTGACCAAGAGGTTTGCTGAATATTTAATACAGAGATCCATGTACCATGTAGAAAAATACCTCGGGTTTGCCTTTCGAAATCATCGAGAATCGATTCTCTCTCCGCATTGTCTGAGGCGCAGCTTCTTAGGGCTAAGCAACTGTCAACTGACCTCACGCGAATGGCGCCCTGCGCACTGGAACGTGCTCCAGTTGCAGGAACAGTCTCCGATGATGAATGCACAGCGACATCACGCTCAACGACAGAGTGAGTAACAATTTTTAAAATACAGATTTTGTAAAACTACGAATTCCATATTATTCGTCTGGTAGAATGCAACAATAATAGTTCGTCGGAATATTCTAGAACTATTTTCTTCTTGGAACTACAAATATCAAGGTTTACGTAGTAGGTCTAGGGCCTGATTTAGGTATTGCGGGACCCTCAAACACATCTTACTAGCCCCTCCAAATTTACTAAAAAATAAATTAAATTACAAATATTTTAGTGCAAAACATTATTTAATTAACAACTATTTTGCAGCTATTACAAACATTCTTAAGATTTTTTTCCAGAGGACGATGCCTCCGGCTGGGGGCCCCTAAGCAACTAGTTAGCTTGGCAAACGTGCCACCTACGCAGCATATTCCAATTCTTCCGGCCGCGACCTCTTGCTCGTGCGCAGCCGCTGCGTGGAGCGTCCGCGGCTGGAACGTGGTTCCGCGCATGCGCACCGCTCCGTCCAGGGCGCCAAAGCGCCGCATCGACCTCGCTGCTGGACGACGGCAACCGGCCTACCGCCGGCGCACAATCGACAGAAGTCGCGGGTGCAGACGAGGCACAAGGCGGCGGCCTTCGCAGCCATGAGTATTCCTAGCACGCCTCTTTCGTCGGAGGGGAAGTAAACTTATTTCTTCCTCGAAGGATTGGAATTTATACTTAGGCGAAGACGAGATTGTCATGTTGAATGATAATGAAGTCAAAACGAACTACTAATATGTAACTAAAATACTCGAAACTAGCTAACTACTACGTAACATTCGTGTTATTCGCACTTATGTTTCGACTATCTTGATTTTTAAACACATACGTAACACATTCATATCTTAATGGAAATTTTATGCAAAGAGACCATTTTACAAAACAAGCTTGAAAATGTATGATTATTGGGAATACGTAATTAATTTTTGTTTTTTGTTTTTATCACATCCTTTATTTCCGTTTCCGCCGTTCCTGTTCATATCTGAAGTAGTGAATAGAAATAAATAATCCACAACCTTCAATAACGCATGACCAAGTTCCCCCGCTGTATCATTAGCGCCCACTTGAATTTTACATTCGACACTGCGCTCCGCGGCGAGTACATTTCCTGAATAAAGCGTCCTTCGCCGCTTGATTTATTGTCGGGAACGCCCTCCCACCCGGACTTCCCTTCCCCCGGAGGAAGCCGCGACCACACAGGAAACAATAGCCGCGGAATGGAGGCGGGACGGCAGACCTGGCAGGCCCCTTGCGAGCGCCAGGCACCACCCCGACGACTTCGCGCGCTCCCCGGTGGATCTTCAAGGGGCAATAAGTTGTAGGACCAATAAATGACATGAGGCACGCAGTGAGGTGAGCCTACCAGTGCAGTTCCATAGTCTTCACGCGAACAATGTGAAGACAACGTAATGAATGTAGACAAAGGTAATTATCATTTCTGTGGGAGGGGGGCATTGGAGATTTAATAACTTCTGTTATGGAGTCTCTACTTCTGGCCACTTGGAATAGAATTTCTGATAAACCAGATCGTCCTAGTATCCGAAAACAAAAATCGAACTAAACTTTATAAACACGATACACCATTGTTAATTTCTTTCGTTTTTATTCTTCACGAATAGGACGACGTGCACCACGCGTGCATACGCCCTGCATTTACCGGGGCTCAGAAACATTATCCCGGTGGCAGGTGCATGCAATTTTATCAGGGGATCAGCATTGAGCTGGATCCGAATTTTATTCCCTGGAGTTGTTAGCCCTGAGGGTATAGAATATGAAATGATGATGATGATGATGGTGACGGGTGAGAGGACGACACACACCTACAAACACACACCCATGCCCGAGGCGGGACTCGAACCCGCGGGTTTCTAGTCCGAGACCGCTACGACACTACTGCCTTAGCGATCTCGGCCATTTGCTCGGCTCATTGCTAATTTATTGATATTGTATAAACCATTTTTGCATCATTTTTAACCGACATTTTTATGAGTTGTTCCTTTTTCAGAAATTATATTCTACCTCTCTTGATTCACTAAAATACCGAAATACATCCAAAATAGATGTATAAATAAAAAAGTACGACTAGTATTATTACTTATTAAAACCTTTCTTATATTTTCAATGTGAAATTTTACATAGTCTACATACATTACATTGATATGTAGTCCACATGTAAAAAATCCTGTACACTACGAGTAAAAAGTGATGCATTACTGCATTTATTCTACGTGTAAATTACCCGCAGAAAACGTGCGTAGACATAAAATAGTGTATGGAACAACTCTGGTTGCAGGTTGCACGTTCTGCCTTACGTTCGCTACATATACCAACGACTTTCGTTTTTCTGTTCCTTCCTTCTTCACGAGGATCTAAATTCAACACAGTAATGGCCATCGCCGTGGCTTACAGAAGAAGCGATATGAAAAGATAAACACTCAAAAACATGTTTACAAACGAGTTATTTGCTGCATCAGACACATAGCACAATAAATCTGTCAACATGAGAACGTTGGTTGTCATCCTTTGCTTTGTAACGAAATACTTCTGAATAAAAGAAATGAATTGTTCTAAAGTAAACTCGCTGGCGGCATTTGCAACAAGAGCCAGGGGGCATAGGGAATGTAATAAATAAGATAAGCTAAAAAAATTGAAGTAAAAAAAAAATAATCTCAGGGAACCAACTTAATACAGAACGAATGAACTAAACTGTTTGAAGCGTTCATATTTGCATTGGGTATTATTTCACAAAGAGAAGTTACTATAGCATACATTTCAAACTTTCAAGAGAAACATTTAAAGAGAATACTGATCTCTGAGATTTTGAAGTAGTGGCCAAACGTTTTTCTGAACAATTGCAACTTTCCTTATATACAACACAAAAGTCTATTCCAGCTAACGCATACGAGATGAATTTCTCTCTTCAGTGTAACAACACAGTCGCCGTCAAAATATCAACATTGCCGTGCTATGGGAATGGAATCTCCGGAAGATTACTTTTGTTTCTTTTATTTGTTTTCGACTTCTGAGTACACTTACTGTAGAAAACCCTAGCTCAATAAAGAAATAACGAGCTAAAATGTTTCAAATCCTCCGATTTGCTTCATATTGTTTCATTTAGAGAAGCGATTATACCTTTTCATTTTCAACGAATCAAGATACACAAGGATATACGTATTTCTCTGTCTCCAGTTTCAAACACATTTCCTCTCGGATATATTGAAACATCAGAATGTAGACACCTGAAAACTCGGCGTTACAACGCTTTTTTCACATGTTGCTTTTTACACAAAAACAGATGAAAAAACTGAAATAAATCACCGTCTGTGTTTTCCCTGAAATGAAAAATGATAGCGAGGAAACAAAATGTGTTTGTTCTCTACCTCGCTGAACGTGGCGTACGGGTGGCGATATCTGTTTAAAGCATCTGGCCCGGTAACAAATTCCTCACAACACGTAAATTCACTACCACGGCCAACTCGACAGCACGAGTTTCGGAGGGAAAGAGACAGAGAGGGGGGGAGGTGGACATGGACACCTCTGTGCTTCACGAGAGAGAAGTAAAACAGCCCACAGGAAAATCGGCCCGAAAGTTTCGTCAGCGTGGCGCGTGAGGCCTCCCTCCAAGTTGGCGAAGTTGGTACTACGCAAATACGCGCGTAGTAGCGCCGGGCCCAGTAGTAAAACATTTCGCGAGGAAGTGAATGGACGAGGCGCGTCGTACGTTGGGCCTCAAACTTCGCCCATCGCCAGCGGCCTGCCCCTCGTCAGAGCAGGAGGTGGCCGAGAGAGGGGACGGACGCAACTGAGAAGGGAACGGCACGACTGTACTGTGGAGTTTTGATGTGTGGTGCTGTGTGCATAAAGCATAAAGTTAAAAACACCTAAAGTGAGTTTCTGCTAAAGGGGTCCTTCGAACTACACTTGCCCTCATAACGGTGTATTTAAAAAAAACTATTGGCAACCCAAATATTGTTAGCGCCCTTTAAGAAATCGGAATGCGATTTTGAGCATTTGGTGATTAAACTTCTTGGCCCTTATTAACATAAAAGTCTTTCTTCCCGGACGAACCTGAGGGCCTGGGATCACCGCCGCTGCCCCGCCGAGTTTTCCTAAAGAACAAAGATTCGAAACGTAGCTGAGGAGGGGCGCACACGATTAAGTGCTCTTTGGGCTCCCAACGCTTCCGCTGCGGGCGTATTTGAGGGATCGCCAGTGGGCGGAGTGGCCCCGTTCGAACGGGCACGGCCAGGACGCTCCCCCGGAAATAAGGTCTGACTGCCCCACGCTGCGCGGCGAAGCGTACTTTATAGCGTTAGAGCGCCTGAAGGAGGGCGTGGTAACTCAAATAAAGCTACACATATACCGTTGCATTAATTGCCGGTGACGAAAAAACATCTATGGTCCCATCTGGAATCACAAAGCTCTAAATAAAATACCAGCAGCGAAAGTATTGGAAACCAATCAAGTACTTCGTAGGTGACCCTACGTCACCTCAAGGGAATGTGACCCTACGCCAACGAATGCTCAAAATTGCATTTCGGTAACTTCAACTGCACAAAACATATTCGAGATACAAGAGCTATTGCATCATATTCACAATATGTCTAGATATTATACGTATGGGAGGGGTGACCTGTTTAGTAAAAACTGACAATGGATATCTAAAACGTTTACGTTTCTTTTCGTAATGAGCTAAGTCACACCCCGAAATTTCACAATTCGGTGAACCCGCTCCCTTCTTGGCAAATGACACATGAAAAACTGGACCCTGAAAATTTGTAAGAAATACAGAGGCGATGCTGGCATAAGTGACAAACTCTCTACACATGAGAAATAAAATGAACGTTAGAACGCTTAAGTGCGATTGTGCGTCCAGGCCCATATTTAAAAGACTTCGTAAGAAAAGGTAGCTTACATCCGAAACTAACCAGAGACCACCCGGACGAATCCGAGGGCTTGGGGTCATCGCCCGCTACTCCGCTAAGTTGTAATAAAGTACTTAATTCAAAGACTCCCGTGAACTCTGGTACCACTTCAGCAATTGGTCTGCTAATAAAGTATATCGAAACTAATACTGAATTGAAAACAATAGGTAGGATTCTATTTCCTTTTTCACTCGAGTACCGAAGGACAGGCCACGCTCACACATGCTAAATCCACGCCAACTGAATAGCAGGGGCCCCGGGCACATCACCCGCGATCATACGAGTCGATTGATTGATTAGTCGCGCCAGGCGCGTCAAATGCTAAGGTTATTGGTCCCGTAAGAGAAATGCATGTCTTCTCCCTCGGGAGGTGGCAGTGATCTTTCCCACCTCGATAGAGAGATCCGGCGCCGACCTAGCTGCCGTCTAGCGGGGTTTTCCTCCAACCAGGTATCTCCTACCAGCGGGGCACCGTTCCAGCGCGGACAGACTCTAGGCTCCCGACGGGTCTCCCGACATGCGTGTTAGGGTAGGGCATGTAAATGTAAGTGTACGTACAGGAAGGGAAGGAAAGATCGCGCGTGGTCCATAGCTCGTTTGTTAGAGTACTGCTCCGGCATTTGCCCAATTTTGATCGAAAAGAAAAAAGCACGGAAATTTATCGGCCAGTGCAGCCAGCCGCTAGAATTCTCCTCCACACAGCGATCTAGGTAGTGTCGTAAATTCTGCCACCGTCGGGGCCCGAATCCTAGGACCTTCCGGTTAGAGGCACTGCAGTGACATCAGCTGAGCCTCTTCTCCCGGTCAGACGAGTTAAGTCCCGTGCGGCTGAGCACTTCGTTCAGAACGTTTGTTGGATTCCTCAATGCGCGCAACAGAGTGGCGCGAGAATGGCAAGTCGTAAGCCTTATCGCCCGGCATCATGCGAGCAATACACAAATGGCACTTTACAGTGCGAAGCTTCGAAGCTATTAGTCGTAGGGTTAATTTTACGAATGATGGCAGGAAAATGAGTATCAAAAAAAGAACTATTTACTTACGCGTCAAGATCAGAATACAGCAGAGCTCTCATCTCAAACGAGTAGAATCTGATTGCAAATGAGCGTTTATTTGTTTATAATGCTTTTTCTGAGGGCTAACGAATAATACATTATATTGGAGATTCCTTAACATCAGGATTTTTCTCATATTAATAGAAATGAAAAGTATTGTATAATGTGCAGGTTTCATTTTATTTTTGTTAGTGTTAAAAAATGAATACGGTTGGTTTAAGAACGTGGGATATGTATCAAAACGTCAGTGGGATGTGATTAGCTCCGGATTTAGAGTGACGGAAAAAAGAAACGAAAGATAACAGGGTAGAAGGCAGGGCAGTGTTCCTGCCGCATTGCACTCAGTATCACGAGAATCTACCGCCCCGTTATCAGCGACCTGCGAACGCATCGTCCTTCCTCCCAGCTCATTAGCCGACGTCCAGATGAGCCTCGGGGGGGAGGGGCCGTGGAGGGAGGAGGGGCGGCGCTGGCACGAGAGGCGCGGGCGTGCGGGGGGGGGGGCGCAGCGAAGGCGAGGAGCGACCTCGGCCCAGATAAGCGCCTGCAGCGCCCGCGGCAGCGAATTCGCGGCGTCGCGCCAGCCCATCCCGCGCGCCCTGCGCCCGCCCTCAGCGCCTGCTCTCGAGCGTCTTCTCATCTTCCGAAACGTTTTCCTCACCACCACCATCGTCATTTTGTATTACCATTAGCCGGTTATATTTTGCAATATTTATTATTTACACATTTTGCACACTTAAGGCATTCTTAGCAAAACCTGTACATAGTGTTAAAGAAACACATTTAATTTGTGTCGTGTATACATGCTTTTTTTAATTTAAGGATGGTACCTAAAGTACAATTAGTAGGTCATTTTTCTGCACTTCTTTCTATAATTTTCATACCAGTATGTAATACCAATTGTCGTACGGATATGGATACATTTCTCTTCACGTTTTCGACTCAACACCTCTCTCAAATCTCGTTCCATAAGGACCATTGGATACCACGAGACTTCGCTTCTGAGTTGTCAAAGGGAGCTTTCTTGGGATCATGTTCTCACTAACGCAGCGTACTTCCCTTGTCGCAGCACTCATTCGGCTATCGCGACACCGCATTCCGAGACGGAGTCTCCGTCGCGCGGACAGTAAAACAGCGTTCCTCACATGTTACTCCGAAACGTGTTTTGCAACTGATGTGGATGGAGAAGACCGCCTAAAAATGAGTGTAAAAATGTGTTTTGCATCTCGGGTTCGAATAGTGCTTTAGAGTCCGTGCATCCTGGTGCTCAACTATTTTTCTAAAATGAACAATGTTAATCTTATTGGGAAAGGGTTCAGCTATGATGGCATTATCAAGAAGCTTGGCGCGGATCAGTCTGTTTTGATAATTGAAACGACTGTGAAAACCATAAATGGAAAATTTCGTCGATGTTTCATTTCTATTAATACCCATTCGACATACAAGTGCCTGTATGGGTGTGAGAGAGAAAAATACGCTATTTGCATCCTATTTAGCAAGGAGGAATATGTGTGGACGAAGACCTTTTACAATGACTTGAACCATTTGAGTGAGAAACTTAAAAAGAATAAAGGGACACATCTCGACATAGTTAAACGATCATAATGTAAATTATTACCCTTCCAGAACAAATAAAATTATTTCACAGTGAGGAACAATTCGAGAAATGATTTCGGAACTACCCCCATAAATTTGTTTAAAACAAATTTGTAGAACGAAAACTTGTTTTTCAAATGCCTGCAGCATGCTGGATATTCAAACCACGCCATTCCATGTTGTTTTTTATAATTATTGCTGGCACAGTTGGTAATTTATTTCGAAACATCCATAGTCTTGTATCGTTCGCAAGAATGAAAGATTGTGATTTTTCAGGAATGTATATCCACTTAGTGTTAAATTATTAACATATAAATAACTTTACTTCTTAAAGAGTTTCAGTAATTAATTTTCCTAAAGTGAAGTTCTCATGATGTATGATAATTTGTTCGTCCCAACTTACAAGCATCAGCATCAACGACAGCCAAAACCACAACACGTGCATGCGGCGCGTTTAGAGGTTTCGTGGCAGTATTAAAATGCACGCACATAGAGCGAATACCCACAATGTTGACGCATAGGGACGTCGGATGGCCCAAGCTACTTAATGTCCAGCGGCCGGAAAAGATGACGTCACACGCACTGCTTGGCTCGGAACTAGACGCCAGAGAACACCCTCGAAGAGCGCTCTTTGATTTCAAAGTGACTTCCTACCTTGATATTGCTGCGAGAATACCTCGAGTGTTCAATGACATTAAATGGAAAATATACATTCCAAACATATGAAAGTGTTTTACGATTATGTAGGAGTCGTGCAATCGGACTACTTAAGCACGAGTCACCATTGTTTACATTTGTTTCTATATTGCATTTGTCAACATTTGCTTAAAACTACTTCTACCTATTGTTTTATTATTTCTAATTACTCAAAAAAAGCAATCAGAATATGGGAGTGCAATACAACTGCATTACAACGTGAAGCAATTGGTTTGTAGTATTTACTTTTTGTGAAAGATTGAGTGACGAAAAGTCAAATCGAAATAACTGAAGCATCTAGAATGAAGTCTAAAGTCTAAAGTCCATTTCAAACTACAGTTTCGAATTCTATAGGCGTGCAAAAGAACAATTCAATTTCGTTTTCTCGTTTTGTTGGCAATGCAACGGTCGTTTTTGTGATAACGCGCATGAAAGTACAATGCCCCAGGAAAAGACCTATGAGCATTAGCAACTCCAAATTGCAATTAGCAACAAGTAATAACAATTGATTTATTACCACGTAACATCAAGTGGGCTCGCCACTCTCTGCAACCCGACAAGCCTGAGACAGTCTAACTCCGCCGAGTAGTCTGACAGGTAAGTGCATGCTCGCCTAGTCCCGGGGCTCAACATCCCTTGCTCTAATTTCTCATAGACCCTCAGGAGACCGCGCACCTGTTCTACCACTCGTCTTGACCACCACCACTCCCAATTGCACATTCTACGAAACAAGATTTTTTGTCAGTTTATACTCATTCCTCCTACAAGGAGTAGCGGTACCTAAACAAACGGACCCGAACAACAGCGCGATCATTCCTTCCCATTCCTACCCCTTACATACACTTACACCAACACGCACTACACTACCACTCATGTCGAGGGGCCAGTTGGGTATGCGAGCTTGTCCCGACTAGGGTGGTGCCCAGCTCGAGGGAAATACCTGGATTGAGAAACATCCCAAGTCTGAATATGCACTATACTTACGGGACTAATGACCTTAACACGTGACGCACGTGGAAATAAACAATCAATTCTTCAAATTCCCCCTTGGGTTAGGAGGCGTCACAACGCTCGCTGCGAGAGACGTGGCTCGCAAGAAAAGGAGCATGACAGATCTGCACCTTCACCAATGAAACTGTCAGCCACAACGAGAATAGCTTAAAAGCGGGAATAGATTTCGCGGCATTTTTGTATAGATGTAAACATGCAAGTAAAGTCGGAGGTTGGTAATAAGACAGACTCATGTTCTTGGTACACTGGACCAATTGGTAAAGCATCCCTACAATGCAGAAACGTTTTTTGAATGTTTGTAAATGCTATTCCACCAGGGACGGGGGCCTAACAATGAATCTCATATTGCGTACGAAAAGAAGGCGATGCTGTACGTAGGAACTTTTGATATCTGCATATCACACATTCTTACATTTTTGGGGAAATATCTTTTGGTTATTGGAATAGCAGGCTAGAATTGAGAATACCAAAACGCACAGACGATGCTGTTTGGACGGAGTAGCAGTGTAAACGAGCATTACGATAAGCCTGAGCGATCAGTGATGTGGATGAACTAATGGACGTTTGGTCATCGCTGGGTCCAGCATTTGCCAATTTGCCAATTTTTCTGAGAAACACGTTCAAATATTTTTTCCTTCAAGTATTCTGAGTTAGTTTCTCAAAAGTAAGTAAAACACAAAATTTACGTACGTCTATATCGGTTCAAGTTTAAGCACTAAATGATTGATTAATTTTACAAGGCCAGGTAGGAAGAATGCTGACTTGTTGAAATACCACCTAACTCAAACACAATTTCCACTTTATCTGTTATTACCAGACATAAATGGTAACAAAACATTGTCATGATTCGTATAAACATAAACAAACGTCTTTGAAACTTTCAAAAAATATCTACAAGCTTGCATAAAATACCAATAAGGCATGAATTACTATTCACTGACACAAAAATTACATAGTACTGTTGCCATATGAAAGAGTTTATTACTACAATATAATTTCAAATGGGACTGCTGTGGTTTTTATGACCTATTTCATTATCAATGTTATTCATTGTGTATCATCCTCCTCAGAATTACCTTTTAGAGTTTTCTTCAATACTCAGATCGTTAACTGTTAATGTAACAGCCTCAAGGAATTTTCTTAAGACGTGAAGGGTAAAAGCCAATTTTATAAAATGATATTTTATTATATAACTTGCTATCATGTTATTAAATTAAATATCATGAACATGATATATACATTTCCAATTCAGTTAACCTCATGTATGAAGTAGAATCTTGTCAATCAACTTCAGTGTGTCTATATCCCTCGTACATTTCCACCACACGTGCGCACAGAAAAGTATGCAAGTGCAAGTAAAAAGAAAGGGGTGTCAGGTCTGTCAACGAAAATATTACATTGAACGACGCAAGTACCAACTTAAGATCATTTTCAAGGGAATACATGAACAAGCCATCGTTTTTAAAATGTGATGGATCACACATGTCACCTCGGCCGACAACTAGAACTTGCGGTTGCGATGAATTTCACATCATTTTTTTTATCAATTACTCCTTAGAATGCCCGGCGAGGTTTTTCATGGATTCCTCCAAAAATATTATGTATAAAATAATATATTATAAAATTTCCTCGAACATTTTTCCAAAGACGTGCTAATTTAAACTTATTTTCTACATATAATGCGGGCAAGAGCCAATTCTTTCTCATTATTTACAAAATAAAAAAAATCACTTTCATCAGCAGCATTCTGAGGGGGAGGGGGTAATTAGGCGAGGTGGATCGACAGGCAAGACTTTTTTCTAGCGAGACATTTCGCTTAGAGGCGCACGCAGTGTTGGTGCCCTGACGATGCGAATTTAAAAGCATTTTATCACGGAACTAAATGTGGCTCGATCGGTAGCAGATCGGCCAGACACAAGCACTGGATTTGAACGCGACGCCGTCCGCCGCATGCTTTCGCTGCTGCGCACCGCCGACCCTCTTCCTCCTCCCGCGGAACAAAATATTTACGGAGGAACAGAACCGGTTTGGAGGGGAGGTGCCGGGGGAGGCAGCACGAACAAAACCTGCCGCCGCCGCAGCCAGGCCGTGCGTCGCGCAACCAGTGTTCGAGGCGGCACGGGGCAGAGTGCGGCGCGGCGGCGGGCTCGGTGCACGCTGCGCTCAAGTACAGCGCCAGGGCTGGCAGTAGGGATGCCGCATCCAAGTCCGTCTTTTCGAAACATCGATGTTTTAAACATCAATTTATTAACACGGGTATTTCTTTAACATCAATGTTTCTTTCTTATCCGATGTTTAATATATAAAGGTTAAACTACGAAATAATAACTGATAGTAACACAGCGTTGGACAACGAGCGTTGGGCAACGAGCGTTGGGCGACGGGCATTAGGCGACGAGCGTTGTGTGGCGAGCCGCGCCAGGCGCGATCGACCCTTGTGCCGGTGCCCGCGCTCTCCATTCCACCCCGCGCCGCTCACTCGTTATCTGGGCGCCGTAAGACCGCGCTAATGACGAGGGGCCCGGCCGCAGCCGCTCCCGCGGGCCAGCGAGCAGCTGAGCGCTCGCTGGGGAGAGCTTCCTCTCGTGCAGGGCTTGCAGGCACACGGGCGTGACTAGCGCCGACCTCCGCGGTCCTAAACTACGCCCTCACAGAAACTCACACTCCAATTTCATGAAGATACTTATACGAGCTCGCATCAGGTTGCACTGGGGTTGTGGGCGAAACGGAGCATTTTGATTCTCTTTATCCCACAGTCGTCGGGTGGTCTTTCGCAATTCAGGAACGAGAAAATTAACGTTGGAATACAAGTTTTTGGATAGACTATTCCCCGGCGTCGCCGTAAGCCATGTGAAGAAGTCTCCCGGGTGGGCCGGAGAGGGAAATCTCATCATTGCCAGAGTGCATCGCCTCCAACTCACCTATATACTTAGGCTTTCGTGTGATAATTTAGATAGGAGTTTTGAAAAAAAATAGAGCAGCTTCCCAGGGGGGGTTCACTTTGATTATGCATTAGTCGTCCTTCCCACGTCGTTGCTGTTTTATATGCTCGCGAGGGCCGAATTTGCAGTTTTCTTTGCCTTCAAAACTGGTTGTAAAATCAATGTACATTTTGTATTACTAGACGTCTTCACATCGTTCTTTGTTGCTTGTTCGTTGACACCTTTGTTTGGCAATATATATTCGGGAACATTCATTAACTCATAATTGGATTTAATACTACACAAGCAGAACAATCAAGAACTTTCGAAGGTCCCGTAACTCCGACGTTCTGATGAACTGATGTCACGTAGCAGTGAATGGCGTATCTCTGGGTCGTAAATGAATTACAAGAATCAATACGAAAAGGTAATTAATTTTATCACACAAAAACAATGTTCAACAATGAAATGCTTCCAATAAACGGGACAATATTTACCTCGACCGCTGGAAACTTAAGTTCAAGATCTCTTGGCACGTGGTCAGGAACCATAAGCCAGATGTGAGGGCGTCACAGCTCTCAAGGCCGCAGCCAACATCTCAATGGAGCTCTTGGGAAGTGAGTCACACTGTCAAGCGTGATCTTCAGTGGCACTTCATTCCGCCTATTGAGATTGCAGGCGAAGAGTTTCACAAACAAAGTCAATTGTATTCACATGTGCACGTTTGTCAATCCATATAAGAGTTTACTTATGAAATTGAAACAAATTAAATAACCTAAAACATTTCACGGTAATTTGAAGAAATATTAAATCAAATAAACGACGCATTTGGGGGTTTAATTCCCACAGTTTAAACCTAACCCTAAATTTTCCCAAAGCATATTTTATGGTGTGGGTTTTGTGGTTCTGAGATTATTTTAATAAAAATTGAGGAAGCCTCTTATTACTTACGTAAGGAAAACTCTCACTTTGTCATTTATGATCATTATTACGTTGGTTTACAGTTTTATGCCTCTGGAGAAATAAGGGTATATTGCGCTTCATCTCATTATCAAGGTATAACTTCGAACCCCAGAAAGTGCAAATTGCATGTTGCAATGCGAAAGTAAACAAAGAAGAAACGACAGCCCAATTAGTTTGAAGTAGCAGAACACTTAGTTCTACGAACTTTCAATAAACATCTTGACACTTTGTTAAGTCTCTCATCTATATCATGCATTCCATTGAAGACAAATTCTGCCTTCTTTTACAGCTTTTTTTCAGAAACGTGGAATAAAATACTTGAAAAAACATTCCATCGACCGATTAAGATATCCCATACACTCACCCGATCCACAAGAGAGAACGCAGGTTTGATAAAAAATTAGTCACATTTTAATTTCATAATCTCAAGCCTAACTTTCCCCACAATTATAATACTTCATACGAATTTAAATTTGTTTATAATCTCGCTTAAAAGCAAAAATATAAACCGTTCTCCTGTAGAGTTGAAACGAAGATGATGAACAGATATCTTCTGCTTTCCGTTTTGTGTAGGAGGGCTAATCAAAATACTCTGAACGTTTTTTCCTGTAAACGTGATTTGCGCTAAACGCAGAGCGCAACCCGAGGAGGCGCTTGAAGACCCTGCTTAGAAGTTAATCTCTCGACGATCTCCCCAAAATTTTACCGCTGGAAGAAGAAATTGGGAAACCGGAGCCGGCCGCTCTCAGAGAGCGCATTATGCTAATAAGAGGCCGGCGCGCCGGGCCTCGCTCTAACGATGCTCAGCCAAGTTTAAGATCCAATTTGAGGGCGGAATCATTTTCCTGGGAAGAGCCTATGCCTCGCGGATGCCATAAAAAGCCCCCTCCCCCACCCCACCCTCCTTCGCTTCCTGGGGGAGGGGTGGAGAGGGGGGAGTCTCCTCCGATTGTTTCCCAGGCGGTGGGAGCGGGGAGGCAGCGGTGCAGCAGCCCTGGGCGCGGTCCAACGCTCTCGCCAATGCCGCCCGCCCGCCGCCCCTCCCACGCCGCCGCCACTAATGAAGAGGCACAGCTGCGGTCACGGCGGCTACGCGCACGCGCACTGCGCGCCCTGGCGACAAGGCTCTCCGCATCACATCGGACCACACACGCACGCACGCACGCACGCGCATATATACAACGACATACACAAAGATAGATAGAGATATAGGGCTGGAGACACAAAGCACAACAGGTTAAGAAAATTTAAAAATTATTATTAATATTAACAACAATAATTTAAATATAACCAGCCCAAATGGAAATAAGCAAGTAAACCTATTTGAAGTAAATCTTCACTTGCTAGAAAATTCCGTACTGTTACTGTTTCAAAAACGCTTTCATAAAACACACATGACGTTTATACACGGCATGTATTTATTCGTTCCCTTTTTAAGTCTCTTATATAAAATGAGTTTTCTCCTCTGAGATCTCCTCTCGATGCGTGCGGCGTGCGCGCATTTCAAAACAAACCTCACACAAGCAGATCACCCTCCCTTTCTACGCGAGGTACAAAAATCTTCTTGCTCCGCCAACCTAAGTTTTGTGAAATCTTTAAAAGCTCTGGGGCTTCTCGCTAACATGTAACGAGCTTAACTTCCCTGCGAATGCAGAAGTTGGAGTTCGAATGCAAGGCATATTAAGGCCAAGAGAGCTCCCGGCCGGAGCGGGAGTCGGGCCTAAAGCCCCCACTGAAAGAGGGCAGCGTCGGGGAGTTTGGGAGGGAGTTGGCTGCACTGCAAGGGAAGCTGCGGAGAAACGGATCAACTAGATATGGAGCGGAGTCGGCCCTCACACTGCTCTGCGCACAAGGGGAGCTCTTTCATATTCTACAGCTGTTTTTTCGCACGTCTGTGAAATTGCAAACCCCGAAGATAACCACGAAAACGAAAGTGACGCCATCTTCCTAGCAATTTCTAGTTTTCGATCGTATACTGATAATGCAAATCCATTGGGCTCACCAATTACTCGACAACGCGATAACAAAGAGGTAAGAGTGAAGCTGGTGATAGTATATGAACAATGCGCGAGAGACGATTCAGTAGCAAGTGTCGGGCTGCCCGTTTGATCTCCACGAGCGGCCCCCGCCTGAGCGTCTGGCAGGCTGCCGCGCTTTCTCGGGCAGGCGGCAAACCACTCCCTGCAGCGCATGCGGGCCCGAGCCACATGGTGCACTCGAAACATAACAATCAAATACTTCTGAAATGTAATCTGAAGGTGTATTTAAAAGTGAAGAATACTAACGTCTGCTAATCAAAATTTCACGTCTTCATATTAAGAATAAAATACGAAAAGAAAAAAGGTTATTTTTTTTAAAATACGAACACGGAATAGGAAAATCTTAACATGCGCAAACGAACATTATGTGAACAGATCGTGATTGAGTACGCAGCAAACTATTCAATAGCAGAATTTTTCAATACATATTACGGAGTAATTTTGAATGATTATAAAATAATTCAAACGAATGTTGCATGTTCAGCCACCTTCCACGTATGGATTGTATAAATTACACCTTAGGACATGTCTATGATAGTAGCAATGGAACGGAGGACGCGGTATTTTGTTTGGGATTTATTTCGTGAGTTATTGTTATTTCATTCATTTAGTGCTGAAAGAGGTCGTTCAAATTCTTGCCTGTTCCACGTAGTAATTGTTGGTTAAATCTACACGAAAACATCTTACTTCTGCCACGAACATTTAAAAAGGAAACTCAAAGGAAAACATACAAAATTAATAACATTTCTACATTGCAGGGATTGTACATCACTCGGCAGCCCTGTGACGTCAACTCCTCCGAAAGTCCGGTAACAGCCCCAACGGACGGATGCAGCTGTGGCTGCAGGTGAGCTTCGGCGCTTTCGCGAGTCGCAGGAGTCGGCGACCGAAGATCCACGTGCGTGTGCAGTGGCTTCAGCCCCCCCCCATCCGGCGGGACGATTGTCTTCTCGGTCGCTTCGACCACCGATTATTCCCCAGAGATGGGCCTCTGTTTTTTGCGCGGCCGCCGCGGCGAGCCAAGAAAGGGCGGGCGGGCGGCGGGCGGCGGGCTTGCGCTCAAGGCGTTGCCGGCGCCAGCTCCGCCCAGCGCCAATGGGCGCAGAGCCTTCCGTTCATCACGAGCAGCTTCAGACTAGAGAGGGGGGAGCAGGGCACGCGATACGCCCACCACGCGCAACAAATCAAATCAAATTAAATCAAAAGGGAAAAATATGATGCCATATCGATTTGGCTAATTTTAGCTCTGTCGGGCCTGTGGAATCAGATAAGTCAGACATATACAATGCTTGACGTTAAATATTTCAGCAGGCCAATTCAATTTTATTAATTTATAATAGTACACGGCACGGACACTGCCCAAACAATGGAAAAACAACAACAACAACAAATATAGAAAATGTATTGAATGAATATTGTTTCCAAAATAATATTCTTGATAACAGACCAACATTCGCTCATAACGTGTTTTCGTGTGGTTTTATGTTAAACATCTAAAATCAAAGAATGTTGCTCGTACTGCAGATGTCAATAACATGAGGTATTTCATTTTCAAATGCAAGTTTTAGATTCTTTATGTAGAAATTGTAAGTCATGATTTCCCAGCTACAACACAAGTTCATCCGTTTGTTTGTGTTGTTCTTTTTTCGTCTTTTTCGTAACCCTTCGTTGGGAGTTTTGTTAGTTTCTGACAAACATGCAAAATAAAAGTGCTGAAGGAAAGCGAAAAGTTCCCTTAATCTACTTGCAGAAAAAAGTGCAAATTTCCTCAAAATAATCAGAACCAATTTCTCAACCAAATGCTTTAGAGACCTATCAAAAATATAAAAATCACCATGAACAAACACGAAAAAACACGAAGAAGTGTGAATATGTAATGTAATTAATCTGAACAATCACGAAAGTCTCTTACTCGTAAAATTTATGCATCAGCAGATGCTTGATAAAATTAAGCTCTATAATTAACATCACTATGACTTCCGAATGGAATAATGCGAGCATAAAGAGATAAAAGTACAGGAGGAAACCTCCGGAACAAATATTCTTTGACTTTCCGCAAAAAAATATCAATAACATAATTTATAAGTAAAAATGATGGTTAAGATCCAATAACGTAAACAGAGTAAATAATGAACGGTTTCTGGTAGCCCTCCAAGTCCATTTTTATTTTCCCTCAGTTCCGGTTAACGGTAACCGGCTTTTGCCAGACGCGCCCGCCGCACAACACTGGGATTTCTTTTGCTTCTTCTTCTCCTTCTTCCACGCTTCTTCCCCGGGCCGTCGCCCTGCGCGCGACCTTGCAACGCGGGCAGCGCCGGCCCAAGCCACTGACCGCCCGCCCGCCCGCCGCCGGCCCTCGGCCCAGCGGCACCGGCTGGCAACTTTCGGGGCCTTCCCTCGCTCGGAATGCGGGGGACGTGCGGGGGGCTCTCTTCCTTCCATCTCCCTCTATTTCTCGCTCCCACCGGCGGTGGCCGCCCCGCGCAGCACCCCGCGCCCGAGCATCCGCCTCCCCCGTTTTCCCTCTCGCTCTCTCCCTCCCTCTCTCTCTTTCCTCTATGTCTGTCTCTCCTGAGCAGCGGCGGCAAATGAAAGCGCTGCCTCCCCCACTCCCCACGCAGCCGCTCGGGAAAGTCGCCTCGCGAAATCGCCTCCGCGCGGCGTCTCGTGAGCGCTGAGCCAGGCTCTGCTCTGCCCTGCCCTGCCCGCTGCCTCCTGTGTGGCGCGGAACACGCAACGGCGCCAATGGGAGCGAAGAGTCCCCGAGACCTCTTATCGCCAGTGCATTGGGCGTTGCTCCTTAGTCTGTGATCAATCCGCTTAACAACGGCTCGTGGAGATACAGAAGGAAAATTCCATCGCGGTCTCTTGGTCAAGATAAGACACGTGTGACTAAACATGTCCAATAACTATTGATATTACCCAAACGAAACACAAGTTCGGCCTCAAAGAAAATTCAGTGTACAGTGTACGAGTATCTATTAAATTTGCAGTTTAATTAATAACTTTTTAATCATTTAATTCAAAACTACCGAGTTAAATGTAAGTTTTTCGTGACAGTTTCTGACAAATAAAACAGCAAAATGTTTGCGTTCTAAAAGTATTTAAAATAATACATTAGTGACACAGTAAGCCATACTTCATGGGAAGTACTCGCAAGATTTACACTGTATGAAATGAAAGTAATGAGCAGTATAGTAAAAACTTATAGTTATAACTTATTCTTGCACTTCCTATCTGAATTATTGCATCAAAATTTTAATCTCGTTTGCTCACTCGCTCGTTTGTTGATAAACACTTCATAGTTGATAAATGCAATAGCGAATTCGCTAGAGCGTCGTTTATGACGATACTAATTATATTATAATTAAACAGAACTAAGATTTTTTCTTTCAAATCACCGAAGGCGAGAATAATCTTTGAGCCTCAACGAAAGGAATAAACAAGAAGCGATACACAATGAACAAAAATACATTCAAGGAAACTTACAAAGGCTGAAAATAAGTATGCGAAATTTCTCCGCACTCGTCGTTTCACAACACAGGAGGAAGACAAAGACTAACTCAACATAAGAAAACTGTTTTCTTTTCTTCTCATAACACACTCGTTCATAAACCAATAGATCCAGACGATTCGTTCAGGAAGAAAACCCGAATTTAACCAGCATTTTGTATCACTAATAAATAATATATTTCATGCACTATCAGCTCTACAGTTAAAATGTTACAACGGTTGACTACAAATAAGATAATTAAGGTGAAATAAAATTAATAGCCTAAAATCAAGTAAGGATGCATCTCACACTGTTTTCAAAAATAGGCAAAATAAGGAAAAGAATGAGAACATGAAATTAGGTCACTTAATTTATAACAAATAATTTGATTAGAACTGTGATAACCACTTCAAGATACTTAAAGTATTTTGTATTACAAACAATTTACAATATATTTCGTACTTTATGAATGAAGTTATTTACAACATCAACCGCAACGCCAGGCATTCATCGCTACTGTAATGCTGGTTATCAAACGCTGAAATATGAGAAGTATTTTGTTTAGAGAAGCAAAACCTACAGCACATTTTTTGACTCATGATCCAAAAAGACTAAATATGAGACAAAAATCACATTCTCAAAGATGAAAATATTGTTATGACTGGTGCAACGTATAAAAATAAAGTTCATAAACATTTTTTGTTCATTCGTCACAATTCACCTGCTATTCATCAAATTTCAAAAACAAGTAATAAAAGACAAAATAGTAAATATAATTTTGTAAAAAAAAAAAAAATAAAAAATACATTTACAGATAAAAATACTATGTTTCCTGTAATTGTGGGCTTACTTCTAGTAAATACACCACTAAAACCCATTTTCAGACATCCGAAGTGGAAGACTGCATTTCCCTTTTTCCCCTCCACAGAAATGCTGCAATAGCGGGAATTTATTTTAAGCAACTGTTTAGAAATTGTGTACCTGCCTTGAGGCTTAAGCAGCTAGACGGAGGGGGGGGGGGGCTTAATAACAAACTAAAATTAACTAATTGCACATTTTAAAATACATGCACTTTGGCATGCTTAACGTACGAGTAAATAAGACTTTTTTCTTATTGCTGGGAAATGTTTCCTTATTGCTCGAAGTTTGGCTTTATTTTTTTTTCTTACATTCACGCATAATTCATACTTGAATAACATTTTCTGCGGAGCATTTAAGCCCGTTGAACCTTCGCCGGACCGGAACGCGGGGGCCTTCACATTTCCCCGAATGTGAAAGCGAGGCGCGGGCGCGGGAGGCTATTTGTGCGCGCGGGCCGGGCAGCAGAGCGCGGCGCCGGCGGCGGGCGAGGGCTGGGCCGGCGGGCGGCCACGGGCGCAGTTGCCTTGCTTGCCGCGCCGCGCCCGCCCGTTTCATTGCCGAAGAGAAAACCTTGCCGACGACGTATTCAATTTAGACGTGTTAAAAAAAGTAATGCTGCCGAGACGTTTGACGATCCAGGATTTTATTGGCGTTAGGAAGGCCAATTTTTAGGCCTATTTTTGCGAAAATTCCAACAAAAACAGGTTTAACGAACTGGTGATGTTTCTTCCGTAATTTACTAGGTACAGATGGATAAAATATAGAGCAGTGCTCATTGTTCTATATTGGGCAAACTGCACAACTTTTTAATGTTATTAAAATACCTACTATTAAACTTTTTTTCGTCGTTTTTACGGTTAACATTTCTTACAACTGAAATTGCACACTACTTAAATCCCCTGCAATAACAGTTGGTACTTACAAAGCACTGAACGTAACAATCTGTTTAATCACGTTTACTTATGCAGAGTTTCCCCAACTGTCGCAAATGCATGGACAATGCGCACAAACAGTTTTTCTAAAGAAAATCAAGCAAGCGTGAAGTACCGGTTAGAAATGCACTGGCTGTTACGCAAAGCGGCGCCAAGAAACTTCAAACGCCGACAAGCGACCGCAATAATCTTCGACGAAATTCAGGCTGTCCAAAAATAAATGCAGGGCGCGAAGTAGCGGCGCCGGACGGTAGCGGCAGCGCCGGTGGCGGGGCAGGCCGCAGCGGTCCCGCGCCGCCCAAGAACCGTTACAACGCAGCGCTTTGTCGCGCTTTACAAAACCTAGCTTTCCTCCGCCAAACCGGCTCAAATACGCCTCTATTGTATACTTGTTGTTCGCAAATATTTTGAACGTCAACCCTACGGGCTCGGTTGACGAGACGACGGTCAGGCACGGTGGCGAAAATATTCCCAT
The DNA here is from genome assembly GCA_017312745.1 of Gryllus bimaculatus. Classification (NCBI taxonomy): domain Eukaryota; kingdom Metazoa; phylum Arthropoda; class Insecta; order Orthoptera; family Gryllidae; genus Gryllus; species Gryllus bimaculatus. Next base: position 359,577 of record BOPP01000359.1, on the reverse strand, counting down.
CTGTTTCGCTACGATTCCTGTAGCATAGGAAAGTATAAGTAAAAGCTAAAAAAAAGAACGAACAAAACTGAGTAGAAACAATTCAACTATTGTTTGAACTCAAGGACGAGACCTCCCATTCGCCAGGGCGCCACAAACTTCTTGCTGTCGGTGATTACCGAACCGAGCCTCCGCTCAGCGACTGATAGGCCGGCACGGGAGGGGCCGGCGGCGATGCTGGCGGCGGTGCTGGCGGCGGCGGCGGTGGCGGCGGCGGTGGCGCGCGCAGGGGTCGAAGGAGGGACGGGGCCGCCCCTCCCCCACTCCCCACCAAGCCGAGTCGCGCCGAGCCGGCCGCCCCCGACCCACTGCCCCTGATATTAAGCCGTTCGCCGCGCAGGCGCCAGCGCCGCCGGGGCCAGGCCCAGACACAGGCCCGGCCCGGCTCTGCGCCTCCGCTCGACACTTGTTCTCCTGCCCACGACTTTATCGTTTTAGAGCGGCGGTCGGCGGCCACTCGCTGCGCGCGTCCGTGTCGCCGCTGCCCGCAGCCCACTTTCTTCCCGGCCCGGCGCTGGGCGAGGAAAGTGCGTTGCGGAAACTACAGCCCTCCGCGCTCGCCGCTCAGAATTTCCTGCCACGTTTCTTCAAAGGCACTTCAGACCAACATACGACGAATAAATTCCGCACACTCCTCAAACTTGTACGTAGAAATATAAACTTTAGTTTCTCCAATGTTCACTTACAACCGGGTACGACGGGCAGTCCGCAAAGTATTTCGGGAGGGGGGATTTCAGTTAAGAAATATTTCAGAATTAAAAAATAAAAATCTTCACTCGAATTTAGACTAATATTAATTTTTTTTGGATGTGATCCGATCATTATTTGGAAAGTTAAGTACAATAACATAAAATGTTAGTATTGTGCATGGTTTTGTCTTGGATCAGGTATAGATATTGTATAAATTTTAGGTGGTGAAGAAAAAAGAACTAAGTACATCACTTAAATAAAGACAAAATTATTTCAAAATGAAATCTAACATGCTACTTATTCCGGTTTGTGGTGGTATAATTCACGGGGGAAAAATGAAAAAACAAGTGCAACTTTATCGGTGGAATGTTGGTAGTCATTTAAATCAAACTCCACTCGAGCAAAATTAAAAGCCAGGAGTTACGTAAGTATGTGGCGACCACAACATCACAAAGATGGCGTCCGAAATTTCCATTGACCTCGCCGGCGCAGCGGTGAGCGGGGCTGGCCGTCGGGCGGAGAGGGAGAGAACAAATGCTACTCACCATGCGATGCGGTGGTCCGTGTGGCGGCGCTCACGAAGTGCATCTGCAAAGCCACTGCTGCCACATAATCCCAAGGATCACACGCAGAACAACCGGCACTTTGACGCAAGACACACGGGCGATTTCGAAAAAATAGTCTCCGACAATTCCAGTTCACTCAAGAAATTTACCGACGAACAGTCTTTCGGCGAAAAGAGAACCAGAGCCAGCAACTAGGAAGGTCTAACCTCTCACCTCATACGCAGGGCTTCCTGGTTGGCCCGTGACCGACCAATGGGAGAACAGGCGCAGGGAGCAAGTCCAAAATTGATTTGTGGGAGGAGTCAAGAAAGGGGAACAGGGACAAGAGAGTTTTCGCAAGGACTGGCTTCGAATCCCACGAGGACAAACACACTTCCCGAAAACTCCTCAAATAACCGGTGCAACGGACCCGATGGTCTCACAAACCGCGACCGCCATGCCTTCTCCCGAACTCGAACCCGTGGTTTTGCTCACAACGCGTCACCCGTCGACGTTACAGCACTTGCCTCGTAGAATAACGGTACTTGGATTTCTAGCTACGTGGTTAGGCAGCTTCTGGCGGACAAAGGGGAAAAGAGGCCGTGGGGGGAAGGAACCAATGGCTCTGCAGGGTTTGTAACGCGCACGCCGGTTGGTCACTCCCACCCCGCGGCGTACCCCTGTGCCCCCCGCGGCGCCCACGGGTGCTTGCGCAAGCTCCATAGGAGGAAGCGGAGTCCAGGGACAAAGACTCGATATTTCAAAGGCAGGGGGAGAAGCGGAGTCGCTGGCACGGGGGGCGAGCGCGGTGGGGGAAGTGGACTCACTGCAAGCGTCCTGCGCTCTGAGGAAGCACTAAACAGGACGTCACCGAGCCTACAGACGATTTCTGCTTGTTACCCGGAATATCGAAGTCCGCTCGGGCGCATGCGCAGTCTTATCTGAGCCCCGTTGCCATCACCTCCGCGTCTGCCGTCGGACTA
>BOPP01000359.1:318518-353541 GCA_017312745.1 Gryllus bimaculatus | reverse complement strand
AGTATAGGAATAATTAAAGGTAAAACACAATATAAGTATTTGGGAGTCACACTAACAGCAGATGGTAAAGACGAATAGGATGTGAAAAATAAAAATATAAGAGGAAAAATAGCCATAAGGCAGTTGAATCCAGTGCTGTGGAACTCAATTATTTCAATGAAAACAAAGAAACGCATACATAGCTCGTTCATAGAGAGGACCACACTCTATGGGGCAGAAGTCTGGACACTATAAAAAAATTGAAAGACAATTTTCAATCAACAGAAATGATGTTCTGGCGAAGATGTAAACTTTCTCTGTTAGATAAAATATGAAATAAGAAATAAAATAAAGTAAAAAAAAATTGTCCATCAATTTTATTCGTTCAGCCTGCTGCTTCCTGCTTTTGAGTAAAAACTGTTTTTCGGCCAAAAAGTGTACCTCCTGAAATCCCCTTGTTCTCTGTCACGCAGTGTTGTGAACGGAATGTTGAACTGTTTACTTGCTGCTCTTATGGAATGTCCTTCATTGATAAGTAACATCGCCTGTTGCAGCTTTTCATGAGACCACCCTCCCCTGGTAGTAGTCCTTTCCACGTTCTAGGCATTTCAAAGTGAGTATACTCTCTCGCAATATAGTTTAGCCAAACGTAATACAAATACGAAAGGACAACGGATTATGATTTAGATCTGTGAGGGGTTGTGGCGATCCCTCATTGCCATTCGCCCACTCATCTGATCGATGCAACCCAACCACGAATACTACGGAATTTCATAACCTAACAATTCGAAAAGTTTTTAAACAAACGTAAACAGTAAATTAATTATTTATATCACTCTAAAGCTACGAAGAAATTAGAACAATTTTCTCTGAAACTTGCTTTCTTCACACCAAGCACAAATGCAGAACTGGTCAGTAATCTCATGTAGTTAATTCCTTGCTCAATCGGAAAGAACACAGCACCCACAGACTTGGCTAAAGCTCACCCTTTTGTCGTTACCGACATGATCGGGGCAACCCCACTCTCCCCTACCTGTATTTTAAAAAACGGTCAATTAAATGCCAGTATATTGAGTTTGAAAATATTAAAAGTCCCCCCCCCCCAAAAAAATGAATACGCAAGGTCTTCTTCAACACTTACCTCTACATGAAAAGTTAATCGCTGCTCCTGGCCTCCTGGCTACTCCTGAGCCTCTACCTTTTTGAAGAACAGAAGCGAAAAATTAAATTTCAACATTTTACATATTTCTTCTTAAATAATATTTTTTTTGTTATCTTGACCAAAACAAAAAAACAACATAGCACGAGCAATATTCTTGAAATTTTTGAAGTGTTCATTAAATAGCGTTTTGTAAATAAGTTTGAGATATCTTTCCGTGAACGAGTGTTTATAAACTTTGTTCCAAAAAATATAAAGTTTCTGAAATCTTGAAAAAGCAGTTGAGAGAAATACTACCACAAGAACTCGAATGACAATTTGTAAAGGAAATTAAACGCTGAAATAAAGAGTTAAAGCCATTTGATCGATTAGTTGTAAACACGTCCCGTAAGTGTAGTGTCGCCGAAGCGGCGATGACCCGGCTCCCGACCTCCGTCAGCCGGCGGCCTCCGCCCCGGCCGGAGCGAGCTCACCCCCGACTGGTCCCCCGATGTGTGCGCAAGTGGTCTCCCGATGGCCGCGCTGTCCATGGCCCTTTTGTTAGGGAACGGCCCCGGTATTCGCACAGAAAACTAGAGATCAGAACAGCCGGCCGCGAGGAGTCTCCTCCAGACAGCGACTGCATTCGACCTAGCTGACAAGCGAGGGACGAAAACCCTGCCACCGTCGGAATTCGAACCTAGGACCTCCCAGCCAGAGGCACTGCAGTGGCATCAGTAAATACCCTGAGCCACCTTTGCCGGTGAAAGCCATTTCAATCTGTCACGTAAGGTTGTTATGAGGTAAATAAGTAAATTGATTACAGTCCTAGAATTTACACAGCGGAAATTAAAAAAAAGGAATTTACTATGTCTGAGTATTTTGCCTCAAGAACACCCCTTTTGAGAGTCCAGCAGTAAACTGCCAGCATGCCTGAACTCCACTTAGCAACTTCTCGCTACTGCTTACAGAGAATAGAGAAAGTATTGTAATGAAGTGGGAAAAAACTGCGAAACAGAATAACTCTTATTGCCGTGCTCTGGTACTAAAAAAGTGGATAACTCTTGTCCCTTTGTGTAGTAAGTTAGCCCCTCTAACACGTTGTGTAGTCACAATTCGTGTTTTATGGGTCCTTGATACCAAAATCTCGACTGACGGCTATCCGTCCGTCCTTGTGCCCTCCGCCCTTCTGCCCGTCCGTTCGTCTGCAAACAACGCCAGCAGCTAAACCGTAAGCAGAACTTTCACCAAACATGGTATACCCCGGCCGATGTAGCAGATGTTGCGGCCTCTTCAATTTGACATCGACGTTTTAATTTTGAGAAGTACCTTACTTGAAGCCCCTGGGATATTTTCAAAAGTAAAAAATGGCACCAAATGTTTTTATTAAATATTGTTGTTGATTAATGTGAAGAAAATTTAAAGGAGTGGGTCAGGTCTCATTTCCGTTGAAATCCCTGATTTGTTCGAAAATTGCCAAAGTTCCATTTTTTCGGCGTATTCCAGCAACTGAAATATTAAAGACAGATTTTTTTCTTTCATGATATCGGTTTTCTAAAGACAAATTTTGAAATACGGCCACGTACAATTTTTCGAAAATTTGACTAGTTTTTGCGTAATTTTGCGCCAAACATGGACAATTGTTAAATAAAAACAATTATTTTCTCAGAATCAGCTCCAATTAAAAAAAAAAGAAATTTACGCACGTAGCAAAGAACCGCAAAGCAAGTGGCACTGGTCCCAATTACGGCGCTCTGCCTGAGTTACGAAAATTGGGGTATCTTTGAAATTGTAAATTCGAATTTCGCGTGCTTCAGTTGATTCGTTCTCCCTCTGTTCTTGTGCTTTGAGAGACGCTTGGAGGCAGTCACTGGAACTTGAAAACAAAGATCACGTTTAATATGATTTAAGCATTACATCTATTTCAAAGTGTGACTTAATTGAGTTAAATGTGAAAAGGAATGGATCTTGGTGCGTTGCGTGCTGAGATGCGGGAATGATGAGAAATTCACGTAAAAACGGAAGTTTTGTCGAATATAACAATTTAATTTTAATTATTATGTTTTTCTAGGCATTTGCATTTTATTGCTAGCGGCATCACGTGTGCTGAATTGCAGAAGGTGCAAGCCATAGGAAACCAACGGCCATTGTTGCTGAGGCGCCGCCGCGCTGCCAATAAAGCGATAGCGATGGCCGCCGCTGAAAAGCGTCTTATAAACTAACACTTTTATTTTCGGCCAACGTACGCATCGGGTATCGTTGATAGGTCGTGAATACACTGAATTCAATGGGTGAAAACGTTTGAATTTTGATTTTTCGCACTTCGTTTGGTTAAGAATTGATCACAAGGTAGCTGAAGTGTAAGAAAGAAATGGTCACATTATAATATTACATAACCATTAACAATACTGCAAGATAATATGTGCTGGTTTAGCACAACTAGTTTACCTTCATTGAAATATCCTGATGGAATGTTCGACACTTGCAGCTCCAAGTTTTTCGGGAAAGAATTCCGAGTGAAAATGAAAGAGGTGGATATTAAAAGGTAAACTGCACAACGTGTGTTCATGTGATATTAGGAACTGTTTCACTGGTCACATCCTTAGAGTAATCTGATTTCTTATTGCTTAAAAAAGTATGACCAAATTCGTGAAGAAAATGAACGCGATTTTTTTATTAAACTTTCGCAACTTCACTATTTGTGGCTCGACACAAACTTCCTTCTTGTTTTTTGCAACACTTAATTTTGCAATCTTTCTCTTTCAAAGACAAAACCATTTCCGTCAGTGGCTTTTACGAAAATCATCAAATCTACTTTAATATGAAGAGACAGGAGAAATACCATTTTTTGTATCAATTAAGGGAAGAGTACTTCTTTTACTCTCTCGTCTACTGCTGTTGTATGCAGTGTAGAGTGTGTATTGTAATGCGGCGGAAAAAACAGCGAATGTTGGAAAAGAAAACTCTTATTGCCGGGCCCTAGTAAGTACAAATGGATAGATCTAGTTCCTATACGTAGTAAATTACTTCATCTAACACGTTTTGTAGTCATAATTCACGTTTTATGACTCCTTGATACCGAAAATCGATTGACTCCAAAACGTCTGTTCCACTGTCCGTCCGTCTGCGAATAACGCTATCCGCTAAACAGTAAGCTTTTTCACCAACACGAGCAAGGTTTTTCACCAAAATTGATATACCCCAGGCATACTGACAAACGACCTGACCCTTTGAATTTAAAACAAATCTTGTGAATACTTAAAAAAAGCACCAACATTTTCAAAATTTTCCGAAAAAAATGCTCGAATGTTTTCTTTATTCTCTGATAGAGGAATGCTTTTCCTCCATTTTCCTCTGATAGAGGAAAATTCGTATAAACAATTTTTTTTAACAATTCTGAACAAAGTAAATTTACAATCTATCACTTATTGAAATAATTAGTAAACATAATAAAATTAATAAATAAATGCCGTAGGTTGCATTTTCGTTGCACTTTTTGAAATGTTGAAAATCGCAAACGTTCAAAAATTTTTTGGTGTATTCCTATTTTTTAAAATGATATCTATTCATGAACAACAGATCTTGAAATAAGGTTATGTTCAAGTATGGCAAGTTTTTGTGTAATTTTGTGTGAAACAGACAATTTAAAAATTGTACGCAATTATTTTCTCCAAAAAGTTTCAATTTTGATCTTTAATTTTTTTCCCCGCGTATGTAGCAAAGAATGGTAGAGAAAGTATTTCCAGTCTCATTTTCGGCAAACAATTTCTCTGTATTTTCGAAAATTGCAAAAAATGCGAACTTGCAAATTCGAGTTTCCCGAGTCTACCAAATTATCAATTTGGATTTAGAAAGAACTATTTGACAAATCATTAATTATTAAGAGTAAGTGAAATAATTTCTAGGAATTTTCATAACACAAAAAAATAGCACTATTTTTCGACATCAATTTAGCTTTCGATAGAGTATGGCATACAGGACTTTCATTTAAATTACAATGTTTAGGTACCCCAGTATATCTATTTCAAAAGAATTAAAACTTTCTTTTCAATAGACACTTTGCAGTAAAAATTAATTCACGTGTTTTCTCAACATGCAATTAAAGTAGGAATACCACAAGCTTCACCACTTTCACCTTTGCTTTTTAATATTATTTGTATGACCTTCCTTTTACTTCTGCTGCACTCTATGCAATTGGTACCGCAAAATTTTATCACATAGTAATATTAAAACAGCTCTTAATATTACATAAAATTCAATTAAAAAATTTACTAAATGGAGCAATCAATGGAGAATGTGTACAAACTCTGACAAAACAAAGCAAAAATTGTCAATCTTTGTAGATCCACTTAACCACCTACTCTAATCATAAATAATACATCAATTCCTTGACTTCAACAAAATATTCCAGTAAAATATTTAGGACTTTTTTTAGCCCTTGTAGAAATCGCGACCATTAATGATTAATAAAATTTGTTCAAGGGATTAGACAGTATAGGTGAAGAAACAATTAGTTATGCCAACGTTTCGAAATATTCAATTTCTTCATCAGAGCTCCAGTGTTAATTTAATTCATTTGTGTGTAGTGTTAATTAACTAATTTAAATTAATTAATTAATTAATTAACACTACACAAACAACGACTTCTTAGACCAAATTTAACTTCAAACCCCATATAATTAACATAATAAAAAAATTCCATAAAAATTCAAAATTACTTCCTCTAATAAACAATAAATCTAAACTAAAATTGAAATGTAATCTTACAATTTACAAATCTGTAATTTTCTCTTTTTTACGCTTACTCAATTTGGTGTAGTGCTTCTTCCACAAATCTGAACAAAATTCAAATAATACAAAACAAATTCTTAAGAAAAATTTTAAATGCAGAATGGTTTATTTCAAATTCTGAAATTTATAATGAATTGCAAATAGAACCAATAAAATCTTACATCAAAATGCAATCTCAAAATTTCTTCAGTAAAATACCAACTTCACCTCCTATAAAAGATTTCAATTTAGGATGAAATTATCATAATAATAATAATAATAATAATAATAATAATAATAATAATAATAATAATAATAATAATAATCGAATTCGTTCTAGATTTCCCAAGGATATTTTTCATCCTCTTTCAAAGATTAATTTTATCTTTAAAATTCCCATTATTAAACAACAATTATAAACCTGAATTGTGTTTATCAAATTTAAATCAAGGTAAAAAATACCTTATGTAAACTACTTGTATCTTGCCTCTGTATAATTGTAATACTAAATTTATGTTAAAAAACCTGAAACATTCTTGATAGAATTTAACAGGACGCAAATATTTTTTTTAAAAAAATTCTACTCATACTTGGCGGTTGTGATGATTGTATGAGGGAGATAAATCTATTTCTTTCCGTAAGAATATTAAGGAAGGTAATAGATTTAACTTAGACTAACAAACGCACATATTTTACTTCAAAATTTTTTTGATCACTTTTTACGATCTTCAAACATTGGAAGCTCACTTGAATGTAATTCAGGCTAGCTTATGAGAAATTATTCTTATTTTTCGTCACAAATACTGATATCCTTTTTTGTTTTATTTTGTCAAAGAAAGAAATTACTATTGTTTCTGCCTATCGAAATAAATGCAATATATCCCTCACAGTTGCTTCCTTTCAATTGGTTGAATTTGCCTTTTTTCAAGTCATACCTTAGGTGTAGGAAGGGCAGAAATTGCAAAATTATAATATTACATAACTGTTTCCAATAATACGAGAAAGTATGTGATGTTTAGCACCTCTAGTTTGAAATTACGTTTACGATCCTTACTGGCCCACTCACACATAAACACAAAATAACATATGTTAGTGAATCCAGTCTGTAAATCTAAAATCAGGACGATCAAGTCCTCCTAATACGAGTATTCTAGATCAATTGTTCACAATGAGTCTTCTCTAGAATTACCTTCACGTCTCCACAAGCTTCTTTCATATTAACAGCCTAAACAAGCTGAACTGATGAGAAATGTATCCCCACTCTAAAGAAGAACAGCTTTTAAGCTACCTTTTGACTAATTAATAAACAAATGCTACTGGTTTCTGAACGTGTTCTAGAGGGACTAGTTCGGATGAAATATTATTACAGAACATGTCATTTTCTTGAGCAAATATTTATCCACTAAGGATATAATAAGCGTTCTAATGATAGCCTGAAAACCATAGGCCAAAAATTTCGAAAATGCCATAAGGTTTACCCCCAAAATCAAAATTTCTTTTTCAACCTCGAAGTCACGGCATTATCCAGATCCATCGAGGAATATTATTGGTGCAAATCCGACAGTTAGGAGCTAGTGCTGTCCGCAGATGACCGGCTTAGGTCAGTAGAAAGCGTCAAGTGACGTCACAGCAGTGCCTCTGACCGGGAGGTCCTCGGGTTCAAGTTCCCATGGATGAAGATTTTCGACTCTAGCTAGAGCTACGTCCAATCCAGCCGCTTTCTAGAGGGGAACTCGAGGAAGCGAATGGCCTGGTCGGTCGTTTTCCACGGTTTCTCCGAGGTGCGAACACTAAGTGAATGCCGAGCAGTACCTTAACAAACGGACCACGCACGTCCACCCACTATCCTACCACACATATCGGAAGAACATTCGGGAGCTTAGAGCTGGGGCGGTGAGAGGTACCTGGTTGGGGAAAACCTTAAGAGACGACATAACATTTATTGCACTCTCGACTTCCAACTTTTTGCATCTTTCATAACCATAATTCACTACGCACACGAGAAAGGGAAAAAAATCACAGAATCTAGATTTTCGGTATTAAGGACACACAAAAACATGAATCTTCACTACACTACCTGTGGAAGAAAGTAATTTATTACATACAGAAGCGAGAAAAATCTACTTTTTGGGAATCAGTGACGCACAGAAAGCATTCTGCTGTTGAAAGTCAGCACTTTTTCCTAGAATATTACGTAAATATTTCTCTATGAAGAAGATACGACAAAGAAAAACATCAAATCTGAGGAAGTGAAGAGGTACGACTTCTTAATATTTTTAGTCGCATCGACATCTTGATTATAATTTGAATATTATAGGCATTGAAACTCGCTGATTACAGAAAATGTTTTACGAAACAAATTAACTTTACAACTAATTTTATCCAATATTAATTCTATGTATTGAAAATGTTTAGTTCATATACAGCATTGGGGTTAAACTTCAGAAAATGTTTTGATGGCTTTCTAAAAGTGGATTACCTACATTTTTTGATTAATGTAAAAATGACAATATATTTGAGTCCAATTTATCATTCAGACAATCTGTATCTTCAATATTGTAGTTTTCGATGGATTTTCTAAATTTGTCCATATTTTCAAAAAATTGAACATGACCTTATTTTACGATGTTTTTGATCAACACATTTCTTTAAGAAAAAAATATTGTTTTTTCACCCAGAAGGTTTTTGTCATGTTACTTTTGTTGTAACTTCACTAAAAGGCACTGTAGAACAAAACCAAATATTCACGACATTTTCAGGACAAAGGATCCAAAGAAACGTTTTTCACACCGTAATCTATAGGAGATCTTCTTGGACACTACTAAATTTTTGCTGCTGAGGTACTTTTTGAGAGAGAGAGAGAGAGAGAGAGAGAGAGAGAGAGAGAGACAGACAGACAGACAGACAGACAGACAGACAGTCGGACTGAGACAGGGAGAGAGAGACGGAGAGAGAGAGGGAGACGAGAGAGAGAAAAAGAAAGAAAGGGAGAGGGAAGAAGGAGATGAAGGGCAGAATAACGTCTGCCGGGTTCCGCTAGTATTATATAAATGCCCCTCCTATATTATTTCAGACGAGGTTTGCGACTCTTGCACTCAGCCAATTTTTATAAATGAGGTCTCAAAAGAAAGGGAATTGCAAGGAGACGTTACAAATTGCAATTTAACATTAAAATATGAAGGATGTGTGGAAAAAACGTATCTAAATATTTACGTCAAATGTAATCTGCAAGACTCGGGAAGCATTGTTATAATATATTTAGTTGAATTTACTGAAGCATTCTAGGGCCTTGAAATCCGGAATTTTGAGGCCCGTAGCCTCAAAGTTACGATCCTTGCACCGTAATCTACACAGAACGAGAGCTTCTTGGACATTCTGTTTTATTTTGCTGGACCGGTGCTTCTCAACACTAGCCGACATGTGCAGAATCTGCAACTGCATGTGAAATTGAACTAATTACTGACAATCAAGGCGATTGAATTGCACGGGTGTACCTCTCAGTACGACAATAAAGTTAAATAACATTCCAAAAAGTATCGTTGCACTTGTCCGATCCTGTATTTGCGCATGAACAACTTCACGTAACTTCCTTAAGAGTAAAAAGCTTTTCTAATATTTTAATGTCTATCAAGAAAAGCGACAAGCTAACTGTCAAGCAAAGTTGCCTCATTACGTCAAATGCTTCTAAGGAATTGCTGTGAGTTGTTCCAATAACTTTATTGAAAATTTGTTTTAAACATCAATTTTATTGTTTGTCATTTTCATTTGATATTGTGTAAGTACATTGGAAGTTACCTTTATACATTTTTTAAACAAATAAATACGTATCGTTAAAAACTTTTCCCGTTTAGAGTTAACATGCGAGAGTTCTGGCATGGGTATGCTAGTATTATAATATTACAAAACCCTTAGCAGTATTGCGAGAGTGTGTGTGCTGTTGTATCACCACTACTTTCGTCTGAAATCTGTTGGAAAAAAGAATGGGGGTGTAATTCCCTATTCACCAGTAGCATACCTACAGGTTTTTGTGTGGATGGTATCTTATAAACTGCCAAAAAGACGTCCTTAGCGAATTATATACTATACAATATATTTTTAATGCTTGATAATCAAATTTGAAACTAAATTCCAAGGTAAAAAATTCTGTTTATACCTTGTTAGTAGTATTTAGAGTCATGAATGGTTTTGAAGAGGGAAAAAGAGTAAAAATAATTTTAATTTTTTAACTAAGTAAGGTTCAGAACTTACAAAAATAAGAAAAAAATCCACAGCAACTTCTGTTTTGGGAGGATGTCTTGGGATTTTTTGTGCCAATTCCCGTGTTCTAAGGCACAGTAAAAAATGGAAGAAGTAGTAAAGCGAGTTATTTGACAGCTGTCGCCGTTTTCACTGCCTACTTTGACTTGAAAACGTAATACACAACATATAAGTAAGATGACTGAGTTTTTTGGTGAAAGTATCTCGTGTGTCACTCAATTTTTGGACACTGCTGTGAGACATCACCAATCGTCACTCGATATTTTTTTTGTTAACTCTGCGTCACTCGATAAGTTCATTTTAACTCTAACCTACATATAGCAAGGTCGCGGGCAAAGTAACTAGTAGTATCCGTTCAGTCTAAGAAAAATCTTGATGTAAACAAATACACGTGTGTTAGGATGATTCCTATTGGTTTGCAGTGTGAGCTGTGCTGTTGTAGGGATCCTGGTGCGAAAGTAAATATTCTCTGTGTAAGAACTAAATTATTTTCCATCATTAGTTAAATTAGCCTTGCGTAAACACTTTTCGTTTCGAGGAAGGAGACTATTGTAAACTGGGTCTGGCGCGGGCGATGCGGCTATTGGGACCGCGGCGCTGCACCGCCGAGCGGCCGTCGGTTTGGAATGTTTGAGAGTGCGGCTCGTAATTAAACACAGTGTGGAATATTTTTTCGAAGCAGCAAAAATCGCAGCCTTCTGAACGTTTTCAATTCGTTTCTGCCTAGGAATCCGTCGTTACCGGTGAAGCAAATTGCACAGTTCACTGGAATATCCGTGCCCAACGTATTGAAACTCCGGAAAGAGCTCACTGACAAGGGACAACTACAACACCAGATATCAATCAGAATATCAATCAGATATCAATCAGAATATCAATTTTAGAGAAATTGTCTAAACGGTTTAAGCGCTAGTGTTGCTCAGACAAATACAGACGGACGAACAAACAGACGTTTTGTCGTCAACTAATTTTCTGTATCAAGGATTTAAAAAGGTAGTTTTTGACTAAACAAAGGGTTATAGGAATTTATTTACTTTATAGAGAGATAAGATTTATCCACTTTTTTATACCTAGGTCCCACAATATGAGTTTTGTTAGCGAAAAACTGCCGATTTGTCGAAAAATCGCCGCAGCAGTATATTTTCTTTTAACTATGCAAATGCGTAGTAAAGGGACAAATAAAAAATGTTGACACTTTGCTTTTGCAATTTCGAAAAATTGATAGATTTTTATTAATATTAGCTCAAGATCTGGTTTTAAAGAACAGATTTCATTAAAGGAACAAGTGGTTCTTCAAAGCATATTATGCCTCCAATTACGATAACTTTTGCAATTTTCGAAAATTAAGAGAGTTCAACGAAAATTAGATATGCACATTTTTTAGGGTCTTATGTTCTATCTGAGCCAAAAAATTAAGGAATAAATTTGGAATATTTTTGAGAAACATGTTTTTATTGGTTACATTAGGTTTAAGCAGATATTACGTCAAAACTAATCTGATCTAATTTTTTGGAACAGATTTCTTTCAGAGAACATTTATCATCAATACTGTGCTTTTGCAGTGTTAATGTTTTGTAATTTTTAATCCTCCAATACCCTAACCGAGAAAAAATGGATTCTTAAATTAAAAAAAAAATGTTTACATTTCTCGCAAAATTATAGGATTTAATGCTCCTCTTTTCAAAACACTGGACATGATCATACTTAAAGTCATGGATCTTTTTTAAAGAAAAGGATTCATAAAGGAAAAAATCTGTACCTTCAATACTGTAGTTGTAGGTATACGCCTAAAAATGTTTGCAGTTTAGAACGTCCATTTTTTTCAATATTTGAATTTTGAAAATTCAGAGATTTAAAAATGAATATTCCCGACTGATCTGAACGAACTCAAAGCACTGCCAGTTTGAAACGGATATTTTGATTTGAACAAAAATTTTCAAAAGCTTTTCAAAAATGTTTCCGACGTTTTTGATTAAATTTTTTCCTGGGATAGCCCATAGGACTCTCAAAACAATGGCGCAGGTCCCATTATCCTGAATTTCAGAAAATTGTGAAAGGTCCAATTTTTTTCGGCATTTTCCAATAACTACAATATATCAAAAAAGAGAATGATTGCAAATAATATCTATTTTTCAAAGACAGATCTTTATATGTCATGTACAATTTTTCGATAAATATTATTAATTTTTGCATAATTTGCGTCAAATATAAGCAATTTCTAAACAATTATTTGCTCAAAATTTTCTTTAATTCTTTCTTGAACAGGGCATCAGACGGTTAAATATCGCACAATCTTAACGTTCGGCAAACACTCTGTTTTTCTATAAATCACATCGCAAAACTACAACAGTAAAGAAAGATATTTTTTTCTTAAATGAAATCTATTCTAAAAGCTAAATATGTATATTCCAATAAGGCCGTGCTCCTGTTTTAAAACAGTGTTTTTCGAGGATTTTTTTGTAGTTACGGCACTTTGTAAAAACAAATCTCAAGAACAATTCCCAATTCGTCTTCAAATTATTGCTCGAATAGAGCTAAGGAAGCTAAACAAATGATGAAGGTTCATTTTGTCTATATTTTCTTAATATTCAAACAGAAATGAATATTACAAAACTACAATATTGATGATAGATTTTTGTAATGACAACTATTCTGTAAAACAAAATCTTTAATATATAATAATAATTAATAAAATGTTTGAAATTCTGAATATTGCAAATCTAAACGTCTACTCTTTTACTTTACGGGAAATAACGGGAGAGACAATTAGATTTTTGGACCAAGTAAGTACGTTAGAGCGACTGAATGATTTACCAGTAAAGGTCACGGCGTGTCAACTCGATAGACCGCTGTTTAGGTGCTCGAATGTCGGCGCAGAAAAAGTGTGGTAGTTGAAATCACTTTTCCAGCGAGTATGTGCTGTTGTACCGTCAGTTAATCTCGTTATGGAGTGCCTACTTGAGAAATTGGAAAACGAATCTATCTGGCCAAGAGAGATGGGACTGGGCTTGCGGCCACTCGCCGAACTCGTTCCAAGGGCAGCATTGAACCTCTTTGCCCTAGACCTATGCTGGCTAAACCTAGATTTACGATTAGAAAAAAACGCAAATCCTATTTGCAAGTGTCAGAGCTCCTGTTTGGTTTCTACTAACGGACATTAAAGTCAGCCAAAGTGTTCATGCTAAATCTAGCCTACTCTGAACAAGGAATCTGGGATTTTGTCAAGGTAAGCATTGGACACAAGGTGACAGTCTAAGAGAGGCTGCTATCCCAAAGGAGAGCGATAAATGTGCAAATATAAACGTTTTGGTTGGGAATGCCTTTTTGAGAGGCGCAGTCAAGACTAAACCGTCATGACGAGATCAAAATCTTCGTACAGGAGTCGATTAAAACAAAAATTGCCACAGTTGTGCATTTTCGAAAATTGCAAATACAAATATTCTAATTTTTAAAGTATCGGGAAGGCTGTTTTACTGTGAGACTGGTGTTACAGGGACAACGTGAATGACGAAGCTACTCGAGCTATCTCGAAGAACATGTGTTCGAAACCCAGCGCGGATAACATTTTTTGTAGGTTGGAAACGGTTTTGTAGGTTCATGTAGTATTATAACGGGGGTGTCTAACTAACGACCGGCGGCCCGAATGTGGCCCGCGGTGCCATTTATTGCGAAAGGTGATTAGTCACAAGTGAAAGTCCCATGCACACATGTCGCGCAAGACCACTGCGCACGAGCCCTTTCTGGATCAACAGCCCCTTAATTTAAAATTATGTTAAGATTATATTTAACATTTTTTTAAGTAAATTTATAAATTCAAAATCATCCTAATATGTTTTACAGCGTTATGCACGATATCACGTCTGATATCACGAATGGTTCCTCCCCCGTATCAAAGTTGCCGAGAAAACTGCCTGATTAACAATTCGGGAACCTCACGTGTGGATCACTCGAATAATGTTGGCCCGTAATCATATTTAATATTTTAGTTCTGGCCCTACAAGCTGGACAGTCCTGTATTATAATTTAGCATATGCCGTTTCAAGGATAAGCTGTTGTAGAGCCCAGGTTACATGAAGTTCTAGGAATTACAATGCTGTTGAGTGCAAGGCTCCGACAAGTAAAGCGTCCGTGCATGCAATTCAAGGAGCAGCTTGAGTAGAGTCACTTGCGAGGGCCCAGAGAGCGCAGGTGGCGCTGGCGGCGGCGAGACGCGGCCGCAACCGGTTCTCCTCGCCCCCCCCCCCCCCTGCGCTGCGCATTCCCTCTCCCGCAGCGCGGGAGCGGCGGCTTTGTTGGCGCTCCAATTAGCCACGGCGCCTTCCACTTGACATTCTAATTCGCCACCTGCTCTGCCGCCCATCCCCCACAGAGAGCATTCGCTTTTCTCCTTTGCTTCAGCACCTTTCTTATCGCTTACTCATTCTCCGCGTCTCTTGCTTCTTCTTCTTCTTCTTCTTCTTCTTCTTCTTCTTCTTCTTCTTCTTCTTCCTTTTAACTAAGAGAATATTCTTTCTTTCTTTGCATTTCGAGGGAAAGCACGATTTTCTCGGCGTCGTGAAAGATCAGTTTTCTAAAACTTCTATTCATATTTTAATTCTTTACTGATACGTTGTTGCCAGTCATTGCCATTGATATGGAGCGCGATGTACGCTGCGGAATTTATTGAATCGAGAGGACCGTTATTACGAAAGAAAATACCAATTGAGGTGGCTCAGAGCATCAACTAAAGTCACTGCTGTGACCGACACCCTGACCAGGAGATTCTAGGGTGCAAATCCCGACGGTGCCAGGCCTCTAGCTATAGAGCTAGGACCAATTCTGTCTCTGATTGGAGAAGTTCAGCTGCTGACTGCTCTAATCGGTTGTTTTCCGTACTTTTCTCACAAATGGGCACCGAACCACTCGCGATCTTACCTTTATCTTCTTTATCTTATCCTCAAACTTTACTTACACACACTTACACTAACATGCATTTCGCTGCTGCACATGCCGGGAGACCAATCGGAAGGGAGAGCTCGCCCCTACTGGGGCGGTACCCCACTGGTGGGAGATATCTGGATGGGGAAACCCCGATCGCGGGTTCAAACCTGATCGAAGCTGTGAACTAATTGCTACTAATGTAAATACTAACGACCTCAGAGACAAGTCAATATTTTTGAAAAAACAAAATAATAGAGAAAATGGTGTTTATGTTATCTCGTAGAGTGGATTTATCACTGACCCTATCAAAACTTTAAAGAAAAAATTTGGAGCTGTTTTCGAGAAAATCTTGTTTTTGTAATTTGAAATATTACACATATTGCAAGCAATTTTGCGCACAAACTACCAAAAGTTTTAAAAAATGTACATGACCTTCACGAAAGAATAATTTAGGAGAGAAAATTTTAGTTGAAAGAAAAAACTTTATTCACAATTTTGTAGTTGAAGGCGCCGAAAAAAATGTGGGGAAGAACTCTCGAGATGGAAAGGCACTAAGCGACTAATGACCACAGCAGCTGACGCGCCGAAAACACTGTAGTATTTTGTAGAATACACTTAAATTCGCGCACTCAAAATTTGCCTCGTATCTTATTGATAGGTGCGTTCATAATCGACAACTAATTTCGACTGTAATTATCATAAGTTTTAATACAAAAAAATTAAATTAATACCATTTTTTTACTGAACTATAATTTATTTTCACATCTTGCATTTACAAGGGGGGTTGTCACAAGCGTTATGTAATTATTATGGGGGGGATGACGCGTTGCAGGGGAGAGAGGGGGTATTCGAAATGCTCCAAATTTGCGTTTTGTAATTTATGGGCGGCTCCTTAGGCGTTAGCGTTGATAACTGATTGACGGACGGACGGACGGATAATGTACGGATAGACAGACTGACGCATGGACCGAGAGACGTTTTGCCATCAATTGGTTTTTTGTATGGCAGGACTCACGAAACATGGATTCTGGCAACATCACGTGTTAGAGGACTTTCCCACCACATTTAGAAACTGGATTTACCAGCTTTTTCGTTTCCAGGTCCGAACAATAAGAGCTTTTCGGCCGAAAATACGCCGTTTTCCGGAGCACGATTTCATAACTTTTTCTTACGAAGTAAGTGTGAGAAAGTAAAAAATGGAATTGAAAGGAACTGACCAGAATAATGATATTTACAGAATTATAACTTACACGGAGTTTGATACTAATGGTGGCTAGTGCCCCAATGAATTCGGGGGTTGCAGCGACAAATTATGACGGAAATAACCATAAATGAAATTTTCAATATTAAGAACATGATGTATAATATATGTATAATAAAACATTATGTATATGAGTATGATGTATATAATAAAACATGATGTACATCAGATGTGTAATAAAAATAAGCATTTCTTTTAAATTAATTACAAATATGGTTTATAAAGTCTATTTCTAAACCTTTCTTACATAATATTTACTTCCTCGCCCTTAATTCGTAAGAAGAGCAAATATTTTAACCGTGCACTGGAAAACGAATTGCCGACAGAAAAACGCATTGCTGGGGCCTGCAACCGGAGAAGTGGATAAATTGTCTTCCTACAGACACCATACAACCCCCTCTAACACGCTCTGTAGTGAGAATCAATCTTTTCTGGCCTCTGGATCCTTGGTACAAAAAAAACGATTGGAGGTAAAAAGTCCGTCTGCCCTTCTGCCCATGTAAGGTCCTATATCATTCAGACGATCATCTCCAAAACTGATATTCGCTTGAAGATCTGACCGAACTCAAGTGATTGGGAGTTTCAATCGCGTATATTTTTTCTGAATGTACCACACAGAAAAGCCTAAACATTTTCCAAATTTTCTCAAAAGTGGCTAAAAATTTTGGAATGAACTTTGCCATCGGATAATGTAAGGGACGCGTAAAGGGATGGTGTAGGACTTATTTTCGTTGAAATCTCCGATTATTCGAAAATTGCGAAAGTTAACTTTTTTAGGCGCTTCCCTACTCCTATAATATTGAAGACAGTGATTAGTTTCAGAATAAACTCTGTTCATGAAATAAGGTCATGTAAAATTTTTCGAAAATATGAGTACTATCGCGTAATTTTGAATGAAATATAGGCTACGTTTACTTTCTCGTATACGTATAGTGAGATAGATGTGGCACAGAAAAAGTTAACGAACTGCTGCAGAAAATCGAAACGAAATATGTTTTGGGGTTCCCCGATACCCAAAATGTGATTTTTTCCTAAAACTTCCGCCCGTCCGCCTGTTAACACCACTTGCGTTTACACCATACGTAGGATGTTTTCAACAATGGATATTCCCCGGTCAATCTGGCTCTACTCGAAGCTTTGCGATTTTGAAAAACATTCTTAAAAATATGGGGGTACTTTACATGAAGGCTCTGGGATATTTTCAACATTTTTTCAAAAATGGCTCTAAATTTTTTCTTTAAATTTCTTGTAAGTGTAGAGTAAAATACACTTAGAGATCGCTTACGTCCGATTTTTACTGCTAACTCTGAATTTTTGAAAATTCCAAAGTTTGATTTTTTTTCGGCGCCTTCAACTACAAAATTGTGAATAAAGTTTTTTCTTTCAACTAAAATTTTCTGTCCTAAATTATTCTTTCGTGAAGGTCATGTACATTTTTTAAAACTTTTGGTAGTTTGTGCGCAAAATTGCTTGCAATATGTGTAATATTTCAAATTACAAAAACAAGATTTTCTCGAAAACAGCTCCAAATTTTTTCTTTAAAGTTTTGATAGGGTCAGTGATAAATCCACTCTGCGAGATAACATAAACACCATTTTCTCTATTATTTTGTTTTTTCAAAAATATTGACTTGTCTCTGAGGTCGTTAGTATTTACATTAGTAGCAATTAGTTCACATTATTTCATTTTCGAGTACATGTGCTTCAAATAATGTCACAAAGTTTGTCGCAAACTCACAAGTTTTCTGTGAACATGAGTTCAAAATTCCGCATTTTCAGACACGCTCAAACGCCATTTTCTCAAAAACTGCTCCTTTTTTTAATACCTTTTGTACGTGTAGTTCTTATTGCACTGTTAAGGATGACATAAAATTAATTTTGCTGTATTCTTTTGTTTTTGAAAAATTACACAAATGTATTTTTTTTATATCTCTCACGCTGTTAATTCGCACAATTTAAGCAATTTGTAAATAATATTGCATTTTCGAATTATAGTGCATCACATTACTTCAAATGAAGTTTATTGAAAACCCATACAATTTCTGTGAAAAGGAGCTTCAAATTTCACATTTACAGTAACTCTTAAGCGTCATTTTCAAAGAAACGGTTCCAAATTTTTCAATCAAAATCTCTATTTACGACGAAGGCTTCTCTTCTTTAATACCCTTAAAAACATTTCAGATCTACTATTCGGAAACCGAAAAATCGAGGAAATATATATAAAAAAAAAAAAAAAAAAAAAAAAAAAAAAAAAAAAAACATAAAACAAGTCAAATAGCTAGCCCAGAACAAAGAGAACGGAATACGAGAAACTTTGTGCCATTCTGTAGCACCACTAGTCACTTTCTTGTATACGTACGTTTATACTGACAAATATAATTTGTGTACAGGAAGTTATGTAATGCTGCGGAATATCAATTCCGAGATTTCAACAGAAATATACGTTTTGGGGTTCCCTGATTCCGAATAAGCGTTTTTTTTCTTTCGAAACGTCTGTCTATCTGACTGTCCGTCAGCCTGTCAGTATGTCCGATGTATGTCAACAATACTAGCGCCTAAACCAGGTGTAGGATTTTATGGAAGTAGAAGAAAGCCTTATCGATCGGGTATGAGTCAAAGCCCTGCGATTTAAAAAAAAATTCATTAATTTTTGGGGGTACTTTACATGAAGCCCTGAGATATTTTCTCAACAACTGTTCAAACTTTCAAACAATATCAAAAAGATTTTCTCAAAAACGGTTTCAAATTTTTCATTTAAACTTTTCGTAGAGTTAGTGCTAAATGCACTCTATAAGATTTCATCGACGCCATTTTGCTCCACTCTTTTGTTTTCTCAAAAATTTTTTGTTACAAAAATTGTATTTTTATTGACTAGCCACTTACGTCGTTGATATTTACATTAGCGCTGATTTCTTCACATTACTGCATACGAGAACGTGTGCTTTGATAGATGTCTAATAAAGTTTTTACGCAAAACTGAAACATTTCTAACAAAATTAGCTCAAAATCCCACAATTTCAGATACGTTCAAACGCTATTTTCTCACAAAGGCTTCAAATGTTTCTCTCATATTTTTCGTGCTGATAGTGCTACATGTACGGTTTAAGATCATAAGAGTCTGTGTAAGATATAAAGATTATTTTGTGGTATTCTTTTCTTTTTTGAAAAATTATACAAATATGTTTTTTTAAATAACTTTCACGCTGTAATTACGCATATTTTCAGCAACTTGTAAACACTATTCCATTTGTGAATGGCAGTACTTTAAATTATTTTCAAAGACGTTTACCGAAAACTTAAAAGATTCCTGTGAAAAAGAGCTTGAAATTTCGTAAATACAGTGACGCTTAAACGTGCTTTTCTTAAAAACGACTCCATATTTTTCAACGAAAATTACGACGTGACGAGTTTTACTCTTCTTTAAAATTCTAAAAGAAATATTTGACATTTACCATTAGAAAAAACGAAAAATTGAAAGAAAAAAAGTAGTTTGGGCGGCGATTGATGGTAACTAGGAAGTGGATGGGGAAGACAGAAAAGCTAACTGAGAAAATAAATTAGGTAAAGGATTCGGGAAAGTCTGTGCGTTTCTGTAGCATCAATACTTTAATTTCTCGTCTTACGAATTTTTGTAACAACAGAAAGTAATGTAATCTTGAGTCAGACAAAGAAGAATTTTCGCCAGAAAAATTCTTATTGCCGGGCTGCAATAACAAAAACGTGAATAAATCCTGTTGCTAAATTTAGAAAAAAAATTCTCTAACGCGTTATGTAGCCGGAATTTATTTTTGTTGGTTCAACGTTAACACCTAAACCATTAAGTCGATTTCCTCCGAAAATTGATATTCCACAATCGATCTGTATGGACTCGTAGATTTGGGATTTTCAAAGGGATATTTTGAATTTTGAGGATACATCACTTGAAGCCTTAAAACATTTACAAAATTTTCTCAAGAACAGGTCCAAACTTTCTCATAACACTTTTCTCAGAAAGCGTAAGGAACGCTTAAGAAAATGGTGATAATCTCATGTCCGTTAACATCACAGGTATTTGAAAAATAAAAAAAAGTGCAATTTTTGGGGAGCGTGTTCCTACAACTATAAATTATTTCTACTGGTATGCGTGGCCTGTTCGCGGGCTTTCGCGCTAAGTACCGACAGACAGACAGACAGAATAGAGTGCACTAAGCAATACTCTAACAAAGGATTAAAGAACAGAATTGGAAACGAAAACCTTATCCTTGTTATTTTTCTTAATTTCACATAAGGGCTAGTTCAGACAGAACAAATTAGAAAACTAGTACGAGAAATTCGGTGCCATTATGGGGAACCACTAGTTACTTTCTGGCATACTATTTATGTATGCTGCGGCAATGGACGACGATTTGAACGAAAAAAAAAACGAATAGCTGGGTCGTAATACTAAAAAAGTGGATGACATATAGAGGACATTATGTAATGCTGCAGTGCAAATCGTTTTCTTAGACAGAAAAACGCAGATCATTTTATGGCTTTCTCATACCGAATAGTTGTTTTTTGCTCCTATTTTAAGAAAATTATTTCAGTCAGAATACATTCTCTGTGGTTCCTTAATAACAAAAAAATCTTCTAACTTTCTCGTTTCACCGTACATAGTATATCGAAATTTATTAAATGCGGCCGGGAAAACGGCGAATTTTCGGCAGAAAAACTCTTAATGCCGAGCCCTGATAACAAAAAACTAGGTAGATCCTGTTGCTAAATGTAGGGGGAAATCGTTTATTTGATTAAATTGTGTTGCTGATAGTGTGAAGTACATTAACGAGAATGGTTCATGCCACATTTTCGTTTAAATCATTGATTTTTAGATAATTGCAAAAGTTCAATTTTTTATGCATCCTCCTATCACTAAAATATTGAAGAAAGATATTTTTAATTAATGTAATTTGTTCTTTAAAGATAAATTTTAAAATTAGGTCATGAATAATTTTTCGAAAATTTGTGCCATTTGTGGGTAATTTTTTGTGAAATAGAGAAAATTTTAAATTTTGTTGAACAATTTTTTTTCAAAATCGGCACCAACTTTTGAAATTTTTAATTAATATTAAATTTTAATAGCATTAATTAAAACCATTCATACAAATTCAAATTACAACCTTAAACAAATATTAATATAGCCAAACACACTTGAAGTTGGAGGGAACTTCACATAAAATGAACTCCCCACCTGCCGAAGTTTTCCCCCAGTTAAGGATGTATTTATAATAGTATGTATTACAAAGATCAGAAAAATCTGTGTGATTCTCCAGATAGAAAAGAAATGTTTAAAAGAAGTTGGTCGTTAGCATTGAAGCAGAGTAGTGTTTAGTTAGTGAGCAAAGAGCTTGGCATTTTCATAAATTAGTGCTACAACAACACATACTTTTCGCATCATTTGTTGTTTTTTCCTTTCAAAACTTCAGATAGTTTTAACGTAAATGAGACCTATGGCATTTTGAAGATTGCTTTACTCTACCTCAGGAATAATTTAAAGAAAAATGTAGGAAGCGTTGTTGAGAAAAACATAAATTGCCTTCACTTCAAGCAAAAATTACGCCTTTCCAAAAATATTATGGACTTATGGGCACTTATTAACGAATGGACTTATTTAAAGACCTAAATTATTAGATCAGATTTCATTCAAAAGAAAAGTCCCTATCTTCAATATTGTGCCTCATTTTTCTTTTCTCAAATTTACAAAAAATATGATTGGAAAATAAATAGCCAGTGAGAATAAATAAATGGCTGATAACTCAATATACGAGTATATCGTGCGTTTAAATGATTATCTTTCTGAGACTTTTGAATAAAAGAAAAATTCAAAGTTCGATTAAACCATAAACATAATTCACAAAAACACATAAAATGAAACTAACAAATTACTATGCCTCAATGAAATTCACCAAGACAATGACTTGGACGAAGGCGGAAAAAGAAAAAAAAATATATTCACTAAACAATGACTTGAACGAAACGAAGAAAATATTACCAGTTTGTTTTACAACTGCGTGTTTTTTTCAGAAAGTACATAGAGATATTCTTAACACCTGTTCTCAGTTTTTACATATCCTGTTTTTTGTTGAGATCGCGTTATACTCTTCGTTCATTCTTATATACTCATAAATATACTATATTCTTCATTCAATCAGTCTCCTTTTATTATTTTAAACTTCACCAATCATACGTAATGTGTAATAGGTTTAACTTTTCCATAAGAATACGAGTATACTTAGAATCTAGAGATTATTACGATATAATTCTCTTCTGTTCTCAAAGATAATTTTTCATTTACGTCTAATCACCAAATTATTAACTAATTTTTATTTTCTCGCGCTTAAGAAGGAATTTCTTAACACAAGAAAGTTTTGTAATACTGCGCTAAAAAACGGCAAATTTTGGACAGAAAAACTATTATTACAGGCCCTAGAAACGAAAAAGTGGATGAATCCAGTTATTAAATTCAGAAATAAAATCTCTAACACGTGGTGTAGCCACAATTCCTGTTTTGTGTGTCCTTGATATCGAAAAATCGTTTGACGGCCGTCTGTGAACAACGCTGTTGGCTAAACCGTTCAGCCGTTTTCCTCCTAAATTGATATTCCCTGATCGATCTGGCTAATTTCGCGGCTCCTTGAATCTGAATACGATATTTTAATTTTGAGGGGTATTTAACATGAAACCCTTGGAACAGTTTCAATTTTTTTTTAAAATAAGGGCTCCATCGATTTTGACTAAATTTTGTTGTTGGATTTATATGAAGGACGTTTAAGAAAATGGCACAGGTCTCATGTTGGTTAAAAACTCTAATTTTTCGAAATTGAAAATTTTTTTCGGCGTTTCCTCCAACTAAAATATTAAATATAGGAATGTTTCCCCTAAATAAAACCTGTTCCTTAAAGATAGATTTTGAAATAAGGTCATGTATATTTTTTTTATTTTTGAGAATGTTTCGCATAATCTTCCGTGAAATATAGGAAATGTTTAATTTTTGCTTTAACATTTTTTTTCTCAAAAACGACTGCATCTTTTTTCATGCAATTTTGTTGTTGGATAGCCTGAAGGACGTTTAAGAAAATGGTGCAGGTCTCATATTGGTTAAAACCACTGATTTTTCGAAAATTAAAAAAAGATCAAACTTTTTTCGGCGTCTACCTACAATCACAATTATGAAGATAGTTATTTTTTCTTAATGAGACATGTTCATCAAAAATAGATTTTCAAATAAGGTCAAGTGGAATTTTTCGCAAGTATGAGTTTTTTTGAAGTGAGTGGGTGTCAAACTTGGTAGCCTGCTCTGAAAATCCTGCGCGTCTTGGTCGTAATTTTATATGTGTTTTGAGGCAATTGGATGCTACGTAAGTTAGAATGTGTATAACATTTCATATTTCTTCGTTCGTTTCTTACAATGGAGCTGTTGTTACACGTTTACAAATTAATATCAGAAATTACGTAAAACGTATTTGAATATAGTATAAAATAAAGATTGCTAGCCTTCAGTCGCCCGCTCCCAATTTACGCAGTTAAAGGTTACGTAAGTCAGAATTGGTATATTATTTCAAATTTCATATTATTACGAATACTTTTATATATTTGTATAATAATACAATATTATATTATTTACTTCATTTACATATTATTTTACTTTCTGGTATTCTGCTTATTTTTCGAACTAAATGTTTTACGATCTTAAATGAGTTTTACAAACAATAATTCGGAAAGTGTGGTATAAACAGTATTACATAACCATTACTAATGGCGAGGAAGTACGTGCTCTTTTACACCACTAGCTTCCTTATGTCTTCTCACAATGACGTTCCGACTCCTGGTTGTTGATTTCGATCCAATGTCCGACGGGCTTGATGTGAAGTACCTCCCAAATGTAAAATAAATGTATTTTTGTAAAATGTAGGTTTGAAGTTCAACACGACATCAGCGAGATCGATTGGTGAATATAAATTTTGGAGGAAATCGGCTGAATGGTTTCGTCGCTGTAGTTGTTCACAGGGAAGACAGACGGACATACAGACGTTTTGCCGTCATTCAATTTTTCGGTATCAAGGAATCACAGAACACGTATTATGGCAACAACACGAATTCGAATTTTTTTAAATTCAGGAATTGGATTTATCTACTTTTTCGTTACTAGGGCCGGCAATAGGAGGTTTTCTGCCGAAAATTCGCTGCTTTCTTCCGCAGCATTATACAACTATCTCTTCGTAAGTAGTACCTTCTAAAGACCGGAAAAGTAAAATGCAGGAGTTGAAAAAAATAATATGAACACTATGCAACACAGAAGATGGTTTTGCATTCTGGCGCCACTGCGGACGTGTAAACTCTGCGATGCGGCTCATTGCGCAGTTGAAGTCTTGAAGGTAATGCAGTGGATTATATATAGGCCTTGGTCTGAGGCAGTGGGCACAAGCGATCCGTAAAACGTGGATTTCAAATGTGGGCAAGTCGTCGTTGTGCGGTTAGCGCGAGCATCTCTAATGAAAGTGGTTGGGCTGTTAAACATTTCACAAGCGACAGTGTCCACAGTAATGGCAGCAGACTCAAAATACGCTAAAACATCATCAGCGAAGAGGAATATAGACGTTAACTGATAGAGGCCGACGATCATTAAAAAGAATTGTTTCAAGACAACGTTGAACTACCGCTGCAAAAGTGTTTGCAGAATTCAACACTGACTTCAGTGATATTCATTCCAAAAAAACAGACCGGAGATTTCGAAGGAAACGATCATCTTGATTTCGAAAATCGTTATAAAAAGTTTCTAGCACGCAGCTTTCAAAATATATGGACATATTTAGTATTTGAAATATACAAAATCCTATACTAATTTCCGCATTGCCACCCCGCTTGTATTACTGCAAAGGATCCTTGGCTGCCCGGGGCGAGCCGCGTCTCAGTTGATCCAGCTGACGTTTCGGCCATCGAGTTGTGACCTTCTTGAGAGCTATACTACGGCAGTATAAAAACTACAACACAATGGGTGAAACGTCAGTTCAATCGACTGAAACGCGGCTAAACCCGGACAGTATCCAATGATTCCGGCCGCGGAAGCCTAAGAATACACGTTACTACAACATTTTATTAGCATTCATATGACGTAAGGACAAATAGAAATGGAATACGCATATAATGAAAGATAGTGAATAGAAAGAATAGATGAATAGAATATGCAACAATATTGAAACACCTAGGAAGGAGAAAAATCTAGTATTTCTTAAAAGTGCTTTGCACCTCGTCACTTGCTCTTGTATTCCTTTTTACTCTCTCTCTCTCTCTTTCTCTCTCTGAAAAGAAATTCGCAATAATCTCCCATCATTGCCGGATCCTTGGTATCTCTTCTCCATTGTTTCTTGATGAAACTGTTTACCATGTTCATCACTAATATCACCCAAATTCGGGAAAAATTTAGATGGCAGTGGAGAAAATGCATTTTCAGAGACATTCTACACTTCATGTTTTTGTAGCTTTATAACCATTCTGTGACCAATGTTTTATAATTGTCCTCTTTCTTCGGCCCGAGAAATGCATGCACTCTCTTAACGGATTTTTCAACTCTCTTACGCAACTCTCTTAAAGGATTTCCAAGCGGCTAACTCAACGGCTCACAATTTTCCTTCCAATATTTTATGCAACATGAGCTTTATCATTTGCGAGTCGATGAAAATTCCTTCCTTCGATTTTGCATTACTCATCCGTGGAATTATTTCACTGCTTTGAAACTATAAAAATATTCTGAAAATCCATAACCAATTTCCATCATAGAGGATGCGTAATTCTCTCATTAAGCCCAAATGTCTGCACAGAAACAAGAAGTACCTTCAAGAGCAGAATATGGGGCAAAGGTCTCGTGTCTATTACTTAACTCTCAATTTTTGCCCCGGCAGCAAGTAGTTTACATTATTGTAATCTGGAACAAATATTTTATTTTTAAATAAATTTTATGCGGATTGATTTACATATCTTACACATGCAATTTAAATGTAATTGAATAAATTGCAAAATATGGTATGATACGGTATAAAGATACAGTATATTTAAAAACTGTGACTTGATTGACATGACGTTTTCATTGTGAAATTCGTAATCTGCGCGAACAATTGAGTACGTTGCGCCCTCTACCTTTCTGAGGTTAAAAATCTTGTTCTCCAGTGTTAGTAACTGCTATTTTATCTGCTGGTGAAACTATAAACTCAAATATCTCTTCCCAGTACTCGCAACGAAACAGCGTCTCTTCGGAACTTAAATTCTGAAACTTAAAATCCCAACTCTTCTCAACTTCATTATGCAAGTGATATTAATCATACTGAAGCTTCCACAAGGATGTCCCTGCTCACTATAAAAATGACTCAAGAAGTTCAATACAGGTAAAAGACCAGCAATTTCTTCTATTCATTGTACTTTTACTGTTCCTCTTCAAAATAAATATGTACCGCTTGCAAATCGTTCAGATTCGTCTGAAGTAACTGTTCCCTCAATATTCCGCCAATAAATGTTTCAGTAGTGGAAACCTTTTTACTTGACATTCATCAAAAAGTTCGTAACGATTATGCTACAAAATCCTTCAAAAATAATGTCAAAATTGTTCCAGACAACAAAAGACTTCAGGAGTTATGAACAATTCTGTGATTCAAACAATAGACAATACTACTCATATAAAGACCCTACCTTATTGAAAAGTTTGGTACTTTTCAAAGATGTTTCAATTGGTTATTCTAACGAGTCAATCTTTAATGAACTGACTAAATTACATTATCCGTTACAAAAAGTATACAGGCTCTTTGATAAATATCATGATACGATTAGAATTTGTTCTATTAAATTTTTTAAAACTCCTGAAGCTTCAAAAATTTTTAAACTTGAAAATTTTATAGTTTTATTCATGTAAAATAAAAAAAAATAATTAAAGTTGAATCAAAATATTTTTACTAGATCTCAAGTTCGATGCAAACTATTACAGATGTATAATTATACTCAGGTTAACGGTCATTTATCTCCTCGAGTCATCAGATGTTCAGAAAACAACCATTAACCTCATTACAATCGGCCTAAGATATATTTTCCCTATTTGCCCTCCTATTTGCGTCAATTGTCTTTATTCTCTTACAGAGACTTATTGAGGATGCAAAGCTGACAAAGAACTGATAAATTCAATCAACTCTAAATTAACAAAATTTTATCCTCAACAACAAAAGCAAACATATAATGTTCCTCTAAATTTAAATTCTCATAATTTTCCTAATCTTTTGGAAGTCAATAATAATTATTCTAATATTAGCTCTCAGAAACAATCTTCAGATGAAAATTCCTCTCAACATCAAATTACTAACAATAACATTTATTTTTCAGGGATATTTAAACAAAACAAATTTTTCAACATTAACTTGAACTGTAATTTAACAAATTCTTTCTTCAATTATTCCACAAATTTAGTGTGTTACCAAATATTCTTCCCTCTCTTCATCATGACTAATTTTTCGCATACCAATCTTAATTATATAACTATTCTAATTGGGGACTCCAAAGGTATAAAGGCCGAAAAATATTTTCAAGACGTCGAATTCACTTGTAGTACTGATATTGCTTGTAATATGGAGACTAATTTTACTCCTGGCGAAAAAAGTATTTAAAGGGTTATAAAATATACAGAAATGATAGAATTTCCAAACATGCTTCTGGAGGAAATGTAATTATAATTAAAAATATAACATTTCATCAATAAACATGTTTACTTCTTCAGATATGTTAAAATATATTGCACTAGAATTAAGAATAAATAACATTAATTATATAATTTATTCGGTTTGCAAACCTCCTGAAACATTTCCTACTCAAATATATAATTTGTTTCAAACCTCTATTCCCACTATAGGTGATTTAAATACCAAAAAAATTCTTGGGGTTGCTATGCAACAAATCCTCAATGTATACGTTTACATTCGTTAATAATATATCATAAATAATAATGTAGATATTCATGCCCCATTTGAACCAACATATTTTTGCTAATCATAATAATGTTACTCCACTATATATTTTTGATATGATAATAACAAAAAAATTTGATATTTATCAATAACCACTGCCTGAACTTGATTCTGTTTATCTCCCAATTTAAATTAGTTTCAACTCTTCCTTATTGAATTAATCTTATTCTATTTATAATAAATAGGGATTAATACCGTTAATTTATTTTTCATAATTTTCAATTTCGAAATATCTTAATTTCTACTGATTTCTACTATTTGATATTGAAGGAAATAAATTTACAAAAATTATGCAAACAGCGTTTCTTCAAAATTCTCCTTATTTTAAATTTTATGTATACTCTCGATCTCTTCTTTCAAATACATTAAATCTTATAAAATCAAACAAGATTCTGGCAAAAAACTTGTATCGACATTAAAAGAGAAATTAATAAATTCTCTTGTACTATTAAAATTATACTTGACAAATATGAATTTGATAAATCTCTAAATTATGTAGAGCAAATATACTCTAATACTAGACCTCGATGGTCTACTCTTAAAAATTGTCGAAATCTTATTTCCAAATTCCTATTCTAAATAGTGATTCACATTCTGCATTCACGGATGAACACAAAGGAAATTTAATAGCTGATACTTTTTACAGGACGTATTTACTCCACGTCCAATTATACATGATACTTTTAATGACTTTATAGAATCATATATTTTATAACCCAATTATTCTGTTCCTTTCAGTTTATAATTTATTTCTCGCAAAGAATTGTTTGTTATCATTCATAAATTAGAAATTCATAAAGCATTTGGATTTATTAAAACAACTAGTAAAATGGTAAAAGAATTTGACTTTCCAATAATTATCAATTTAAATTGTATTTATAACGATATGTTTGTCAGTCCTGGAAATTGTCTCATGTTTTCCCAGTTTGTGATTCTGGTAAATATCTACACAATCCCTCAAGTTATCGTTTAATTAGGCTTTTATCCTCATTCTCCAAAACCTTCGAAAAACCGGTTTCCTTGTCTTCTAAATTATATTTCTTCAATAAATGCATTACCAAATACTGTATCCCAATACTCAGCAACCCCACCAACTTCTACGTGTTTTATAATTAATAGCAAATAGTTTCCATAAAGAACATGTAATTGCTCTTTTTCTTGACGTTGCTCAAGCTTATGAGAGAATATGGCATTCTGGTCTTTTATGTAAACTGTAGTACCTTGGTGTTCTAATTTAATTAATTAAAATAACGAAAGATTTTCTTACTTTTCGTACATTCACAATTAAAATTAACATTTCTTTTCCACTGCTTGTGCTATATTTTCAGGAATTGCATACTACTCTATTCTTTCTTTATTCCTTTTCAACTTTTATTTCTTATTCCTTTACTCTCTTCGACTTCATTTGCTTTTTACTTTGAACTTAGAGCTTTTATTTTCATCACATAAAAATATAATTTTTGAACATAATGTCTTACAAACTTCAAATAATAAATGTATTAAATAGACTCAGCTTTGTAGACTTAAAATCATCCCAACTAACACACAAACAAAAGTATTTATTCTTGTAGACCACCCAATCCTCACATCTTATTAACAATATTTTTTTTATTTCTTGAGTAGATAATAATATACCGATTTATACTTTTAGGTTAGTATTTTGATCAACTGTTAACATGGAAAATACATAAACAAAATATTTCAAAGAAGTCACAATAGCATTCGTTATTATACTTCTTAATGAATAAATATTCCAAATTAAAAATTGATTGTAGAACTTCAGTTTACAAATCTGTGATCAGAACATCCCTAACATAAGAATGTCTAATTTGGTGCAATGCTTCTCCTACTAATATAAGAAAAACTACATATTAATCAAAATAAATTCCTGAAAATTCTTGAAAAACGAGTGGACGGACCGACCGACCGACGAAAAGAGATAGACGGAGGAAGACTAAAGACTGAGAAAGAACACTTTTTAGGTGTGAAGAAGCTCCAAAACGCTAAGTAAACTAGTGTGTCCTGCGAGAGAAGGCAAGAAACTGCGTAAGAGAAGCGATGAAATTCCCATTTTCGATATCAGGATCTCACGAAATGCGTTTTTTCTATTAATTAATCGGTTCTTGTGGTTGCACCTTTCTGAACCTCTCTCTTTTATTATTGTTTACGATAAAAGTAAAAGAACTCAGAAGAGTTTAAATGTAGAGAAAATCTCTCTGTATGCTGATGAAAATTGGAATAACGAAGAGTATACACTGAGCTGTCAAAAGGCATAGGATATTTTGGCAGGACCTACTTCTGCCTAGAGAAGTGCTCCAAGTCATCGTGGCATGGACTCATCAAGTCGTTGGAAGTTCTTTGAAGAAATATTGAGCCACGTCGCCTCTATAGCTGTCCGCGATTGTGAAGTTTGCCGGTACAAGATATTGTGCACGAACGGACCTCTCGATTATGTCCCATAAATGTTCGATGGTATTCAAATCGAGCTATCTGGGTGGCCAAATCATTCATTGGAATTGTCCTGAATGTTCTTCAAATCAATCACAAAAATTGTGGCCTGGTGATGCCGCATTGACATTCATAAAAATTCCATCATTGTTGCGTTGAATAGCTGCAATTGGTCTCCAATAAGCTGAACTTAGCTATCTCCAGTCAAGGGCCAGAGGACGCAGTCCATTCCATGTCCACCACCAGCTTGCAGAGCGCCTTCTTAACAACTTGGTGTGTAGCTACGAGCGATGTGCGCCGCACTCGAACCCTGCCATCAGCTCTTGGAAATCGGGGCTCCCCTGACCAAGCCACGGCCTTCCAGTCGCGTGGGGAGCAATCGACGAGATCACGAGCCCAGGAGAGCTGCTGCAAGCGATGTCGTGCTGTTAGCAAAGGCACCGGAGTCTATCTTGTGCTGCCATAGTCCATTAAAGCCAAATTTCGCTGCATTGTTATAACCAACACGTACGTCGTACGACCCACATTATTTCAGAGATTATTTCTATTCTTAATGTTGCTTGTCTATTTGCTCTGACAACTGTACGCAAACGCTGCAGCTCTCGGTCATTACATGCAGGTCGTCGGCCACTGTGTTGTCCGTGATGAGAGGTTATGCCTGAAACTATTCTCGACACACTCTTGACATTGTGGACCTCGAATAATTGAATTCTTTAACGATTTCCGAAATGGAATGTCGCGCCTCGCTTGTTGCTAATCCCATCGTGCGAGCATGGTCACATCAGAAATGTTTTCACATGAAACACTTGAAAACCAGTTGAAGTTCGGCCAATGCACTGTTCTGTTATACCTTTTGTACCGATACCTCTGCCATCTGTATATTTGCATATTGCTATCCCATGACTTTTGTCACCTCTGTGTATTAAAGAAAGGAATATTTGGGACTAAATTTTATAATAAAAACAAATGCTGGCAATTTGAAAGAAATATTTTAGTACACAAATGAGGTAAGATATTTGAAAATAAATAAATTAGAGGTATCATAACAATTTTTTTTCTTAAATAATATTTATATAATATTACTCTGAGACAGATTAAAAGTAAAGGTAGATAAAGAAGATTTCATGACTACCTAGAAAATGAGATTTAGGAAGGATTTTTATGGCTATTTTTCACTAGTATTATTTTTTAATTATGTATTTTCTCAGGCTGATTTTAAAAATAAATTAATGAATTTATAAATAATTACTTAAATCACAAAAATGTTAGATTTTACAACCTGAGATATCAAAACAAAGACTATACAAGTGATATGATTTCAACTACTCTATTGATATGAATAATATTGTTCAGATGATTCCCGTTCAGAACGAGGTTCAAATCAATACAGTGTCAGTGCTTTTTCCAACCCATAGTTTTCAAGTTAAGTTTCATATGAAAAACATTTTTCTGCGTCATTCTCAACACACCGCACCGAAGTGTTAGAAGCAGCTCCAGATTATGTGTTTTGATTAACCTTGTTTGTCCGAAAAGTTGAAAAGGGACTTTGGCAGAACCAAGTTGTAATTGTATCCTAAATAGTAAATGGACGGACAACTTGTATTCACGTGACTCAAAACCTTGTTCTGGACGGTTTTTTCATAATGACTCAAATCAAAACTCATGAAACATTTCGGATCGAAGTCTAAAACCTTTCTTGAAAATTCTTCTAGAAACGCGGTACAATTACCTTCAATGGAGTCCGGAAATCACATTTTATTTTACCCTAAGAAATTTCTTCAATATCCCAAAATTCCCTTGCGGAAGTGGTACAGAGGAACTTACTTACAACATTTAATTTGCGAATTAACGCATTGATTACTTAGGCAAACTCTTTTAAAAAGGGAGGAAACTGATCTTATATGCGGGCAAAAAGTCATTTATTTTTACTAAATAGGCATGCAAAAAAAGGCATGTATTCATGCTAAAGTAGTGGGCAACATTAGTAATAATTATAAATTAAATATTTCCAAAGGCGATGGAGATTTTTAGGCAGTTGTGTTGATATTACTATTACAGTGAACTTTATTATTCAGAAAATAAATAAGAGTAACTCACAAATTAATGTTAGTAATCCAACCAACTTCCTAAAATAAAGAGTACTCTCACTGTTAGTAGGGGTAGGGTGCCACTATTTGAAGATATTTTATAGAGGCGTGGAGATAGAAACAAAATGGCGAAGTTTCAAATTACAGGCGAATGTTAGATAAGGGTTCCATAATTCGTAATTAAAAAATCAGAATTATAAACTGCGTTTCATTAACCGACTTGAAGACAGATGATGTCCGACGAAAAGCTAAAATATGAAGCCATGAATTTATAAGATGGTCGACAAATTGGAATGATTGGATTGATGAAAAGTAAGATGATCGACAGATTGGGTGTGGATACAAAAAAAAGTTAGCAGAGGCACTTTTTTTGAAATAATATAATGTCAACAAATGTGGATTGTACTAATTTAATATTATAAGAAAAGCAGTCCAGAAAATTAAAAACAATTAATGCTTTAATATTTCGGAAAATTCTGAATTCTAGGCGGGGTTCTCAAACTAGTACGCGCACTAACGGGGGTGTCCTGTAGGCTTGTAGAGGGTACCTACGTGAACAAGTACCAAGGGAAAAGTTGAAGAAATAAGTCAGTAAGTTAAAAGTTATGCTATTTCCCGCGTTATTTTAATTATTTACTAAGTGAATTTAAAATATTTTTTCTACGAATTAAAATACGCATTAGTAATACATACAGCCAAATTAAAATAGTTAAAACTTGAAGTTTAAAGATAATTTATCGAGGAAGAACATTAATCTTTTATTAATGTCAGAGCGATTTAGACTTAAGAGAGTATGAAAACCTTTGCCAGTGCCCGATCCCAGGGGGGGGGGGCATGACCCCCAAAACGTCTAGAGTTTTTGTTTCATACTTTCCTTTACGTGGTAAAAATGATTAAAATATTTATTTATATTCATAATTACTTAAAAAATAATATTGTATAATATCATTTTCACCACAAAAATAGTATACAATATAATAACAAATACGTTTATTATTTTCAAAAATATACGATGGCCAATCCGAAAATGATTGCCTGGGTCCGCTTCTCTGCTCTCTCACATCCAGACCACATGGGCTGTGCGTCATCGCCAGCTCGTTCGAATCTCCCTCCACGCAGCCCCGCGGCGTGCCCTGGCCGCGCATGCGCCGAGCGACAGCGGCGGCGGGTGCGCGCGCACCAGCGCTCCCGGCGGCGGCTCCCAGCCCCGCGCCCGATTCCGCTTCTCCCCCCGGCGCCCGACCGAACCCATGTCATTGGCAGCACTTGTGCGCATGCCTGTGACGTCACATCACGTGAGAGGAGAGTGATCGGACGTGACTTTCAGCGGAAGAAAGGGCTATATTCACGCCAAAGCAAACAAGTGCACTGCGCTGGCTGCCGCTGCGAGAAGCTCGTGGTTTTGAGGGCGCGCGCCGAGCGGCGCTGGCGGCCGGCCGAGGAAATGATGCAAAGCGAAGCAAAGCACGAGATCCTGGGATCCGTTAGCCTTACCACTGGCGGATCCAGAGTGGGGTCAAAGGAGCCATGGCCCCCAAAAAGGCCTATAGTTTTCGTTTGTTACCCTCCGTTATTTGGTAAAAATGACTCAAATATTAATGTTAGAATAATGTAATTATTTAAACAAATAATATTGTATAGTATCAAATGTACACTACATATAATATAACAAATGTTCATTATTTAACAAAAATCTATGATGCCCCCCTCCAAAATAATGAGCTGGACCCGCTCCCTAGCCTCACTCAATGCAAACGTCCACTGCTGTTCTCAAACTTGAGAAATAACAAACGCAATTGCAATTCAATAATTACTCACAACAATTACTCATTGAAAAGACATGCTTTATTTGCGTATCAAGAATACATTTAAAATAATGATCATAAATCAATTAAGTTATTTTAATATTCTGTTTTTATGTATTCAGATATATTTTTGATTATTTGCTATATTATTGCGAGCAGGAATAGGGTCGAGAAGAACAAGAAACTGTTTTTGTAGAAGGTTGATACCCGTCTCATTCTTGTAGTACTTGTAGGGTAAATAGTAAAATATCAAATTTCAAGTCAGTTACGTCAACCCAAATGCTGGCAGATATTACCTCATTCACGAAAGGTCGCCCTGAAGGGTGAACTCGGTCGCGGGCGGGG
>BOPP01000359.1:252780-318372 GCA_017312745.1 Gryllus bimaculatus | reverse complement strand
GTTCACGAGCTAACCAATGCATACTATTAGGACAGACGCCTGCCCGCTTGCTTGCGTGTCGTCGGGACGGGTGCGCGGGGCGCATCCGGAGAGCGGAGAGGGGAGGCGCGGGAGGGGAAGGGTGGGGAGGGGAGGGGAAAGGCCCGGGCGGAGAGCGGCCGGACAAAAAGGCAGCCCCGCGCAACGCCGGCCGCGCAGCGGGGGGCCTGCCCCCACCCTGCCGCCCCGCACGGCCGCGCGGGGGAAGTGAAGAGGGGGCAGCGGGTGAGTGACCTGGAGGTCGCGCTTTCACAATGACAGTCCCCCTGCAGCCAAGCTGCACACACACACACCAGTCGGTTTGTAAAAGAAAGCTTCTGCTAGGAGCCCGTGAATGAAGAATAAAACAAGTACTTTCTCTGGTCAATGGGCACGCGACAGCGAATAATTTTGGAGGCGAAGAAGTCCTGGGGATGGAACAAGCGTTTTCGGACGACATAAAATATAAGCCATAAAAAACCTGATCTCACGATAAGTGAAGCATGAGTTTTCAAAAGAGACGCGTGTGTTAATTCTCGAGGATTTGTGTCGCTTTCACTCGATGTGGCAGATGCAGCTTCCGGAAAAACATCTGCGATTTACAAAACCGGTGCCACCACTGGCTCGGGCGCATGAATGCATCGGCCTTCTGAAAGCCTGATACAGCAGCGTCTGCACACTTTTGATTATAGCGTACAGACCAGACCATGAGTAATTGATAATATTGACTAATTTAAATATAAAATACATTGAAATAATAACGACAAATTAAAATATAATTCAACAATAATTATTTATGTAACCTTATAGGTTTACATTTGGAATTCTACAGACATTAATTACGACTACTTCTTTGTTTGGAGGTTCCTTCTTTTTTTCTTTTTACGCCGCGAATTCATGAACAGCAATCACTTTTGGTGATTAATTCAATGGTCATCATGATTCAATGTATTACTGAACATGTGCAGCGTTGCATTCAGTGCTTCCTGCACAACTGGATGTCACCAGTATTCACCAGGGGCATCAAGATTCTAGAAGTACCCATATTAAAGCATTTTCTGATTTTAATTTTTTAAATAAATTCTTTTAAAGAGGCAAATTATACATAATAATAATAATCACCAAATTAATGCTAAATACACCATTGAATATGTGAAATTAATTTTATTTGTATTTCTATTTTGATGAATAGATGGTGATATCAACTTTCCCAGAACCTTGAAAGCTGTTAAAATTCCTTTGAATATGAGAAACACACAAGAAAGAACAAGAAGGTTCGGATGACAAACAAGCGAAAGAAACGTCGCAAGGGCCGTCATTTCAAAATATTGTTCAAAATTCAAAATACAGAGAAAATTATCCATGTGTAAACTCACTAGGTTCACACGAAACTTCACACTGATGGTTTCCTGAAGGATTTGTGAACAGGTACTTTTGGAGAAAAAAGATCTGAATAGTTGAAGTCATTTCCAAACATTTCCTAGAGGACTTAAAAATACGAAGTGAGAAAACATTCATATAAGAAGGAGATAGGCTATTGAAAATAATTACTTATTGTGTCCTGCAAGATTTTAGTTCTACTAGGTGATGCGATTGCATTCAGTAACGGATTCACAAAACATCAGAAGGAGAAAATTCAAACAAAATTGTTTAAAGCGAGAGATATTAAAATAAAAATTAATAGAGAAATTTTGTTTTCTCAGTCATCCATGACCAACATCTCTGTTCATGGAGTATTGCTGCAACTGTTGTCTGTTCTGCTTGCTTAAATTATCGTTGCAGATTGTTTCAAAAATATCCGATGGATGATAACTCAAAGAATGTTCCGGAGGGGATAAACAACGTCGGCCGAGCATTGCCCATAGAGAATGCTTCTTGGAAAACCTTTCATCTTCCTGCCCTAAATGTAACTCATGCGGTTTTAGGATATCCTGTACATATCTCCCCTATCAAAGTGTAGCCGCCAATCGTCTTCGATATTCCCTAAATCAACGCCACAACAAAGAGCGACACCCCAAAACGAAGATTTAGGACAGGCATGTCCAACTGCCCTTGCCAGACCTCCGTGCCCGCCTGTAAAGCCCGGCGCCCCTCATCCCGCTCTAATTTCCCCTCCAAATCGAGAGACGGCAAATGCACAAGCTGTAGCAGGTAAGCTGAGTAGTACAAAGTGCACACGAAACAAGAAAAACGGTAGCTTATTACGAAAGTACGTTTGCCTGACGTTTTATACTAAAGAACCGAGATTTCAATTATGATTATATTCTTTATCATTTATTACGTTATTTCATTATTATTTCATTTTCAAATTCTGCATTGTTGGAAAAAACAGTTTTTTCTAAGAAAAAACAAATGAATGAGTTTTTTTCATTTAAAGAAGGTTTTTTTGGTTAAAATGTGATTTTTTGATTTAAATGTTTCTGTGATTTAATATTTTTGTTTATATATTGTTTCAAAAAGGTTTTTGGTTTAGACCGTGTTTTTATTTGATGAGACCAGGTTCTACACACATCTCTTAGCAAGTATGTGAATACGACTGAGATTATGAAAATATCTTAACGTCTTTTACAATGACCATTTCTTCTCACAAAAAATTGTAAATTTTGTTAGTAAATACATTTTTACTCACGAAATCCGTCTCTTCATTTCACTACCGCAACTTTTGCATCTAGCTCTCTCACCTCTTCTTGATAAACATTTTCTCGTTTCAAAGTTCTGCCACACACAAATTAAGCGAAAACTACTCGCTTTTCAGACAATTGTACACTGTCTTATTCAAAGCTCTAATTTTTTTAGTAAAGATGTCATTCAGGAAAAAATCTCTATCGTCAATATTATACATTTGCAATGTTAAGTTTTTGCAATTTTTGAAACTTCAGAGTTCACAGAAAAAAAACATGCGAAATTTGTTCAAGCATACTTTGTTCTATTCGAGAAAAGCTACAGAAACAATTAAGAGTCATTTTCAATTTTTACAATTTTTGAAAAATCAGAGCTCCACAGGTTAACATTTCCTCGTTTTTTCAAGAAGTTTTAAGGCGATCTCCATTACACATCTAAGTAACGGTTATTATGTAAAAGTAACTTAAAATAACTGATTAAAACTACAGTTAGTCCATGGGATCTTGCGATATACATCAAAATTCGGAATAACATATGAATGAGTGAAAACCAGAACGGTATAAGTGACATTTTAAAATTTCTGAGAAAATTTTGTTTATTTTATACTATATTTTAGTGGCAATGTATCTTCGTGGTTTTAATTAACAATTGAAGTGCCTTGGTTTTAATGATGAAACAAAGAACCATGACTTTACAGTAATATTGACTTCAATAAACAAATATCTCAGAATTTATAAAATGTCACAAACCGTTCTGGTTTTCACCCATTCAGATAAGATCTTAAATCCAGTCCATTCGTGTACATTCGTGACCATTCGAATTATTTTTACACTCGAGACATGCCAAACTAAATTGGAGTAAGTGTGTATCATGTAGGTACGATAAATTCATTTCACTAATTTTGGCAGTTCTGTTAGTTTCTTACAT
Organism: Gryllus bimaculatus; assembly: GCA_017312745.1. Classification (NCBI taxonomy): domain Eukaryota; kingdom Metazoa; phylum Arthropoda; class Insecta; order Orthoptera; family Gryllidae; genus Gryllus; species Gryllus bimaculatus. Next base: position 314,805 of record BOPP01000359.1, on the reverse strand, counting down.
TCGTTCATTTTTTGTGCATAGAAACTGTTTTTTATGTATTAATTTCTACGTTTTTTTTTTAAATCTCAATATTAAAAGTTTAAGAATATATTTTAGTATGTTATGTTGAGGATTTTCTGCAGTTTTTGTTATTGCATATAACTATTTCTTATAATTTATTTGAAATTGATTTAATAAACTTATAAATTGTCGAATATTTGTTCTTGTTCTAATACTTTTCAATTTCAAAGATGTAATTGGCATGAAATTCTGTGAAGGTGGGAAAGGGAAAAAGTATAAAAACATACATTATTTTTTTACAAGAAACAAAATTAATAACTGTCGCAAATGATGCTATTGTTTTTTGTGGCAATATTACTCAAAACACTGTAATATTTGAGGGAATTACTCCAAATATCCAGAGCACTAACAATTGTGTGGTTTAATTGAATCGGTAATTTTTAAAAGAAATTAGTTTGGTAAAAACAGTTGAGATATACATGTTCTTTTGTCTTTTTCTTTCAAGCTAAAGGTCAGTGTAAAAATTGAAACTTGACCAACTTAAAGTATGTGTTCTATTATCAACTAAAAATTCTAATGTCTGGAAAAGAGAAAGAAGTCCACGACTATTTTCTGATCCTCACCTTGAAGAAATAGTATTACGAGCTAGGGACGCTTAAATGCTTAAATCATATACTTCAAAGGTGGTGGTGGTCGGTGGTCGAACTATTTTAAGAAAAGAAAAAAATTCTTGCTCGTCATGGCAGTTCTCATTGTAAACCTGGTGTTACTCTACAGCTAACGTATGATGGAGAATATGTCGGTTACCCCGGAGCACGTGAGTATATATTTCTATTTGTATTTAGCCATTGTATGTCCCCTGAAGAGCAATTGACCTGGGCCGCCGTTAGTCGATCACCCAACTGAAGGAACCCGCGACATCTCGAATTACCTCCGTGACTTCACGTAGTTAAGCAATTCGACGATCTAGCGACGCCGGATTCGCGATCGTGGCCTTGCAGTAGAATCATCCCAACATTCGCCTGGATGACGAAAACCCCCGTCAGGCTGGCCTGTACCGAGATTGAACCTGGGGCTCCTGAATGCCAAGTCAGAGCGCTAAGCGCTGAGCCACTTCTCGCAGCGAGTACCTATATTAATGGCCTTATCAAGTACTTATTCATGTTGGTAAAAGATAATGAAGATTTGACTTTCAAGAAAGTTTATGTAGCAGCTGTTCTTCCAATCAACGGAAAGAAAACTGATGTTCAAAAATAGTAAAATGCATCCCGCAGGTATGTCTTCAGAAAGTTTTGACGTAGCCACAGACTCAAGTGGAAATCGATGATGAGTAGATGCTGATATGATTAATTTAGTAAGAGTATATTTCATAACCATATAGCCCAATGTTTTTTCACATCATTATATATTTATTCTATGACTATTTTTGGACTTACGAAACAATAAAGAAAAATAAAAAAAATAAAAAATTTAAAGATTCCAGATGCCAACTGTGAATGTTTTTAAGTGTATTCTTCCCTTTTTTTCTCAGAACTATAGAAAAATACTTATTTTCTTTTTCAAATCACCGATTCAATTGTGTTATGCACATACGAAAAATATATGGATTTCGGACATGTGATGGTGCTGATAATATCCCAAAGAAATATAATGAAATTCATAAAATTTCACTTGAAACTTTTTTTGTGTGGAACAACGTAAAACAATTTTTTCTAACTGCGAATTAAGTTATTTCAAAATTTGTAATGAATGAAAATAATTTTCGAATAACATACAAGATGTGTCCTTTTCAAGGAACGGTTGGTGAGATGCTATACAATCTTAAAATGGACATAAGTAATTTTATATGAAATAAAAATGGCGTGTAACTGAAAAATACTTGTCAATATCTTAAATATATTACAATAGTGATGGATACTGGTTATTTCATCGAATGAAAAATAAAATATAATAATTTTTTTTTAATTTGCTTAAATGTCAAATTTGATTAAACTTTGGAAGTGTCGAGACTTATGTGTTCCCCATGTGAGGCAGGTGGTGTATGGATAACGTAGATGACGAGCTAAACAGATGAACCTTAGTTCGAATTCCAGCGCGGAAATGTAATTGCTGATTGCGAATACATTTGCAGGTTCAAGTAGTATTATAATATTGTGTAACTGTTACAAATACTATAAGAAAGTTGCATATGTTTACGTAGCACAACTAGTTTACAATTATTAGGGAGCTGGGAATTATGACTAAGTGAAAAAATGTGTTAAAAACAATAGAATTAAATACATTAGGATTTTCTTTGGGAAAAAGAAATTGAGATAAGCGACAGACATGGTCCTTCCCATCTTGAAAGTGATCACAAACAGATCAACACTAACGCGTGTGGTCAACACTAGCGCCTAAACCAGACGACAAAATCACGACGAGTCTCCTAAATTGACATACTTAATAAATCTGGCTGAACTCGAGGCTCTGTGAGTTTCAAACCGTTATTTTGATATTTGGGGATATGAAGCGTCAAAATTTATTTATTTTTTTTTTTACGAAAAATGACTCTATTTATTGATTAAATTTTTTATCGGATCGGGCAAAGTACTTTTAAAAACGGCACAAGACTCACTCTCGATGAACTCTAAATTTTCGAAGAAGAAGGTAAAAGTAGAAATTTTCTTCGGTGTCTTCCTACAACTACAATATAGAAGATAGATTTTTTTTCCTTAAATATATAACATGAACAGTTTTTATTAATTTAGGTCATTTAAATATAATCAGTTTTCGCGTAATTTTTCGTGAAATGTATGCAACTTTCATTCTCAACTTATCAAAACTTGTCAAATTTCGAAAATTGCTAATTTGAATTTCTCGCTCTTCTTTTGTTGAAGAGAGTGTTTCCTGAAACAGCTGAAGAGTTACATACAATATGCAATATTACAATACGGATATTACATGTCTATTACAAATAAAACGAGAAAGTACTGATTCAGCTTCTTTGAAAATAACCCTGTTAGTAGTGTTCGGGAAGGCTTCACCGTGACTACAGGTCATATCAAGCAGCAATACGAGAATGGCAATGCTGCGTCACGGCTTGTTAGAACTTCAATGTCTACAACGTAGTATGAACAATCATAGAGGCTGACTGACGTTTCAAGAAATAACATGCTTCAGAATCTGGTGCAGAACGTCAGGAGGGCAGGACACTTTTATGTCTCAAATCCAACATTGTAGTAAAGTTGATTCGTAGTATCTCGAAAGCCCTTTAGAATAACATAACACCTTCAATTTGTGTGTGTGTGAAGTGCTTTGTAAATGATTTTTGTGGTGAATTTTAGAGTGTCTGATTCTTTGCTCTCTTCAAATGTTCATTTTTCCTCTTGGAACACCTGTATTTCTTAAGATTTTTATTTGTGGAAGAGGAAAATTATGCCCATAGAAGATTTGGATCAGTTAAAAATTGCTGTTGGAATCAAATACGGTGGCAACAAAGACATTGGGAAAATATGTATTGGGAAATATTTATTTTGGGGACATGACTTGGAAATATTATCCAGGAAACGACGATAACATTTATTTACGGGAAACGACTTGTAAGAAAAATTTCTCAACATTACCTTTTCCACTCGATTTGAGAATCAAAGTGTTGAAAAATGAGAAAATTCTACTTTGAATTACAACAAACTTCTGAATGAAGTTCAAATACGGAGTTCTGTGGAAGAAGAGTTTATTAAACGTCTCACGTGAAAATATATAACTTGTGACTACTAGTGTAAATTAATATCTACATATTATAGAAACATGAATGTTCTCAACAGTTTAGAAAAAAAATTCTGGTACTGAAGGATTTCTGCTCAAGTTGTTTCCGCTAATATTTCCGGGAGTCAAGGATGCAATAACTCTAGAAGTCGACGTTCTTGCTTCAATTAAGTTAGCTGCAATAACATTCCTATGTGATAGAAACAACCATTTTCTCAATAGAAATCTTGTTTAAAAATAGAAAACTTTCATCACAGAAATTCCAGAAGAATACTGAAAACTTTTAATATTTTAAAAATAAAACACTGATTTCTTCAATGAATTAACCAATTTTGTAGTTAAATTATACAAATAAAAATAATAATGCCAATACTATTTAAATCATAATTATTAATGCAACTAATAATTATGTTTCCCCAATTATGTGTATTTTTTTCTCTAGGTTTACAATCAAAACCTTGTCCTCATCCGTTATTGGAAAATTTACTCGAAAACGATCAATTATTAATCTTGAAATTTAAAATCTCGACAAGATAGTTGATTAAATGAAATAGGAGAATACTTTAATAAATTATTGTTGCGTCGCGGTAAACATACAATTTGATTTAGTACCCAGTTTCAATAAATGAGACCGAAGACACTACAACAAATGGTTACAAATATTTCCCATGTCCAAATGAATTGCGTCTCGTTTACTTTTACAATATGCTGGTAAGCTCAAATAAAAGAAAACATTATTGAAAATAAAAATAAGACAATGAAGGGACAGAGGGGTACAGAGGAGCATTAGCTCTCACGTGTGCGCAAATTGCGATACAGTACACAAGCCAGTCTTCGACAGCCAAAGAATAATATTATCATTTTTAACCCGATTTTTAGTTTCGGTTTTAATTTTAACTCGAAATATTCAATGAATGCAGGAAAAGAAAATTACATGTATTATCTTTACAGCTTGTCCTCGATACACATTCTTTAATTCATTTATGCCTACGAATCACGAGAGAAAAACAAATATTTTTAAAAACTCAAGTCAAGTTAAAGAAGCTATTTATATCTGTGCAACTTTTTAGTATTATCATCCAGATGATTCTGGAAAGTAAATGCTTTCCAGAGTATAGATAGAAATACATAGATTTCAATTGATATACAAAATAGAAACAAAAACCTCTCACCTCTTGCAAAAAAATGGCAGCGAAATCCAATTATGCACTTCCTCCAACGACACCAAATCCCGCAGCAGAAAACTTAAGACGTATATTTACACTTGAAATAATGTCCAGGTCCACGTTCTACATTTCAAATACAGCCCATGTGAGAAATGAACAATAGTAATACACATATTGTTTGCACTTACAAATATAAACTTAAATTACATTGCGATTAGTAAAATAAGATTCAGTAGCCTTCATTAATATAATCAACAATGTTAACTCTCAGCTTGTTACACACTGTGTTGTACTTCAGTACACTGTAATTGGTTCAAATTGCAACAAACACGCAAGATATATTGGATGGGCTTTCAAACAAGTCAATGTCAACACGAAGTCATAAGAGTTTATTTTCTCTTTGGTTACCATGCAGTCATGCATACGTCTGATATTCAGAAAAGAAGAAAGTTTGATCTAGTAGGAATTTGGAGTCGGATTTCGACTTGAAATAAATAATACTAGACGAAACGCTGATAAATTATTACTTTTTAGCACAGCGTATGAAGTAGCATTCTTACGAAAACAATCCGATTTTTACCGTGAGATGAATGAATCAGCAAATATGTGGGGTTAGAAACGACATTGATTTCCTATAATGAATTACTCCCTTGAATTCAACAAATTTACAAATGATGAGTTGCCTGCAACCTATTTGTTTTCATTATAACGTTCGAAAAATTATCTGGAAAACATCGCAAGACGCTTAATTACATAAATATATTTAATTTTATGTAAATAGTTGATTCATTTATCATTTAATATTGGAAATAACTAATGTGTTAGATCAGGTTATTCTCAAATGATTGAGAACGTTTGAGAAAGGCTAGCAGTGAAAATCAAGATAGTATTGTAATTAACGAGTCAAAACAAAAATATGCTTTTTTTATAAAATATAAAAATATTCTTTAAAGAATATTTTGTGTACTTGAGTCGCCGAAACTGAACAATGTTCATAGTCATTTTTATATAGTCCTATTAAGTGAAGAAAAACTTATCAATGTTTCCTTTGAATGATGAAATTTAATTTAGAATGCATATAATAATGAATAATGAGAAGCATGTATAATGACGAATTATCTACAATTTATTGTGTTTTACAATGTTGCACCAAATGCTTACATTTATTCAACATACTGCACTTTATCATTGAGAATCAGTAGTAATTTATTCCGACATACGGTAATTTTTAATTTAATACAATGTACAATTTATCAAGCAAAGAACAAATTTGAAATAAATATACATTATCGAATGTACTTATTTCAGGTGCGAATCAATGGGGACAGAAATTACCCCCTCCCCCTGAAAGTGTTCAGTAACTATTAATTTTAACTTGTCACGAAACTTCGTAAACAAATATTTTCGGATAATCATTAAAACAAATAAAATCGTATCGCAGTATGAGCTGAATGTAGCATGCGATATTTTTCCAAAATCTGTAATATGACACATTTGACCAAAATATTTTGAAATTCTCCATCCAAAATGTGTCTCTGGATCCGTTTATTACAAAAAGAACGTACGTGTGGCTTAAATTAAACAAACGTAGTACCGTCCGACGGGGCGAGACTGTGCCATGTGGAGTGAGAGAGCTCAATTTCTTGAGACATTCGCATACTACTGATAGGTCTAAGACCTTTGCTATTACTTGAACTAAGAACTAATTATGAAACATAGACACAGCGAATTTTTTATAACTGTCTCGCTCCGCCTGATGGTATATTTCATTCTTTGAGGAAAATGTTTTCAAATTTCACAAAGCGGACCGAAATCCCTTTGTTTTTTGATTTCTCAAATTCTTATTTTTCTTTGGCTATGTACAGTGTAGATAGTTCAAGTTTTGAACTAGGTTACGAAATTCTCAATCGTGATTTCAATGGTAAAATTAAGTTTTGTTTACATTTCTCCAGCTGCAGGGAATGTAAGGTTATACTGGAAAAGTTCCCACGTGATCCAAAAGTTCAAGGTCGAGATTTTGGTTACAAAATCCGGTTTGAGGGTCTCTGAAAGGAAAAAAAAGAGGTTTTTCCCATTATGGCAGTGTGGATGGACGGTTAGACAGAAGTTTTGTCAGGGAAAATTAGAGCAAATTAACCTTTTCACTCAGATTTAATTTTGGGTTCATAGCCCTCGCCTATTGTGTCGAATACGTTTATGTCGTTGTTGGAGCACTTCGTTGCATGTATTTGCAACTATTTGTGTTAAACGATTGTTTTGTTGCTAAATGATGTTATTAGAGTGCATCAAAGCGCCAACAGTAAGGTATACGAGCATTTTTTCGATAAAAGTAGTAAAACCGTTACACCGTAGCTGCATTTGCCCCGTCGGTTTCGGGGAGAACCAACAGCTGTTTGCTTTACTCAGACTGATTATGATTCATTAAGGATGTCTCCGTAATTCATTGCCTTCATAACCTAAGTTTGCTTCACTAAAGATCATTAACAACATTTAAAAGTGACATGTTGCTTAAACGTAACACTGGATGTAAAAGGGTTAAAAGGTTTTGTGCTCTGATTTTGAGACCTGGATTAATAGATAATATTATTTATTATTAATAGATTGGCAAAATAGCAAATTTTCAAAATAGCAAAATAGAAAATTTGCAGAAAAAATATACGTAGGTGTTTTGGTTCTGCATTTCTCACAAATATATTTATATCATTTAAGGGAAATTAGATTATTTTCGGGTAGATTATTTCCGAAATTAAGGTTGGTAACTCGCATGTGGTGTGGGAACATTCATTAGAAATTACCATTACGATGCCAACGTTCGTGTCCACAATAAAGATGCAATACTTCTAGTTTCTGTATTTCTGCGCGATGTAACAATTTTTATCGTTTTTCCTCTGATATGGTAGAATAGTAGTGTCGAGGAAAATTCGATGGATTCGATCAATAAATTCGATGCCAAGGCTTCGGTGGGCTGGCTCGCCAGTCGCCAGCCAGCCGCCGCCCCGAACCCTGCGACCTCGACCCTGCCGCCACTGAGGATGCCCACCGCAGACGTGGACGAAACGTTTGGCCCTTCACTACTAACTGGACCACGGCCTACCAGCCCGGAACATTTATCTTCTATTGACTCCCGCCGTGAAAGCCTACGATGCTATATTGCTGAAAATAGTGTGAGATGGGCCTGAAATCCACCTACAAGCTCCTCATTGGCCTTGAAACTGTGGGTCTCCTCGCCAAGTCGTCAATTCGAGGAAGAGATAGATATCAGTCACCACTAAGTTAGGCTATGCGACAAACGATCAAGCACGGCCCATTTGGCCCCGATGTTGCTCGGTTACAACAGCACAGTGGGGTCGGCATCGTCAAGAATGAGGACATATCCAGAAGTCAGTATTCCTAATTTGTTTGAAAATTTACACTGTATATTTAGCTCATTCACTTGTAAAGGATACCAAGGATAAGATGGTAAAAAGTCACCCTCAACCAAATGACATATGACAAGTTACACAGTAACTCTAACAAAAACATTTTTGAAAGGTTTCTTAGGAAAAAAATAAATTGAAAAAACAAGTTTCTGGCTGTGGATGGGTGTTGGTAGTGAGAACCCCCTTCTCACCATCCACACCCATCTACAGCCAAACACTTGTTTTTTTCTATTTATTTTGTTCCCTCAACTAACCACTATTTTATCTCATTAAAAAATATGAAATATAAGAAAATAATTCATACTATCAGAAAAACATCTTTGATAATTTTTTGGTGCCAAATTCAAACGCAAAATAATATTTTTGCAAAAAATGCAAACAATTGTTTACTGTCTTTTAAAGTCCTGGAACAGGCTCGAAAAAATCTCAAAAGCTTTTCTTAATGCACAAATTGTTGTGGAATTATTGTCGTGTGTTGTGGAACAGATGTCGACTACTGGACTGCAGTTAAAAAAATTAAAAAACATTTTTACCAGTTATCCCTACTTATGGTAGAAATAGAGATATTCATGAGTGATGCATTTTACTATTTTTTGAACATCGGTTATTTTCTTTCTATTAGAAGAATAGCTGAGACACAAACTTTCTGGAAAGGCAAATCTGGACGTGACTTCCCTTTTCCCAACATGAATGGGTACTTGATAAGTCCATCAATATACGTTATGTACTCACGTGCTACGAAATAACCAAAATATTCTCATTCATATGTTAGCTGCTTTAGTTGGAAAGAGTCATACCTGGTTCACACTGAAGGCTGCCAGGACGAGCCTTGATTGTCTTCCTATGCTCGATCAGCAGGTTTTGAAGTCTATGGTGCCCTTTGTGTCTACTGCTGTTGTCGTGAATCAGTTAGGCGTTTCCTTGCTGATAATTAGATGGATTTAAATAAAAGGTCATTTTTTCCCTTTTCTCTTAAGAACAACGGTGTTTAGTATAGAAATTAATTTTATGGTATGACGAAACGAAATAATCCATTTGTATGTGTCAATTTTTTTTTCATTTTCGTCATTTTCAATAATAAGTTCTTTTTACCTTTTTACGTAATGTTTACTACATTTTTTCTGTTTTAATACATTTTAATATCATTTTAACGGTACTTGTTTCAAACAATATTTACGAGGAGCAACGAATGATCACCATAGAATTCCTGAATAGCCTATTTCATTTCTTCGCTCATATATTGTAATGGCAGCCGTTGTGAGTACTATGGAATCTAAGGTTCCCGTGACGTTTCCCGGCGCCATTATCAGTTCGGCCGATTTCACGATAAATAAAGTCAGAGATTTTCTTTTAAAGAAGCCGAAATCCAAAGCTGAGTTCACTTTAACAAAAGGAAGACGCCTCGATTACTTTATTAACGTTTCTAACAACTTGAGATGTTTATCTGAAGTGGTTTTGATCAATTCTTTACATACTTCTTTGTTTTTAGAGCGTTTTAAAGCATTTAAGAGCATTTTATTGATCATTTTTGGCAATGTTCTAAGTCATCAAAATTCATCCCTACTGGTAATACTAGTTCTGTCTGAGGATCAGAAATTAGTCCTGGACTTCTGTTTTCCCGTCATTAGAATTTTTAGTTCGCAATAGAATACAAGTTCCATTTTTACATTGACATGTAGCTTGAAGAATAACAAAGAAAACGAATATCGCTAATTATTTTTACGAAGAAACTGGACTTATTTCCCTTTTACAATCACTGATTCAATAATTGTCAGCTTGGTGGCGCCTGAACTTGTGTGCAACGCAACACGCGCGACCGTCGCAGCCAGCGGGCTGCAGAGCTCAGGCGCTGCTCACTCGTGCACTTATGTTTTACAAGGCGAAGCTATTGTGTGTTCGCAATCGCCATACTTATCCAACACCTTGGGTAATTGCATGAGGAGGACATCAGTTACACCCCGATCGCTTCTGTACTCACTGAGAGGACCATAACAAGTGCTACGTACGTCCGTGACCTCATTACTAATGCCCTATTTCCATATGTGAGCACTTGGAGAGAACCAACTTTCCAGTAGGATAACGTGCGGTGGCACAAGGGCGACAGCGCGCTCTAGTGCGCGTTCTAGCCGGCCTGCAGGATCGCGAGACATCAGTGCCGTTGAAAACATGTGGGACATCATCAGACGCAGCCTGGCTTCCGGCTGCACACTGGCCACAATCATCGTCCAACTGCGCCAAAGTGTACAGAGAGCGTAGGACACTGCACCGCAGGAAGCCATTCAGCACCTGTACGACAGGTTATACGACAGAATCGTTGCGTGTGTGGCCGATTCTGGCCAAGATGGTACAAATCACACCCAATATTAAGTGATATTCTATACGAGTCCTCGGACCATACAATAAATGTTCTGGCTGTCCCATGCATTCCATTTTGTACTCAATCCAACATACCAGTGTCTTTGTCTTCTTTTATGACAACTTTAAGGTAGATTCGTGCATTTTAACGAAGTGTTCTTCAATGCATCTACGCGTATTGAGTATTTTTGTCGATTTCAGTTTTAACTGCCGTAATTTTATTTTGACTTGTGTTACCTTGCAATCTGTAAGCTAGTGTCAATATACGTAGTTTGGGTACTCATTTTTATCCGAGGTATTTGGCAGGTTTGTTAGTGGGAATCAATTTATAATTTCAAATATTTCAGTTGTTCAATTCCGCGTAATTGCCTAAATTAGACAGAAAACACTCAAATTGTAAATGATGTTATTTTAAAATATCTTTTAGGAACAGATTCCACTTAAGGAAAAATCTCTATCATTAATATTTTAGATGTAAGAGGACTCCGAAACAATTTTGAACTTTTGCAATTATCCAAAAATTAGAGATTTTTACATGCAACCTGCACCATTCTATTAAACGTCCTTTACAGAATCTAACAAAAAAAATAATCCAAAATTATCGAGCGTTTTTTTGAAAATTTTTAAAATGTCCCAGGTGCTTCATGTAGAGTACCCCCAAAAATTAAAATATTGGTTTCAAATTCAAGAGGCCACGACATCAGCAAGATAGATTTTGAAATATCAATTTTGAAGAAAATTGAACGGTTTCGCCTCTTCATTGTTCACAGACGGCCAAACCGTCATTTTGCCGTCATTTAATATTTGAGTATCAAGGACTTACAAAATATGGATTCGGGATACACCACGTGTCAGAGGATTTTGTTCTAGATTTATCAATCTTCCGTTGCGAGGGCCCTGCAACAAGTTCAAACTTGGCCGCGTTTCGCGCAGCATCACAAAACCTCTTTCTTCCGCAAACATATTTTCGGAGAATCATTAACGCGAATGGAATCGTATCGCAGCGTGAGGTGAGTTTAGCCTGCGTCACACTACATAACCTGTAATATGAAAAATTTGGCCAAAACATTTTGAATGAAAAACTATCTTAATTGTTCTGACCACACTCGACTCACAGTTGGACATTTATATATTACCCCTGGGATGGGGAAATATAATAACGAATGGGCTGAATTTGAAGGCCTAAAACATAGCCAAAAATGATGTATAACATACTCTTAATATGTTTTTAAAATGCCCTAAAAGCAAAGAAAAGTGACGGAAATTTTTTTTATCAAAACAAATCCAGATGCTTAACTCAAGCTGTTTTATGTTGTAATCGGATGGACTTGTAATGGACTGGTGTAATCGTAGTGGTGGATGTATCGAGGGTGCATGACCCTCAAAAGCCTAAAGAGAAAAATTAAAATGGTTAAAGTGCAGGAAATATAAAAATGAGAAACCCAACAAAAATTGTAGAATCATCTTAAATTTATCGAAAGAGTGACATAGTGACTAAGTGCTTCACCGAAACTCCATACTCAATATTTCCTTGGCCGCGAGAGAAAACATGAGACAAGAAGTGAAAATGTCACACCGAAAAGAAATAACACTTTAAAAGGCAAACTTGTTGGATAAAATACAACATCGCGAGTGCTGGAAGTTTAACTTTAAAAATTCCAAGTTTGTTCTTTTCCCTGGCCGTTCCTGGTTTTTCCACAGACAAAAACATCCTGCCTTTTCCAGGTATCCCCGAAGCGCAGCATCCGTGTGTTAGACTGTTTCACAATGTACTTGAAATTTACCGGTTCCATAAATTCACAGCAACAAATGTTGCAGTGTCTTGCAGAGAAGTCATACAGTTCGAGACCAATGTTGGCTGATTTGCGATACGGCCAATTTGATTTGATCAGATTTCGTCAAAAAACAGTAAATGCTGTACAAAGTACGCATGTTTTTTAAGTCGCAGTATTCTGCATCCTCGGTCGAATTCAACCAAAATTTACAGGAGAATTCTAGTGCCCAGCTGCTCTATTCGGCAGATTTTCGAGTTTATTCGATAAATACCAAACGAATATCAGATCATTTTCCCAACAAAGCGCGCAACATTCCCTTTCTCATTCTTGTCCTATCCTCTCCCATTACATACGCACGCACGCATGTCCTACACTAACACCCATGTTGCAAGACCAGGCAGAGGCTTAGATCTTGTTCCGCTTGGGGCGGCGCCCCGCTGGCGGTGATATCTGGAGAGGGAAATCCTTAAAAGCCGACGTGTAGATGGCCGGTCACCTTCTAGCGGGAGGGGAACTCCGCCACCTCCCACGGGCCAAGGGACCATAGCAGCGCATGGAAACGCGAAATAATTAATCAACACTTCATTAGTGATTTTGGGCGCGTCAGCTGCTAAGTGTAATAGCCCTGAAGTGCAGTGAATGTTTTTAGCGTGGGAGGGGACGACGATTCCCGCGCTCGATGGGGAAATCCCGCGCCGACCTACAAGTCAGCTTTCGGGGGGGGGGGTCCTCAACATCTCTCCCACCAGCGCGGCATCGCCCAGCCGGGACAACCTCTAAGCTCCCGACAGGTCTCCCTGCATTTGCGGTGGTGTAGTGCATGTGTGTGTTTAAGTAAGGAGGAGAGCTAAGGAAAAGGAAGAGGAAGGAAAGATCGCGCGCGGGCCGCGAACAGTTTGTTAGAATACTGCTCCGGCATTGGCCTGCTGCTGTTCGGAGAATCCACGGAAAACTATCAGATTAGCCGGCCGCTAGAGTTCTCCTTCAGCGGCTGAATTCGACCTAGCCATTTAGCTGGTGCAGCGGCGAGCAGGGTTCGCGAGGTAAGTCACTTGTTGACGAGCCTGTGGAGGACTTTGTGTCCTTGGGTGACTGCGGTCACGTGGGAGCGATGCTGTGTGCGTGCTCCGAGGTGAGGAGTGGTTGAGTGCCACGACTCGCGACCGATTCTCAATCGGGTAAGATCGCTCCTGCGATCGAAGCAAACCATCAGTTGGTACGCCGATACAGACTTTGGGTCCCAGTGTGACATCCGGTCACGGACGCTTAGCTTTGTGCGCGCTTCAGAAGTAGGAGTGGCGAGTGCCATCAGGGGATAGCAGGTCTATCAGAGCAAGGGGTAAAGTGTAAATTCATTGTAAATATTTGTTGAGTTTTCCTCGTAAATAAATATTTGTTATGTGAAAGCTCTGTGTCTGTGTTCGCTGTGAGTATCCATGACGTCACATCCTTTTTGCGACCACGAATTCTGTGCGTGCCTCGTGCGTCAGCCACGGTTTTGGGCCTTGCCAGCTTCAACGCTCGCTGAGTCTCTGCGTCATTAGCGCATCAGTGAAACTTCGGACGGCTGAGCGTCCCAGGGACTTTTCTGTTGTATCAGAGACAGGTTCTTAAAATTTGTTTCATCAATTTCTACTTGAAGCAGTTTATTATTCTGGGTTATCTTTTGATTGCATTTTACAATAACGTTTCTTTCAAAACTCTGCAAATTATGATAATTTTTTTTCTAAAATTCTCGAATATTCAGCCAATTTCCTTCTAAACCTCTAAACTTTTCTTCTAAAATCAATAAACTTTTCTCCTAAAATTCGTTTTTCGGTCAATATTCCTTGCAATCGTCTCGACACGTGCGTTAAGTTTTCGGTTGTCTCAAAGAGATCTCCAGCCGCTTTCGCTGCCCTAATCCCTTCACTAAGTCAGGCTTGTAATACTGCCTTTGTTCCGGCGGTGTCTTGATCCCTCTCTTCTAACTCTAACTTTGACACTTTCTTTTCACTTTCACTGTTTAATCCCACATCTGGCACTAATTGTAACTTATTTGTAGTGGATTAAAAACACAATGTTTATTTTTAAAAAAATTATATAATATAATTGAATTTACACACTAAGCACAGTAGCTCGTAGATCTAAAGGTTCACAGTCTTTGAGTTTACATTCATTTCGAGAATTATATTCGCACAGTTTACTTCTTCGTTTATGTAGACGTCAATCTCACTGTTCACTGCGTTTCATGTTTCACCACTCAGACTACACTGGGCTGCCGACCGCCGGGTCACGGATTTATAACGCGCTGGCGCCGAGCGCGGAAGCTTCCACGATCTTGCCTTTTCCTTCTCCGGGTCGCGCGATCGCTCCGGGACCTGGGGTAGAGAACCACATGCTCATCGGTTGGATCGAGCGGGCTCCGACAGGCAGACACAATATGCAACCCGAGATATAATTAATAAAAAGCAACATTCACGTGGTTTGTTTGCTCTAGACACATTATCGAAAACGCAAAAAGTTAAGACCGCTAAACCGGTTTATTTTTTTAAACTCGTAGGACACGTATGACACTGACTGTGTGGCAAATCTGCTCTGGTCTCATCTTCATCCCAAAGCAAGATAAGTTAACGAAAGTTCTTTTTAGGAAATAATTGAGCCCCTTGAGGTTTCAAAAGAAAAGAACCAAAAATGAAGCAAGATCATTCAAATTATGTCCACACAATTGTGTTGAGCTCTTATTTATTCAAAGCTCTATTGCGTAAAACACAACAGAAAACTGAACGTTTTCAATGCTTCAGTGTGAACATAAGCATTGAGAAATATCGATCTCTTCGCAATTAACAGTTTTAGATTTATCTAATGTTTAAATTAATATCTACCTGTGTATACTTTTACACACGAAATTAGAAAATAGCATTTTACGTAATTATAGAAAATATGAATGAGAACAAATATGATAACATATTTTCAAACGGCTCTAAGAAATCATTCATAAACACCCATTTTCATACAATGTAAAAATAATGTTATCTGTTGTCTACACTTCTTTATTACATGCATTTTAAGATCAAAGTGATAATATCCACGTAATTTTACGTTCCTTTCCTTCTTCATAACCCCAACCACTGATTCGTATTCGCCTGGTACGTCTCACTCGTCATACTTCACTCCGAGTCAATTTCAAATTAACGCTGTTTACAAGTATCGTAAATGGATATTTTGAAACTTAGCGAGATGTAGAATTAATTATACACAGAAATTAAGTAGGATATGTAAAACTAATAGAAAACACAAATTACAGGACTGAAACCCACGATAATCAGGGCTGTTTTGCCGTGAAAAACTTTGGGTAATCGGGGACATGGTAGACCTAACATCGGAAGTCTCATATTTTACTTGAGATGGCAATACTATGGCAATGAAGAACTAGGAAGAATAACACTGTTCCTTGCTCTCGAGTCCCAAACTGTGCTCGAGGCACAATCGTGCTTGAACACCGCCTGCTGATACTAATGCCAAATGTACTTAAGTGAATCGAGAGGGTGGAAATGAAGGCTACTAATTGGTTGACAGTGAGGGAACGATATACCGTGTAATTAAGCGTGGCACTTGGTGATGCAGTAGATGTTTTCTTCTTCAAGGCGCACTTAAGCACCCACACTTAATATGTATTAATTGTAATGTATGTATTTGATATGCATTAATCATAATTTTGAAAATTACCCTATGTTTGATCTCATATTGGCGAATAAAAAGCATTAGTGAATATATCACGGCTCTTAAAAGTATCTATATTCCACATGATAAAACACGCCTCATAATTATAGTATATTGCGTCAAGGATGTTACACACTACCAATAGCAATTTCTATGGACATGAACTACTACAAACATTAGTTCGGTTAATCCTTAGATGGAAGTATTTCTTACGCACAGAAACTGACCAATCCTTGCCCCGGTTTGAGGACAATCGTTGTAAAGAACGCTTCTGAGAGAGCTACATTCCTTTCACAGACGATTGGCAGTGATTCGAGACCAGCCCAGTCTCGAGAGGATGTGGCGACCCATTATGCAGCGTCGAGTGTCGATTATAAAGGAAAGCCCTGCCTCCCCGGCCATCTCTTCCTGTTCCCCTTCGCCGGATTCGCGGGGTGGGGGCGGAGGGGGCCCTCGAGGGGGGTGGCGCGCCGGCGCCAGGCACCGCGTCCGACGGCGCCCCCCCTCCCCGCGCCGAAACCGGCGTAGGCGGGTGGGCGGGGAGGAGCGGGCGGCGGGCGCGGCGGGCGGGCACTGTTTGCGGGAGCGACGCTCCTCTCTGTAATCGCGTGGCGACAGCGCCGCGCCCGCTCTCGTCCGTCCCGGCGCCTGTCGGCCCCTCCCCCCGCCCCGCGGGACGCGTGCCCCGGCAGGGCTGCGGGGGGGGGGGCGAGGCAGGCGGAAGCATTGGCGGAGCGGCGAGAGAGGACGGAAGGGGGGGGGGCATTGGTGTAATGAACGGGGGAGAACGAGCGACAGCTGCTGGAAATTGTCCTTGATCGAGGTTTTCAACAGCACGCTTTTTTTAGGCGTCGTGAAAACTCAAAATTCCTTCGAGGAGTAGTTCTCAGCGTTTTCTCCTCCTATGAAGTAATGGTCCATGTACTTCCGCGTTGAGGCGGCAAGAAGAAGAAACGCATCCAAATATGAGAACAGAACACTTGGATCCTGTTACTGTTCTAGTAATTAATGTCACAAGTAAAATAAGACTGCACACAGTTCTGCATTTAACTCAGAATATCACCGGTGTCTGACCTCATTTACAAATTAGTGGCTTTTTTAAACTATTCTTCTGTAACTGTCAAAGTATTCTACATATTTGTTACATTGTCCACAATTATAACGTAATACTGTAATCATATTCAATATGTTTCACTATCTTCAACATACCGAAAAAAAATCCTCTTGGTAATCTTTCATCATATTTTACAATGTTTTACCACACTGAAGTAACACGTAAACTATTACTTAAATTATTACTTTAGTTTTAATCAAGTAACATTTTCTACTCTAAAACGGTTTTTATGGAATTAGATGTCAAGAGGGAGATAAAAAGGTATCCATTGTAGTAACTACGTTGTAGCAGTGACTTGCGGTTGCAATGCACCTCCAAAAGTCACTAGAGCTTTCTATAACTTTTTTACCTAAAGTGAATATTTCTATGTTCCACATTTTCGAGAACTTTTAGTTAGTATGACGCACCATAAAAACATTCCTCAAATTAAATAATTCTTAACAATGACATTGGGTCTTGTCTGTTGATTCTTCTATTTGACCTACAAATATTGTTTATATTCCACAAGAGGAAAAACAAATATTTTAATCAATTATGTGTCTTCTATAGAAAGTCGATTTATTTTTAAAATTCTAATAATTAGTTCGTGAAAATGTAATACGTTTGAAGCGACAAAAATACAAAAACGAACATTTCCCAAAACTAAAAAGGGAAGAAGAAATAACGTTTTTTTTAAATGTATCTTGCATTACATAAAAATAAAAACAATTTCCGACTTAGAAACGATATTAGCGAGCATGTAAGAACTTCAATTTAATAACACTATATTGCCTACATTATTTCACCACTATCGAGTTCCATGCAGAAAAGAAATCTACGCTTTTGTCCCGTGGCGCCCGTTGGGTCATCAATGAAGAGCCGCGTCGAAGAGCCGCTTTGAGCGCCACTGTCGCGCAGGGGCGAGGGGCGATGAACGATGCGCTGAGGGTCGAAGGGAGAGGGGAGAGGCCCAGGGCGGCGCGTGCCAGCGGAGACAGACGAGTAACAAACGAGGTCGGCCCGCCTCACCCCACCCCCGCCATTTGCCTTCCCCTCGGCCTTCATGATCACCGTTATCATTGCCCGATGGTCGAAGCGCAGCCCTTCTGAAGTTTGACTCTGTATCCCATTTTCTGACCGGCGTTATCTCTAGTTTCCACCGCAGCATCAGCATTCAGCATTCAAACTCATATCGGCAGTTGTTTGGTGAGGGATGCCGTTTCAGTAAGGCTGATTACGTGCAGAAATATCTTGGAAGAGAGTTGAAGTCTCTCAAGAAGGGTTCAAAACCAACCGAGAAAAACGTTTCACTTGTTAACTATTTAGTTAACGATTCACTTTTTAACTCTTCAAAATTTTGTGTCGTAAATGTTTAACGTAGTTTTGTAGAAAACTTCATTTTTGCATAAATGTTTTGCGAACGATCGAATAAGGCAATAGTATCTTTTAAAAATAAGAATAAGTAAAATTTATTTATATTAAGTTTACTTCTTTACTTTCAGACATCATTATTGGATTAGATAAGAAAGACATTTTAAATTTCTTGACCATTTCTTTCCTGCCATATTTTTAGAACAAAAATCACTATTCTGGTAGACGTTTTCAACGTCTAATGTAGAAAATTAAATTTCATTTCTCATTAAGAATTTATACTTTGCTTATGAATGAACATGCACTCCATGTAAACATGTGGAAGCGACTTGAAAGCTGAAAGAATCCAAGCCATAAGTTATTTTAGTAACCGTCAGTTCAAAACCATTGACTACGCAGGTTTTCCCGGAGGAAATCGATACTCATTCGCTCATACGATCACATGTGCTGCGATCTAGGAGCGAAAATGATAATCGATTTCTCAACCTTAAGTCGAGCAAAACAAAAATCGTACTGTTGTACTTTATATTTTACTTTAGATAATGACGCTAATTCAAACTATAGTAACCAATTTCCAAGGTGAATCATATTTTCGATATTCTCTAGGCCCGTTGATTTCATATATTAAAACGAATACCACCAGCAGCGAAAATAAGTATCGCTAAAACTTTGCTTTTCATAAATAGTACGCAAACTTTTCAAAAATTAACAAAAAAATCTCTCTTGAAACTTCAATAAATTAAATATTTTAACGAAAACAGTCTTTACAAATACTGGAATATCATAATATAGAATGTATTGTTATACAGAACAACAGTTTTTTTACAGAGAATATAAAAAATACGTGAAGAGCAAATATTTCCTTGGGGACTTCTTCTTGTGGGTTTGCTGTCGCATGATATGAGATGTGTCGCACGCAGTGACGCACTGCGTATGATAATTCTGGCGGTACGCTCAGAATGGGAACAGGTGAAATAATATAACCCAATATTTGCATTTAAATAATAAAAATGTACGTGGTCCATGATTTTGAGTCTCTCTTTGCTAGAGTGCTCTTTTTGGTGGCATCGAAAATATCACTACAAATGGGGCAGATATTGAACAATGAAATATTTGGAATTGAGGGGACTACATTTATTTTGTAAGTAAAAGTCAATGGTATATCTCAAAATGTGTACGTGAAATCTTTCTCAGGAATGCGTGATCATTATTAATTATAGAAGAGTAAAACATTAAAAAAGAGGGAAATAGTATCTCAGGCAGTAATTGTAATAGAGTCTAAACAGTAATGTTTAGATTTGTTTACGACTGCATCTTTTTCTTGAATTGGTAGTGTTTAATCTGGCCCTCTTCACTTCACTGAATCCGCACATTTTAACTTAAAGAATATAGACTAATTTCGATTGTTAATTTTCTAATTTTAGTCACTTTTCTATGCGTCAGAATCGCGGAATCTCATGATTTCAGTCTATTGTTTGATAACAATTGGGGTTCTTATGTCTAATAGATCGAATAATATCGCCGGATTTTACTGTTAACTTAGGTCTAATATATTTGTAGAATGTCATACAATCCATTTCGAATAGGCGACGATCCCAATAATTTTTGTTTCAATCTTCTCGTAAAAAATTCCTCCGATCGCTTCTTCCAATCGTCTCCACAACCTCAGCAGTATGTTTTAGGATAATGTTCAAGTTGCAAACATACATGATTTTGGTAATCGTCAATAAATAATAATATTTGAAATCATTTGTTGTGAGAAATTCAAACATGTAATTAAATTGCACACGAGCCAGGTTTGTCGAGTTTTACCGTTCGAAGTTTCATTTTTGTCCCTTACAATTCACACATTAGTGTCTTCAAAATCAACACATACTTCCATCACGACTATTCTACTTCCAGATTGGCTTCGCTGATTTTGATGTTCAGTCAAGTATAAGCGTTTTCCTAAGGTACTTCAAGCGCCTTGAAAATTTGTATTACGACCCCAATCAATATTCATTCTCATCTTATTATTTGTAATCGCCTTGGGTCTCTTGCATCATCCAAGCTTCCACCGTGTGGAACGTCAAGAGCCTTCGACAACAGTACAATGGCACTTATCAAAATTAATTTTCCTTTTAACAACCGCCTCCCAAGCTTTCTCCGTGAGGTACTTGAAGCTCCTTCACAAGTTGGCGCCGATTTTAAATATTCATTTTCTACCTGAAAACTACCTTGCGCCTCTTGTGCTACGCAAGCGTCCCTCGTGCGGCTCTTGAAGTGCCTTCAAAATTTGTTCACCAGCCCCAATAAACGGCATTCAAATCGCCAAATGCTGATTTTTGTTTGCAGAGCGCTGGGCCGCGCTGGGCGTCCCGTGCCTTCGGGGCGGCCGTTTCCGCGCGCACGGAAGCGGAGGAGGCGCCAGCCCGTGCGCTCCGCACGCGAAAGCGTCGTTGGGCGGTGGCGGCGCGGGCGGCGCGCACGGGCGGGGTCGCCGACCGCCCCAAGGCCGCACCGCCGCCGCCGGGCGCCGCCCGGACGCCGCCGCGCGCTGACCACGTGGACTGGACGGCACGGCTGGTCGTTTGGTGTTCAACCCCGGTCATTCGTGGGTCCTCTCCTGTCCTACGTTTCATTTAAAGTTTGCGAACGAGAATGCGAGTTATTTCCTATATTACGTTTAATTTGAAGTTTACGAAGGAGAATGTGGGTTATTTCTTATAGGATGTTTATGAATCATTAAAGATATGTCACCTATACTTTTGGAGGCAGCGGACTTGAAAGACGATGCCTATTCGGCACATAGGAAAGGTATTGGATTCTGTTAAAAAACTCGAGGTCGAGATTTCAGTGGTAAAAGCGTTTTGAGGGTCATGAGATCAAAAAAGGTGTTTTTATCACATCTGCCTGTATGGATGCATGGATGTTCAAGTGAGACACGTATTACTCGGGCAGAATAGACTTTTTCAGTTCAAACACGGTACTCAGGTGTGAGATGTTAGTACCGTTTCAAAGATGCATGCGATTGGTGCAGGTGACAAGGAGATGCAAACGTTCTAAAAATTCTCACTTCAGCCAAAAGTACTGGAGCTGGGACAATGAGATTAGACTATCTGATGTCAGACACCATCCCAAACATTTCTTGCTTAATAGGCATGAAAACAATTGGTGGGAAATAATTATTAATTTTTTTACGAAAATGCCAAAAAAGAAAATTCTTTAGTTTTCCCTGATCTATGATACTGTCGCCGCTCCATTAACCAAGAAGATATTTTTTTCGATGCAATTGATGGGAAATAATTACTACGTTTTAAATGAAAGTGCTAAAAACTGTAAATATCGTGCATTCATATTGCCGAAAATAAATAATCGAAGTTTTAGGAAACCCAGACTCTAGACACATCTCATTAAGCACTAAAGTGCCTGCGGTGGGCTTTGATCAGAAGTTTTCCGTGGTTTCTCTGATCAATACCACGCGAATGCCGCAGCAATGCCCTAACAAACGGGCCACAGGCACTGGCTAACTCTCCTTCCTCCTCCTTGTCCTATGCTCACCACTTATTTACACACACTTTCATGCATTATACTACCACATGTGCCGGGAGAGCAGTCAGGAGCTCAGAGCTTGTCCCGGCTGAGATGGTACTCCGCTGGTGGGAGAGCCTTCATTTCGGAAAACATCGCAAGTTGACACGTGGTGTCTCGTATTCTACTCGAAGAGCAATTATTCTGATTACAAACATCGTTCCGTGCATTCTGACTAAGCTTTATTTCAGAGACATTGCGCAAGGCGCGAATATTGTGACGTCGAATGTATTTTGATTAAAATCAATGTGGTGTACAATGTCAAAAATCGTATGCAGGCTTTTTGATATACGAATTTGCATCCGCTCCGCCGCTGATGCAGAGATTTAGAGGTTTCGATCAATCCGTGTCATGTAGAGTAAACCGTAAGTCTGGTGCGGAAAACCCTTTTTAGCTCCATTCTGTGTCGCACATTACAAGTACACAATATTATTGCTTGTATCAAGACCCAAGAATAGAGTCAGGTGTCTGACCGATCTGAGTTTCCAGTGGAAATGAGATTAGACGTGAAAGAGTCCAGGGCCCAGCGGCAGCCCTGGGAATTCAAAACACCCCGTGCGACACGCAGGCCGTAGCTCTTGATGAACAAAGTGAGGGACAGCAGCGACGGCGGAGGCGGGAGCGGTGCTCGAGGTAGTGGCGGAAGGGGGACGGAGGCAGAGATGTGGGCGGGGGATGAAGGGGAGTCGTAGGGAGAGGCAGAGTAGGCGGAGGCGGAGATGGAGACGCAGGCTGAAGTAGAGGCGGTTGGGATGGCGAAGACATGGGCGAGGAGGACAGGTGGCGACGGGGGTGGAGGGCGGAGGAGGCAGAGGAGGTGGAGGAGGAGGAGGCGCTGGCGGTGGAGCGGGTGGCGGAGGAGGCGGAGGCGGTCGCCCTCCGGAACCGGTTCGCCTGGGCGTGGAAGGGGAGGGGCAGCAGCGGGCGGTGGCGGCTTCTGATTGATTTGGGAGCCGGACGCGGAAACCCGTCCCTCCCCCGCTGGGCCCGGAGCCAAGCGCCACCCGTGCGCAGCCGCCCGCCCGGGAAGTTGTCGCGGGCGCCCAGCGGCAGCTGCGGCCTCTGCGGAACCGGAGCATTCGCGAGGGCTTCACCGCTGTTTAAAGGCCTGTCTACGCAGTACAGTTTTCGTGCAGATTCTCATACACAAACTGTACAGAATCCTCAGAAACCCACACTGAAAGTACTAAAGTCGAAAGTCGTATTAACACCGTCTACACGTTTTCCGCACGTTTTATATACAAGTTGCCATGAGACACCGCCAGGGGCTCTGCGTATACATGCGGAGTACATTCATTTTCGATATTTGCGTTTTTGTGTTCTGAGATATTTTATTAATACTTTAAGTACGTATTAATGAAACATGGAGAGAAAAGGAAATAGAAAGGCCGTCATCGTTGTCTCTCAAAGCCTGGTTGCGGCTGCGAAGGCGTTAGCGGGTGCGCAGAAAAAACGCTCCGAGTGGAGCAAGTCTCGGCTGCAGAAGTGAGATTAAGGTACCTCACATTTGCAAGATGCAGTAAAATAAACTCACCACAAAATCCGTGAACTGGAATCCGCCACGCATATATACAAAATATCAGGAATTGCACCAGACCACGTAACCTAACCACGGAATTGAAAAGGATGGACGATTCCCGGTGTACACAAATCAGTTACTGAATGATGCAGCCGCTAGAGACGCTAGAGTCAAACTATGTTTTCTGTGCGAACGAAATCGAACATGCCCATACGTTTTCATGGAGAAATCGTGCAGTGAGAGAGGCGTTTTGTACGGTATAGTTTTCGTGCGGTTTCTCATACAAAAACTTCAAGATACAAAACTAGAAATACAAAAACCAAAAGTCGCGTTTACCCGATCTGGATGTTTTCTGCGCGCTTTCTTAAAGATTTTTCTATGAGAGATCCGCCAGGGGCTCTGCCATCACACAAATGAATTGACGGAATGTGCCGTTCGAGTTCATTCCTTCGCCACATTTGTGTTCAAATGCTTACTTCATTATTCCTTTTTCAAGTATTAATAAAACCTGGGGAGAAAATATGGAACTAAGGAAAAGTGAAAATCGTTGACGATAGAAGCTTGGTCGTGACTGACAATGCTTTAGCGGGTGCGCGGAAAAACGCCCCGAATGGAAGACGTCTTGGCTGCGGAAACGAGATTCAGTAACCTCCAATTTTCAAAATGCAGTAAAATAAACTCATAAAAATCCTAAAAACCCGAATCTGCCACGCGAATACACAAATCTCACGAATCACGCCTAACCTAATCGCAAAATTAAAAAGGATGGACGATTTCTATCGTGAACAAATCCGTCAGTGAACAATTCTGCCACTGCAGGCTAGAGTCAAAGTTTGTTACCTGAATGAAAAAAAAATATATAACTACAAAGTTTTCGTGCCGCGTCATCGCTTTCTGTACGTCCAACCTGATGAAAACTGTACCTTGAAAGCGCCGTGAACCGTAGCCAGCTCAGTGAATTGTGGACAGTGCGACTGTGTAGAAGTGAACAGTGTAAATAAATAATCAAGTGAAAAACACAAGGACTGTGAACCCTATCTGAAAGTAAATCAAGTATTATATTGTATCATTAAGAAACAAAATAAACGTTACCTGTGTGTTTTAATTCACCTCGAAGAAACGTTACATTGTGATAGGGTGATGACGAGGAGTGAA
Source organism: Gryllus bimaculatus (assembly GCA_017312745.1). Classification (NCBI taxonomy): domain Eukaryota; kingdom Metazoa; phylum Arthropoda; class Insecta; order Orthoptera; family Gryllidae; genus Gryllus; species Gryllus bimaculatus. The sequence continues at coordinate 289,936 of BOPP01000359.1, read as the reverse complement.
AGGAATAGGATGATGGTAGGACGCGAGGGGTAGTGGGAGGTGTTCGTGGGAGTTTGGAACCATTCCAGCATTCACCTTGTGACCGACAGAAACCACGAAAACCCCAATCAGGATGGCCAACGTGGAGATCGAACCTGGACCTCCCGATTGCGAATCCAACGCCACTTCGCTCGGTATACATATACACACACTTAAATATAGTTCTGATCTTGAACACAGTTCACAAATGAATATGGATCTGATCATGAGGTGTTATTGACAGTGAAATAATACTGTAAGTTGACGTTGTGTCTGCCAACTGCTACTAACTACTGTGGAATTAAGACTCTTTAACTGCAGATTCGATGATGTCTATCTATAGAAAGCTCCTCGACATTTCAATGAAAATAAAAATGTTGGTAAAGACAATATCAATTAGTTTTATTATCACCCTGCATTTTCCGTCGCATGTTATGAAAAGTATTAGAATAAGTACGAGTATTGCGTAACTTAACCGTAGACTATTGGCAACTGGTTTTCAGACAGGTACGAAGCCCTTTTCTCCACCGCTAAGTAAATGTAACAGATATGTCGTAGGATTATGTAACAACACCGCCCTCCTCTACTCCCGACTGTCAATTATGGAGAAAGATAAGGCAATGGGGCAGATAAAAACGTACACCAGTAGCGCAGAGCGTAAAACAAGGCAATCCCTTTACAGGTTTTCAAAAGCATCAGTGTTTGGGAGTCGTGGGTTCCATTGCGGGAAACGAACTTACTACTACTTAACGAACTTACTACTTGCTACGAACTTACTCGGTGTGTTGATGAAAATGGTGAGATAGTGGCGCCTGTTGGCATCGACTTCGTCACCGACTGCGCTGATCAGTGGTTTCCGAGGCATCCCGGATCACTTGCCGGCAAATGTGGAAGAAGCATCCTTTACAACGGGCACGGGCGAAGTTCGCTTCCCACTCGCTTCCAACAATCATCACCCCGCAATCGGACCGGGGCGCCTTGGGGGAGAACGCCCCATCCTCAACCACCTGCCATAACAGGCATTCGCCGGCGACGAGGCCGTGTGGACTAACGCTTGGGAAAACAGAAATAATGACGCAGCAACATATAATCGTTCCAGCGTTCCACAGATTCGGAGGTAGTGGATTCGATCTCAGCAAAGAAATTTACGCGTGTTTAACAACGGTGAGTTTACGACTCCTGCTGGAATCGACTTAGTAGTCCGACTCGTCGAAAGCTGGAGCAGCGTTCAATTCAAGGCGCCAATGGCTATCCTTTCCATCATCATCATCATCATCATCATCATGTCTAGCAATCCGAATGAGACGCCTCCGGGACAGAACATCCCGTTCTAACAGAATACGCCGGAGGGGCCCTCGTGAACCCTACAATTGCGTGGAATAATGCAAGGTAAAAGAAGAAAGAGTACTGCAGGTACATACAAACTCGTTCGGAAAGCATATTTACACCTTCGCATTTTCCCCTTCCAAGAAACCTCTCCTTTTAAAATATTATACATGATGAATATTTTGAATAATTAGAATTAGGAATGAGTAATATGAAGAACTCAGAAGTTGAATATTGTTTAGATTCGATGCTCAACTTTATTTCGCCTGTAGCTCAAACATTCTCGCAAATTTCTAGAATTTAGTCCTTGAAACTTTCAACAACGGAACAAAATTTGTCATACTGAACAGATATAAACTTCTTTTAACCAACCATCTCGACGTGGAAGTTTCTTATGAGGAAGAAGTATACTATTGACGAAAGACTATAAGAAATAGTAGTATCCAAATTTTTCCTCTTTTGTTAAGTATATATAGCACGTAGAAATGTAAGAGGTACGACAACAATGAGTAGGGGAGAGTTGTCAAAAATGCACTGCCACCTTAATTAAGTGCGCACACATACTAGTATTTCTATGTGTAAGAGCGTTATGATCTTATAAGTTCCGGTTCACTTGTTAAATTAATATCTTGCTTTCTCCTTGCGCTCTTGCCGTACCGCAAGCGTCATTTGTTGCCTATCAAAATGTCTTATACAATTTCTTTGCTATATTTCCGGGGAAAATTTCTTTAATTGTCCAAATTTTATTAAATCCAATTAATAATTAAATTTTTTTATACTTTACGTTCTGAACGTCTCATATTAATTTATTTAATTGCGCAATTCCTTCAATTTTGCGAGATCTTTGACATTACGAGTAAAGTTCAAGCATGTAGCTTTAAAGAACAAAAAGCAAAAACAACAACAAAAAACAACAACCTTGACTCTTAGGGTTCGAGTCCCGATGGTGGCAGGATTTTCGACACTAGCTAGAGTGCCGGGTCGAATTCAGTCGCTGTCTGGAGGAGAATTCTAGCGCACGGCTGCGCTGATCGGTAGCTTCCCACGGTTTCGCCGATGAAATGGGCCAACGCTGGAGCAGTAGGCTAGCAAACGGACCAGTATCGCGCGCGATCTATCCTTTCCTTTCTTGTTCTATCCTCACCCCTGCTTACACACACACTTACATGCACTATACTACCACATATGTCAGGAGATCAGTCGGGAGATTAGAGCCCGACCCGGCTAGGGCGGAGCTCCGCTGGTAGGAGATACCTGGTTAGGGTAAACCCATCAAGTCGATGTGTATCCAAATCTCATCATCCAGTGGGGGAACATCACCGCTACCTCCCGATGAAAAAACACTTCATTTATGAAACTAATGATCGTCGTAGATGGCGCGCTACAGAGCACGAAATAATCAATGAATCAAATACCAATTGAGTCGAAAGCTATTCGGGCAAGATGCGTGTGTATGGCCGTCCGGTAGCTCCTCCTGCCCAATAGTTAAGCCTCCTCTGGTCAAACAATGAGGCAGTAACAATAAAGTGTCATCCGACGTGCTCAGAATGGAGGGGCACTAATGTTGTTTTGAATTCTTTCACAACATTACAAACGAATTATGAAAAAACGTGTTTGGGAGAGTGGGCACCTATAACATGTTTTTGGGGTTGTAAGGCAGACACAGAAGTGATCAATAGCGCATAAGATTCTTGTTTTCAAGAAGAAGCGATTGGTACTATTTTTAGTTGGATTCATTTAGAATAATCTGGAACCATTCTAGAAAAAGAATATTACTTGGTGTGACTCAAAGCACCTACAGCATTCAAACACTGTGAATCACTATACTGCCTTGCCAGTATTTATATGAATCATTGCGACTTAATTCAGCAGATGATTCACTCGATAATTAAAATTAATATTGTACAAAACAATTTTAAATGTATTTTATGTATATTTCTTGAAGCTACTTTCTTTACCCGAGAATGGACAAACCAAGCAATTATATTATGTTTAAATTTTCGTTTTTTGGACAGTCATTAGTAAAATCGGAACTTTTGAGACATGCAAAGCGCACTAAAAGTTCTATTTCAAATACAGATCTAAAAGTCTTCAGAAGAACTGTAAATGCAACAAAGAAAACAAAATGTTTTAGCCTGACAATAGTAGCTACCACTGTCTTTATTAATCATTAAGTGATTTGAATTAAAATAAAATGAAAGCCATAGCTGTCTAAAATTTGTGTGTGACACACGATTTTATTTTGTTCCTAGAATTGCGACACTCGGCCCGTCGGCCACGTGTCGCAACATTTCCTACTCGCAAAATAAAATTTCACTTTTACCGCTCGTACCTTAAATAACTATTTATTCCGAACTTGTCTAGCCCAGATAAAAACTGTTAACACGAAAACACCCTCCGGAGGCGTCACGCTAAGCTAGCATTATAAATCGCGTGTCGCAGCGCGGGCGTGGCCCTTCCACGGTTCCCATGCAACCCGCCCCGAACCGGCCCTCCGAACCTGCTCCGCCGCCCTGCACTCGGAGGATGAAGTCTTCACGAGGGGCGGCTCTCTGCTATCAATGCCCTCAGGCGCTCTCCCCTTCTCTCCTCCGTTCCTCAGCCCTCTCTCTCTCTCTCTCTCCCTACCCTTCTCTTCTCTCTGCCTTCCTTGCCCCACTTAACATTTTCCCCTGCACTCTCACTCTGTCATTCATAGCACATCCTGCAGCGTGAAAATTCGGCCCTCCCTACATCGCTTCTAAGGGCCCTGGGGGCCCTACAGAACAGTTAGCTCAGACACTTCGTTTTACACTATTTGAAACTCTTGTAAAAGTATTTGGATTATTTCTTAGTCCTTTACTCATAAACATGTGGCCTTACATTTTTCCAGTTATTTCTATTTGCCGATTATGATATCCAATTATATGTATTGCAATGCTTATTTAAAAAGGCACAAAATAAATACCCTGTTGTAATACTCGTACCCTTCATTAGCCGACGTGCATGGCCGAGGTGGCTACGAGTGTGTGCCGACCCAGCGCTTCAGCCCAAAGGGGTGCAGTTTCGAGTCTCGCCTCGGGCAGAGTGGTTTGTTCTAATCTCTCTCATGTATGTGTTGTTGCTTACCCCAGATCAGAGGAGCCCGCAAGTGTGTTGGTGTCTCCGGTACGGCCGAATGAAAGTGCGTCCCAGTGGGGCGTAAAGGGTAACAGGTTGTCGGCTGGATAAACCGCTGGGGGAAAATAATAATTTCATTCACATCACCTTCTTGTTAATTGGAAATTCTATAATTGTCCATTCCTTCATGTTTCCAGCATTCTTTGACAAATCTGACAAAGATGAAATGGGGGTAAGAAATCCTATCGTCAATATTGTTTGTCAAACACATTAATCAAACGGGCCCAGTGGCGTTGACGTCTTGGAACTCAGGCGTGAAAAGCGAATGCGTTGGCCGGTAGTCACTCTTCATGCAACACTACCAGTTACAATAGCGCATATCAAACACGATAAAATAAAATGTTGATGAAAGAAATAACGCTCTAAAAGAGAGCTTCACTGAACGCATCGCACTGAAATAATGTTAAAGAATAGAGAATTCTTCACCATATATTATGTCTTCGTGGAATATTATTGCACCTCCGCTAGTATCTACATTGAAAAATGTCAATCGATTTCTTGGTATCAGGGGACCACAAAACGTGGATCTCTACTACACAACGAGCTAGAGATAGTAATTTAAAATACATAGGACCACGATTTATACACTTTTGCGATGCCAGGGATTAAGACATTTTCAGTGGAAAATTGCTGGCGCGCGATTACAATACTTTAACTTCTTGCGAAATAAGGGTGGGAAAGTAAAACATAATTCGTCAATAGCAAGTAAAACACTTCGTCTAGATCCAGTTTTAAAGGCAAAGAAAACCTTCCTTTCATTTAATTTTTTAGTTAGTTTTATATTATTATGATGTTTCCTCTATTCGTCAACTAAGTGTTTTTGTTAATAATAAATAATAATGGTTTTGACATGTTACAAGAATGAAATAAAATGCAATTCCAAAAATAATTTTGGAGTGATTTCCTGTAGGTAGGAAGAAGAGAGGAAGACCTAAACATAGCTGGTTGAGAGAAATTGAGGGACTTTTGAAAGAGAAGAATTTAACAGACAAGAACTATGACGATTGGGATAAGAAGAAAATTAAATTAAAATTATATAGAGTATTAGAATTTTTGTATAAAGTATTAGAAAGTTATTTTTTAACAATATAAATCTGTGCATATATAAATAAATAATATGAATCGAACATTGTAAAATTAATTTTCTTTGCACTACTCCTGCAATTGTCTTCTAGGTCAATCTATGATCATGTACAACTTTTCAAAAATATGAGTACTTTGGGGATCATATAGCGTGAAATATAGGCAATTATGATTTTTTTAAACAATTTTTTTTCTAAAAAATGGTTCCAATTTTTTTTTTTAAATTTTTTTATAATATGTATCAAAGGATGCCTCAAAAACGTGCTAGTCTAAATTCCTGCGAATTCTCTGTGTTTTAGAAAATTGTAACCAGTTAACATTTCAAACTTCAAAAATTGAAGGTAGAGATTTTTGTCTTAAACAAAATCTGTTCTAAGAAATCAGCTCTTTAAGGAAAAAAAATACTCTTAAGGATTTTTTCAAAATTTATAAACAATGCGAGAAATTATGTACTGTTGTGGCATCACATGTTTTTGATTATCCCTGAGTTCCTGGATATGTAACGAAATCGTAGACACCTCTTAAATGGGTTGAGTGATAATTTGGTTAGCTGGAGGCTGGATGGTTTACTTCCAATTTCTGCGCGTGTTGAAAAATAAATATAATTCATACTCGTAGGTAGTAGCATTACAAAACATTATTGCTATTAATAATATTATTATTAAAAGTATCATAGTCATTCTTTTGGCACGTTTGAAATGAAGATTACCTGCGTCGTCGGTGGGGCTCGTTGCGTGTCCTTCAAAGTTCTTTGCCTTCCCCTTTCTCTTTCTCTTTCATTGCTTAGCTTTCTCTTTCGTTTCATTCTCCTCTCTTCTACCTTGAAATGCGTTTCAACGTGACTGGGTATCTCATGGAATATTTTTTAGACAATATCGCATCGGAGATGTGGAATGCTTCAAGACTTGTTGGGACCATGGCGAGACGTGTTTTGCGCAAATAGGCTCAGAGGACAATGCTGGTAACTCTTCGCACTTTCATACTTTTTACGTGACCATTACAACTTTTAATAATGGCGACTAATAAAGTTCTTGCTTAAGCTATAATTTTTCATGTGATCTTAAGTATTTTCCTCCATTACAGTCTCGGGGGCCTAATATCTTCCTAAAAATAGTTCGTTACTTCACTTCCATTTTTATAACATTTTTGCTTCTTTCATAGATTCCAATCTAAAAAGAACGTCATGTCTAATTATTATTATAATGCCTCCTGTGATATTTTTAGATCTTCAGAAACCATTTGAGGACATTGACCATAAAAATTTGCTTTCAATATTATCTTCATGTGAAACTTTTCCATTCTGAAACAGCTCCACCATTTACAAAATGATTCAAGTTTTTGGCAAATAAGTAATTTCAAAGTTAGGAAAATTGCCTGTTATGCCGAAGAAACGGATCAACTTCCATTCACTAAGTTTTAACGACTTCTGCACATTGGCTGAAGAATAAAATTTCCACATTCGAAGCCTAACTTTAACTTAAAAACTTCCGAGAAATGTAACCGGCCTCGCATAATAATAAGGCTGTTCCTTTTTCAGCTTAAAAGAGGCCGAGGGCGAAAGGACAGCCCGTGGGTCGTTTTGAGTAATACACTTTTCATTTGCATTTTAATAGAGAAACTCGCATAACAAATGCAGAGATAAGGTCAGTGAAATTTGCCCTCATACACTTTGCTTGACATATTTTATAACGTTGTAAGTAATACATTTTTCCTAAATAAATTACTTTTTTGACAATTTTTTTAATGTTTTTGAGAGTAAAGAAAGAAAAAAGTAGAAAGAAAAAGCTTCCTGAGTTTATCTTCATTACGGGCCTAATATAGAATTATAGAGACTTCTAAAAAAAGTGGTATTAAAGCATTGCTTCGCAATATCATGCGAACATTTTATATGTGAGAGCACAGAATGGCAATTTCCTCTCATATTCTAAGACACAGGGAATTTAGAAAATTTATTTTTATAGTTATATCTATAAGCAGTAACGCTCAATGCTGTTGAATTTGTTTTCATTAAAAAAGTTCCCCTAGGCCTTTTCAGTTTTATATTCTTTAGCTTTCGCACCCGCAAATAAACATATCCACACTTTATCCGCCCACAGTACTGTAGTGGAATCGCTCTATTGGAATGCTACACGACAGACGACGGTATTTATCTGTGATTCTGTGAAATTGGTTTCATACAGGTAGATCGGGTCACATTTATGCATGGAGTGAGTTTACACAATGCACTTGTCTTGATATCAGTTACGACTGCCACACCACCAGTCACAGAAATCAGATGTTGGTTTTTAGCAGATGCTCTTCCAAGACCCTGGACGCCATTGGAGCTGTTGTATTGTTGTGAGAGGCAATTGTGGTTTTTCGTAAAGTAGCTAAATTTTCTGATGCAAAACTCGAACTTCCTGATGAAGTTACCTTATAGATTTCGATTTAGACAAACATGTTTACAAACAATGTTGAGTAAACTCGTTTTTAACAACTATATTTGTATGAGCTCAAAACTCCAAAATGGTCACTGCAGTATGAAAAGAGAATGAAACATGGCGTTGGTACACGTTCACGCAATTTCACTGCCTTAACGAGTACCATTTTACATTTCCCATTCTTACCGATATGCCTGATAAAAAGCTCTTACACTAGAGCAAAAGCCATACGTGTGAAGGCTTCGAAAACAGATTGATGCGTTTGGGAGAATATTTGAAATTAGACACGAGGTGAAAGTTCAACATACGAAGCCGCTCGTTCGAAAAGAATATAACCTCAGGAAGAGGAGCACGTAGAATTCAGAATCTTAATATTATAACAAATGTCAGCTCACAAAAGCAGTAAAATATTGCCAATAGCACTAAACGTTAAAAATAATCTCAGATATCATGGAGTTTATAACTTGGTGCGTGGCAGCTGCTTGTACCTTGTCGCCTCGCTTCTCGCGACAATCGTGAATAGCAAGGAGAATGCAACACTGCGGCTCTTTCACTTTTAACTAACAAGCTTTTAAAAGTGCTGACGGGATAAAAAACTGTTTGTCACTAAGAGATTGATTGATTATTATTTCGTGTCTACGGGCGCGTCAAATGCTAAGGTCATTAGTAACGTAAGTGTAGTGCACGTGTTTATCGCGGAAGGTGGCTGCGATCTTACTCGTCTCGTTGGCGACGTCCAACGCCGACCTCTCACGCCGAACTGCACGTTTTCCCCAACCAGGTATTTCCCACCAGCGGGGTTCCGCCCCAGACGGGACATGCTCCAAGCTCTCGACTGGTCTCCCGGCTTGTGTGGTAGTGTAGTGCATGCAAGTGTAAGTGAGTATAAGTAAGGGATGAGAAAAGGACAAGAAAGGGAAGGAAAGACGTCGTGTGATACGTGGCCCGTTCATTAGGTTACTGCTCCGAATCCGGATTTTGCCACGTGTTGATCAGAATAACCATTGAAATATACCAATCAGCGCAGCCGGCTAGAATTCTCGTCCCGCCATCAGCTGAATTCGGCCTAGCTATGTAGCTAGTAGTGTCCCCCATCGTCGGACGCCACTGAGAGAAATACAAACCTCCTACATCAATCATTTTCAATAGATGGCTTCCGATTTCCACAATTCGACAAACCCCTTCAAAGAAGCGCCAACCATTTCTAAAATGTCTGGCGTGCCTGAGATTCATTGGAATTTGGCGGGCGTCACAGCCAGAGCTCCACAGTGCTACCTGTTTGCCAAATCTGCAAACTTTTCACGATCAGATCGCTGGATCGGACTCGGTTCGTTTTGTGCGTTAATCCGCGCGAGTTGAGGAGCACTGAATTCTTAATTGCACGCTAGCGAATCAAAACAGCACGAACTTTCGTTCGATTAGGCCGAACTAGGGCTTATAATCGGCCACCCAGAGACCCGGTACCAAATTTAAAATGCAAAATGAATTTTGTCTCCTATCACTAGGAAACAATATTTTTGGGCTCAAAAAATTGTTAAAGCGATGACGTATTTTATTAAATAATTTGATTAAATTTGAAATTCATATTAGGGTCTGTAATGCTGAAAATCAAAACAATTGTGTTGTTGAGGTTTTTGAATTGACTTGTGTTAAAAGGGAATACCAAGAACTTTGTTTGACAAACAAAACATTTCTAGAAAAGTGAATTTTAGTTTTCACTTACTCCTGCTATTGACTTGCGTTATTATTACACAAACTAATGTAAAATTGAATTATCAATATTCCTACAAAATTATGATTAAATAAGGGTTTTAACCGCTTAATATTTAAAAAAAATCAAAACATATAAAGAGGGTAGTTCATTTAAAAAATCATGTAAATGAGCCCCGCTCTACCCTACAGTGACAAAGGCAGTAAATTCTTCTATTTACTTGAGTACCCGGCGCAATCTGCGGAGTAATTGCTTCTTGGGGGAACAGGGAAACAGTGACCCCAGATTTGTCATAGTGCTTCGTACATCTGAACCTAAGGTAACTGTCTTGATGAGTAAATTGATGACGAAAGATACGTGAATTGATGACTAGTGACACAGGCTAGTTACATAAAAACATATTTTTTCATGCTTTCGTAATCTCTCTCCTAATAGTTTAATGGAACTGAGGGGTCTTATCAGCTTAATATAGAAAACGTTCAAGCGCACACACTTGATCATTTTTAAGAAAAGGTTTCGAGTCATCGATACAGACGCGCAAGGGAATCGTTCACGAAGGCTCGGCTAGGTTGCTCCACTTCCTCCCTCTTTGCCTTCGCCTGCAACTAATAGTGCCCCAGGCCATTCTTCTCTCCTCCCCCAGCATATTCCTTCCGCGCGAAGTGGGTAGGGGAGGCGAGAGCAGGCGGAGGCGGGAGGTGAGGGGATTCACACAAGAGAGTTCAACGCGAAGTTTGCTGTTTCGCATTTGCCGAATAAGGAACATTACGATCGGCTTGATTTTTGTGAAATAGTTCACCTCATTTTTTTTTTTTCTAAAAGCATCATTACATAAATGGAGAACTACAAGAGCACATACATTCTCACGTTAGTTCTAAATTTTGTAATTTTCGTATATTCAGAGAATTAAATGAAAACGAGACTAGCGCCATTTTTTGACCTGCGTCCTTCGCTGGATTCGTGGGAAAAAAATTTGAAGCCGTTTTCGAGAAAATAATGGTTTAAAATGGTCAGTATTTCAAAGAAAATTACGTGAAAACTACACTTATTTTCGAAAATTTGTGCATGACTTTATTTCAAAATCTTTCTTTCAAGAACAGATCTCATTGAGGAAAATGAATGAATGAGTGAATGAGTGAATGAATGAATATTTTCAATACACCATAGTAGTTGTGGACGCCGTAAAACGTTGAACTTTTGCAATTTTTAAAATTCACAGATTTTAACGAAAATGAGATCTGCTTCCTTTACTCTATCCGATGAAAGTTCATAATAAAATGTGAGCCATTTAAAAAAAATATTTTGTTTTCTTGTAAAGTACACCCAAAATTCAAATCAATCAATCAATCAATAATTTTAAAGCTTACAAAGCCTCGTGTTTATTGAGATCAATCGGTGAATATCAATTTTGGAGAAAATTGTCTGATCGATTTAAGCTCTAGCGTTGACCATAGGCAGACAGCCGTCAATCAATTTTTTGATATCAATGACCCCAAAACGTGGACTGTGTCTACACGATATGTTAGAGGAAGTAATTTACTACATATATGAACAAGACGTATCCAGTTTTTCGTTAGCAGGACCTCACAATACTTTTTGTTTTCTATCGAAAACTCGCCGATTTCAGACGCAGCATTACAATACTTTCTCTTTCTCGTAAGTAAGTAGTAAGGCAAAAAAGTAAAAGTCAGAGAACAAATGAGAAACCTGAACGGAACTACGAAGGTGGCGAACATCGAATTTTATTCTCCCGACCAGTCAGTTTACTTCCAACCAAAATGGTATTTGTTTTATCACTTCTTTATCTCTACCTTTCTTATATCTCCTAAAGGTGTCAGTTTCTTTTCCGCACCCCTTTTCATATTTCAAGCAGAGGCGATTACAGTTCCCTCTCACCAAAACTCTAAATGCTCTTGAGACTACATAAAAACATGACAGCCACTTTACTTTTACAACTTTTATTAAAGTTGAATTAAAGTTGAGATTCTGAAGACTGAATTAAAACATAATTTGGGTTGATGAGTTGCTTCTCCCTCGAAATGTGCGGCCATCTCTACTATATCTACTCCCGCAGTTATATACGTACTAAAACCTGCTATCACATGACTCCATGATCTCCTTATTAACAGATACATCACTGAAACCATATCGTCTTCCTCGTAGCGACCTTGGACCCCATTACCCTCCCCATCTTTACCTATGGGTGCAACAGATTTCGTAAACAAAAGTTTGTAAGTTCTTTCTTTTCGGGTGCAAATCACGGCAGCTCTTAATTGCACGCGACGCAGCTGTGGTACACGGCCTCGCAAGCCGGCCGTCACATTTGCTGTGCTTTCCCTGTTCACAAATGACGCAAATGGTCTTCCAAGTCTACAGGAGCGTTTGAGTCTTGGAACTGAGCATGAAGTCCCGGTGACATTCAGGCTGCGACAATATTGGGAACTTAAAAAAACACAGGAAATCTACGGGAAGCTATGCTTCTGTGGCTCTACCGGAAATGAATTTTTTATTGGTAACATAAGAAATACGCTTGTGTGTTTTCACCATAAATGTGTGTTTCACCAGAAAAATGTTTTTGTTTTTAGAGTGGGTTTTAAATATTACTATGACAAGTTTTGGCTGGTAGACTTGAAATTTATCGACTGGAATTGAAAATAACCTAGGTCTCCTTGAAAGGCATTAATATGCATGGTTTGCGAAATTGTACTCTTTCTAAATATGTAGGGTTTTATAGCAGTATTTTATATAACAATTTATATAATTAGTGTAAGGTATACTTATAAAAAATTGTAAATTTAAATTAGGAAGCGAATGTCTTTTTTTAAAATATTTCTTATGCATTGTTTTGTGAAGCCTGCCAATTTGCAAGTGTAAAAATATTACAAAGAAACATAGACATTTTCACACTCTTTATGTGCAATAAAGCTGGTGTTTCTATCCACCCTCAGATAGCACTCAAATTTCTTCTGGGGTGATCCACACGAGCAATCGGAACACGTGCTCTGAGCTCTATGTAAACATCTCTTGCACGTTGTATCTACTGACTACTCCGTAATATCGATGTCATCCATGTAATCCATTTCGCTGTCATGGATTTTTTTAAAGTTTTGTTTAATAATGGTTGTGAGGTAAACATGAAATAAAGTTACCACATGAGATTACCGTACACCGATATGGATTTTTTTTTCAATTCTCAATATGGTCTCACTCTGAAATATTCAGAATATCGAAAATTTACATTGAAAGATCCATTAAAAATATTTTTAAAATGTTTTGAGACACTTTAATTCTAAATGGAATATTGGAATAAGATTAAAAGATTTTCAAACAAATACAACATGTTATTTACTGTGTGCACTGGCATCTCCCAAGGATCTTAGAAGAATTTTGTTCAATTACTATTAGAGTGGAAGTTACCGCATTTTGACTCAAGTCGAACGTAAGAATTTGTTTCTCGCAATACGACCAGATTTTTGGAAAAATATGTTATACAATTTATTTCACTAAAAATGTTAAATACATGCTTCTATTCTTTAATAAAGGAAATCAAATATTGAGTTTGATCGAAATTGGCAATGCTAATATTACAATTTTCAGTTTGTTTCACGTAGAGAATCATCAGTTGCATCTACCGCTCACATTTGATTGATATCTGTATTCTCAAATTCAAGCTTATTACAGCATAACCAATCATCTGTTTATAAGTCGTAGGAATTGGGAATATGAAAAAAAGAAATCTATACAAGATGAATTTCTTTTTGAATTATGTTTTTGACAATGAGGAGCGTCACTTTCGCAATGGTAGATTAAAGTGTAAAGCACAAGAAAATACCAAGCCCCCGCTGTTTAGGGACTATCAAAATAATAATAATAATAATAATAATAATAATAATAATAATAATAATAATAATAATAATAATAATAATTTTTAAAAGCTTAGATTAGCTAAAAATCCATAAAAATATTTCAATATAATTTTTTTTATTTCCGAAACTATAATTTATTTTCATGTTCGATTTGATTACCCAAATGTTTCAAATATTTTGTGGGCAGCACAGTTCGGTTAATCTTGGGGGGGGGGGGAGGTATTCGCCCGTGCACGTCCACTGTCGTTGCCGTGCATGTCGACGTATGATACCTCAAACAAATCAGAAAAAACGAACTGTGTCGATTGCCCACAGGGGTAATGCTCAGTCTATCTTCAGTGACAGTGGCTGTCCTGGTGGTGCTGTCTGCCAACGGCCTTCACCAAACCACCCACATGCCTTCGTCCACTTGTCTGCGGAATGCAGATGGTCTTGTGTACGTTCCAGCGGGCCGGCGCCCCCGCCCGCGCCGCAGTGGAGGTCTATGGTAATGGAGCGCGAACGCGCGTCGGCGGCGCATCGGCTTGCGAACGCATCCGATCCCATTGGCCCGCCACGCGCCAACAATATTCGTGTATCCAGCGCGCTGCGCCGCGCCGGGCCGCGCCGGGCCGCCCGCCTCCGTCACTACCGCGCAGCCGCGCCGCGGACAGAGAGCGCGCCGCGCAGCGTTGCCACGGTCACCCCCGCCGCGCCGCGCCGCGCCGCGCCGCGCCGAGCCGCCGCCAGGTGGCGGCGTTGCCAAAGGCCGGGCGTCTCGCCGGCGGATGCGGCTGGGCGGCGCGGGACGGGCGCCACGCAGCATGTCAACGCAGTCGCTGGCGTTCGGAGTTGAGAGCGGGAGGGGGGAGGCCAGCGCCGCGGCGGACGCGGGGGAGATGAAAGGGGGCGGAGAGGCAGGCGCGCGTGGCGCGGGCGTCGCTGCGCAGGAAGTCGGGACAAAGGCGGAGCGGCGACGCCGAAGGCAGGGCCCGCTGACTCGGCCGCGGGGCACAGCCTCGTTCCATTGTCGTAACACGATACGGGAACCCAGAGGGCATTTTGGGCTGCGGTGGCGGTCGGCGCCGCCGCTGCGAAGAGGAAGCGGACTCTGGCGGGAGGGGGAGGCTCGTGTTCCTCGCAACGGGCTGCAGCGGGCGCCGGCGCGCCAGCGGGGGAGGAGGCGGGAGCGGCGGCGACGGAGCTAACACCGGCCGAGATGGAGCAGGTTGCGGACGTGGTGGCGGAGAGAGGGCGCAGAAAGCCCGCTTGCGGGATTGATTAGTGATTCCAGGCACGTCAACTGGTAACATCATTAGACCCGCATGTGGAGTGCATGTTTCTTAGCGCGGGAGATGGCGGTTATCATTCTCCGAAGGATGGCGAGATCCGGTCCCGACATACCGTCGGCTTGCCATTTTCCCTCGACCAGGTATCTCCCACCAGCAAGGCACCGCCCCGGCCGGAACAAGCTCAGTCAGATGTGTCAAGGTCGGTGCTTCCAGCGGGCGAGCGAGGCACGGGTAGCAAGACGAAATCACCCCTCCACGTTTCCCCTCGCCTCAAGAGAGTAGACAAAGTCGCCCTCAACGCTTTTACGCAACACGCGTGAATACGATTTGATGGGATTTAGATAAATAAATTTAAGAACGTTTGTAATTTTTATTTATATTTTCAGTTATGGTTTTCTGTGCACGTCCTCTTTTTTTAAATCTGATTCTACCCACGGTTACTTACGTACTGTAGATATGATGCCATATTATATAATTGCTGAAATAATTACACAATTCGAACATAAATATTTAAATCAATCTCGCCAAATGAAAGAAGGAAAACACCAGGCCTTCTATGAGGGGGAGGGGGCATGGCCCCATGCCCCCCCTCTGGATGCGCCAGTGATTCTACCAAGTTGGAAATACTACTGATAGTTTCTTTTCCCGACGCTAGATTGCGCTGGGAAGCTCGTGGCATGCCACGCTGGTACGAAGAGTGCTTCTACCAGCAATAGAAAAACTTGACGTTACTGCTTTAAGCTTCCGAGGGGTCGTCCAGCATGTGTGATAGTGTAGAGCGTGTATGTGTGTGTGTAAGTAAGGGGGTAGGACAAGGAAGAGGTAGGAAAGATCGCGCGTGATGTTGATGCAACTACCGATCAGAGCCGAAGGAAGGCCGAGGATTCGGAAGAGCATGAGCAACAGAATAGTTAAAACGTGCATGTCGATGGTATATGCAACTTGCTTACTCCATCCATCAGCGGTGGCTGTGGCGGCGACCGATTGTCGTGAAGGAAGACGAAACGGCGCGACCAAGGGGGCGAGGGTGGGCGCGGTGGCGGTGCAGGATCCGGAAGTGGAGAGCAGGCAGCCGAGGAGTGCATGGGCGGCGGCGGCGGCGCAGGTGGCGCGCGGGATGCGCTGCGCATCTGCCCTCATTACCGTTTTATTGATTCTACCTCTCCCCCGGCGCCTGCGTGCCCCACTTTCATCCGCTCCCTGCTTCGTTTTTTTTTTTTCCACCAATGAACCCGGGAGCGCTAATCCCGTGTTTACACGCCAATTAAAGTGTAAGGGCCGGGGAATGGGGCTCTCGCAGACGTCTCCCTGTGGCAATGTGACTCACGCAGCTCTCGGCGCGAGCCACTCCATTCAGCATTGGAGATCTAAATTGCAGATGAGAGCGCACGCCCCCAGACAGCACAGGAGCATATCAGTAATGGCTTTATCCGAAGACAAAATCCACTGCTACTTTAAACACACACCAAAGGAACGAACTGGGAGTTTGAATGAAGATTGTTGCGTGGATGGCTGTCTAGCTTGGATTAGAGCAATTATTCACCAAAGAATTAGGAAATCATGAGTTACATAAAACATAATATTTTCGTACAAATAAGAACTGTAATTTCATATATAGCAGTTAAAACAATCCCAAAACGCCATCTCGGGCTGAGAAATCCTACGGTGATAGTTGTAGAAAGGAATTTCTATATATCATCGACATTCATGTTTTAACTATTGTGTTACAAATCTTCGCATTTTTATTTTTTGTTCGCTAAAGTTTAGCGAGGCACATATACTCACATGTTTGTAATTGTATTTTTACACTACAGTACTACACACATTAAAATTCTTTGTCTTAAAAAAATGATAGCTTACATTTGTGCCACAAACATTCCAACATTGTACGCGAGGCTTTCACAAATCAAATTTTACATCACTTTCTCCCTCTATCTACACTTCATTTGTTTTGACATTCTGATTTAGATATATTTTTGTCTCAAAAAAGGAAATATTTTTCTGTTATTCCGCCTATTTACATAGTGTGTATACCGACTGAATTCTCATGCTTAGCTCATCCAGATTAAGACACGGTTGATGTCATGCGACAGCGAGGCTTCAAGGAAGAGGCCTCCAGCATAAAAATTTACTATCTAGATATTCTCGGTAATCAAAGAACTCTTGAAGTGTATGTGTAGTATACTACGTCATTGCGGAATCGTCAATACTATTTTTATTAACATATTTTATTTACTGCAGTGGTTGTTGGTTGTTCTTGAAGAGTGTGCATAGTACTTTTTGGAAAACAGCGTTGTGAGGTATTGTTCAGCAGCACTGTCACTAGTCTGCCCTAATTCCGTAACCTAAGCTCGTGTGGGTTCGTGTGGGTGGTTGATCAGTGCCTGCCATGCCGCTCCGTAACAGTTGGAGCCGAAACTCAGAGGAGCGCCCCTCCGCGAAATATTCCGCTGGACGAGCCATAAAAAGTTGAATAAAGCTATCCAACAAGGGCTCCTGAAATGTAACCATTGCTATTCCCGAGCGCTTCGGCATAACGACTCTCATCACTTTCTTTATAAAATTTAAAATCGAAACCGGGTCTTCCGGCGGTCCTTACATTTCCGGCTAGTACGGTACTAAAATGTAAATTCAATGTTAATTCAACATAAGGCTGTTCATTTGGTTTTTTATTGCACTGAACTTCATTAAAAAATTTATAAGCCAGATATTAAAAATAACAGCTTTTGGTAATTAAAATCAACGTCTATTTAATTCGAAAGTTTTACAAAAGAAGAATACATACGTGACTTACTGCGTATTCTGGACACTTCTTCACAATTATTCAATTTTTTGTCACATTTCGTATGTTTTGCACTAGCAGATTTTTTAGTAAATCCAATAATTTAAGCAAAATATAATTTAGATAGTAATATAAATAATACTCTTACATTTCTCATTTTCTGAAATATTGATAATATTTACTAATATTAATTATTTTATTAAATATTTTCAAATATTGAAAACAAAAAGTTGGATATCCATACTTTTTCCGATCAGAACAATATAACGATAAGGGAAAAAAATTGCTCAATATTAAAATTACACCAATTACAGAAACCTATTAAATCTCTCAAGGACGCCACTGGCACAAAATTACTGGACGGGAAACGATTCAATACATATAGAAGAGAGTTCCCTTCATTTCCTCATATAGCAAAAAAATAGAACGTCTCCCAATTACAGTGCGCAGTCAACTTTTTCAAAGCCTTTAACAACCTTCCCAAAAAGGCACAGCCCAATAGCATCCCGTTCGGTTTTCCTTAGTAAGCCTACAAGGAAGAGCTTGCCTAGGTATCAATGCTTGGAAGACAGCTCTTTCACTTTCATATTTAAAGAGCCTGAAAGAGAAAAATATCAAATACTTCTTTTAAGGCTGTTCATTTTCTGTACCTCCAGTATTGTAATGGTCAGGTAGGACAAAACAGTTTCTTATTTTGGAATTACTCCGTATGGAAATGTCACTAATTTCTACGTATACCGTGACCTGTTCCAAGGAGAAGGTAAAAGGGAGCATGATCTTCCCTTAAATGCAGAATGCAAAACTAAGTGTATTTCAGATAGATTACATATACAATGCCGAAGATTTTGCCAGTCACCTGTGTTCGAGGTTTTCTTTCGACTGGTGCGAGAACATCTCTACGCGGTACTCATGAATGAAAGCTTTAATAAGTTGTTTCTGCCATCCCTATTCCAAAACCCCGACCGGGATGGCACATTTGGCAATCGGAATACTAATTTCTCAGATAGCCAAAAGTGAAAGGGGACTATCTGGGAAACCTGACCGTGAGATGAAACAGGGAGAACCCCAATCGCCCCCCCAACTCCGGCGGTGTCGTCTATGATATCTCTATCTGAAGAGTGTCATGCACGTGATTCGTTCAAGTGACCTATTGAAGGCAGCGCTCTGCTCCTGTGTCCGCGGGTTCCCACAGTGTTGGGCGCTTCAAAGGGGTCGAAGGGCTTTCAAAACGGCGAGGATGTCGGGTAGCAGGTAGCGCCTCTGTGATTAGGAAGCTGGCCTAAGGGGTGGTTGGCAGGAGGGTTGCCCCAACCCTTGGCAGACGCGGTTGCAAGCGCTCGCCAGCCGTTGGCCTTGGCGTGTGACACGCCACGGCGCTCCACTCGACCTCCTCGTGCGGGCGCGCCACGTCGTCAGTTCCGGCAGTGCACCGTGTGGCCCGGGAATTACAATTTTTCGTTTCTTTTTATATCAGTGGGCCTTTTGAAGTATATTTTAATATTTTATTTTGGCTGTTAAAGAATCATTTGAATTAAAAGACCATTTTTCGATTTCGCAATATTTTAATTTTTTTAAAACTAGATAGGTTTCGGTCCGAATTTGGAACTTTATCAGAGCGAAACATCAAACAAAAGCACAGATAAGCATCGACGGTAATTTAAGACAACTAATGTAAACAAGTGATCGTCGATTTTAATCTTCTCAGAATGTTTATAATTTTGTAGCGTATTGAAAATTAGACAACGCTTAATAAAAGAAACCTAATTCATTGGCTATGATCCTGTATAATTGTCACTGAGAGTTCTCTCACCTCGTGCTGTAGCACTGAAGCAATCGACGTGCGAGCATTTGTTTATGTTGATACAGCCACTGATCATCGTTTCCGCTCATGTGACGCACCTGCGCTCGATTGGCTGATTATTTCGTGTTTCCGGGTCCGTCAACTGCAGCGGTCATTAGTCTCGAAAGTTTAGTGCATGTTAGGTGGTTAGTGCACGTCAGGTGGCAGGGATCCCCCCTCCAATGTTCGGTAATATTCGGCGCCAACCTGCACGTCGGGTCACAGGGTTTTCCCTAAGCGAGTACATTCTCCGGACATGTGTAGTAGTGTAGTGTGTGTGAAAATAGGGTTGAGGATAGAACAAGGAAGAGGAAGGAAGGATCGAGTGGACTCCGTTTTATAGGTATTGCAATGACCTCATGTCATCGGCCACTATAGAAAAATCGAAGTGTTGCTATCTAGCTAGTGTCGAAACTCCTGCCACCGTCGGAACTCGAGTCTTAGGACCTCTCGGTCTGAGGTAGTGTATATAGTGACATAGGCCCTGAGCCACCTATGCAGGCAAATACGCCGAGATTCCCGGCGAGGCCGCTCGAGGCGTGCCTGTGTGTGCTCGAGGCCTGGCTGTGAATGGTGCGCGGGGCGGGCGGGGGCGGTGGGTGGCAGGTGGGGGTGGGCGCCGCCCGGAGTGTGTCTTGGGCGGGGGTCGGCGCGGGGGCGGGGCGGGGCGGGGGGATGTACTGGCTTCGCGCGGTATCACGACCGTCCTGGTCGCCGCGCCGCGCAGTGGGTCTCGCCGGAAAGGAAGCCCCTTGCGCGCCGGTTCGCCACGACGTTAGTAATTAGTAGGGAGCGAATTTTAATTAAATGTCAGTTTTTTCTCTTCATTGTAGAACAATAGTTTTTAGTGCAGACGATAATTTTATGTGATGGCGAAAGAAATGACCCATTTTTTATAACAGATTTTTGCATTTTGTCGATTTCGAGTAATAAGTAACTTTTTAAAAATCTTTTTTCCGTATTGTTAAAGCCTTTTTTCAAATTTAATTCATTTCAATAACATTTTAATGGTACTTTCTTCAAATAATATTTAAGACATGCAAAAATGTTCTCCCAGACATCCTGAGTAGCCTATTCGATTTCTTTGCTGCAGAAATTGTAATGTCAGCCGTTGGGGTTATGAAATCCAGATTCCTGTGCCGTCTAACAGCGCCACTGTCAGTTCAGCCGGTTTCAGAATAATCAAAGACAAAGATGTTCTGGTAAAGAACAGTCCAAAACAAAATTTTGCAATCACTACGCGGAAGGAGAAGTTTTGATTACACCAGTATTATATCCAACAGCTTGAGTTGCTCACCTGAACTGCTTATGATAAAAAGAATTAATTTTTCTTTGCTTTAGGCATTATAAAAACATTGTAAGATTTTATGATCATTATTGCGATGTTTCATGTCACCAAAATCCACCCCTAGTAATTAGCTTAGTGTGGCCCGCGGCATATATGTTCATGTCAAAAAAGTTATTAGTTTTGAATGGCAAATTCATTGTACAAAATAATTTTAAACATAATATAATTATTCGGCTCGTCCAGATTTTGGCATAGAAAACTACATCCAAAAGTATCGATTGAAAAACTAGTATTTTGCGAAATTAATAGTTTAATAGCGTCAATCTGACGAATGAAAGTCGTAACGATTCTGAATTTTGAATTCATGAGGCATACATATTCTCTCACTTGATTTTGACATAATGTGTATCAATTCTTACAATATTATTTAGTGCGATATCGGAACAATAAAAAATCTCGAAACAAATTTCCTAGCCCCAACTGCAATAACCGGGTCACGTGGTTCAGTGCTCAATTGATGTCATTGGAAGAGCCTCTGATCGGGATGACTTAGTTTCGAGTCCCGGCGGAGGCAGGATTTTCGACACCAGGTGACAGCTAGGTCGATTGTAGCTGTCGTCTGGCGGGGAAAGCCAGCTGCAGCTGATATGATGGGTAGTTTTCCGTGGTTTCTCTGATGAGCACCAGGGAGAATATCGTAACAGTGCCCTCACAAATAACAACGCCGCGCGCGATCTTTCCTTCTCCTTGCGTGCTCTATCCTACAGTTGCACTTAACGCCCTACATTACCACATATGTCGGGAAGCCAGCCGGAAGCTGTGCCAGCTGTGCCAGCTGGTGGGGATACGTTGTGGGGAGGTATAAACCCTGCGAGCCTGTGTGTAAGTTGGAGCCGGGTCCCGCCATCTCTCGCAATAATAACATGAACTACACATACTACTGCACTACTCAACGCCAGCCTTCTTGATTGCGTCTTCATCGTCATGGCAGTGTGGCGTCATACGGGTGGAATCGAACACAGACGAGAGTGGTTGTAAACAGTAGATTTATAACAACTAGCGGACCCGACAGACTTCGTCCTGTCAAAAAGATTTGTAATGTGAATTTTTTCCCCACATATTTTATAGTCTGGGCAAAAAATTCTCCTGAACAGAACCGTCACTCTGGTGATAGGCGCTTGTGAATAGAAATATAATTAAATAAAACATATATATATTATATATATATTATATATATATATATATTATATATATATATATATATATATATATAAGCATTTAAAAGTAAGTAATCGCTTTATTGTTAATCATGTGAATCCATAATTATTAACAAAATCAGTTTTATTTTTCATTGTAGTTGCTTTGTGATATACGATGTTTTTTGTTTGATTACCTGCACATAGAAAACAGATCTGATGGTTTTCCAACACGGGAACAGGCAACTACAATTGATCATGTGAGAAACATGGTTTTTCCACATTAATACCACAAACACTTAATGATTGCCCTGGGACTTATTTATGGTCATAGCAAACCAAGCCGAATGGAAACTGTAGTCGTTTAAAGTCAAACGAACATCATCGGAATCATTGGGATGTGCGGTATGAGGACGTTTTCCTCCTTTATACCTTCCTTTTCGGTATAGTTGCTTCTATCACGTTGTTTAGTAATTTTTTATCGTTAACCGTGTGCCGTTGGCAAAGACGTGGTTGGCTGATATTTCGAACATTATAACTACCATCCAACTTTTAATTGAAGATTTTGAGGTAGCAATCCTGGCAAATCCAGCGAGTTTAAAATTCTGGTGGATAGTTCACTACATCGTCTGGTTAGTAGCCAAATCAACTGATTTATATTATCTCGAATTCGCCTGTAATTTGTTCTTGAATTTTTAAATTTTAATTCATTTACATCAATGTGTTTTGCAGCCAATATAGCTCGTTCGCTCAACCACTCATGGTTTCTGTAATTTTAAGAAACATCTGGAACCCTTCTGAATAAGTTCATCTTTTGTCGAGTCTACTGGCTGCATTAACTTTCCTCAAAGTTTTTTGTCAGTTAACAGGTCTATAGGAAATTTGCCATTACCAATAGCAATGAGTTGTTTAGAGAATATCTTTCCAGATTGGTCATTTTGCAACCTCGACACGCATATTCATGCTTAAATGAAGTACTTTGACATGTTTTCACAAATTGGAGGACTTTATACATGCATTGAGTTCATCAGCTGGTGTTGATCGTGGAATCACTGGCAATGTTTGACGAAAATCTCCGCCAATAAAACCATTGCACACCAAATTGGTTATGATTGCTCCGTAGATATTTTAAGGTTCTTAAGCCTCCAAAGATTTTTTTATGTGCCATCGTGCATTCATCCAAACAATTATTTACATTGCTGCAAGACCTTTGCCATTGCAGAGTTCTTCGAAATGTTGCAGGTCGGAGTTTCATTGCTTTGCATATTTAATGGCAATTTTAATGCTGAATGTTCGACCCACCTTCAAGCAAAGTTGCTGCGATTCCCATTGCAGTGCCATTTCATTTTGTGAGCGAATCGTTGCTAATATTAATGAAAGCAAAAAAGTTTTTCCTGTACCACCAGGTGCATCTAAGAAGTAAATCCCTCCAGTTTCATCATTTGTTCTTTCATAAGAATCAAATACATACTTCTGTTGTTCATTCGACAGTGGAAGATTTGTTTGAATTAATTCTTTCAAAGTGTTGAGATATACAGTTTTCCTCGATTCAACTCTTGGTTAAAAGCAATCATGCATTGGATGATTGGGCGCGGCCAGACTAATTGAATTAATAGTTTCTTTGACATCATCAAGCACATGTCCTCAATTGAAATCAATGCTTCGTTGTAAATTTCTTGACTAAGTGATGATTATGATCTTAATGATTAAGAAATTGAAGATTAGTGACATTTTAACTTGGGTGACAGAACATAAAAATAATTATGATTAACTGCTATAATAATACCTTGAAAGTTGGCATAAATTTTCCCGAACTACATTTGATGACCCAAATGAAGTCATTTGAAAGCAATTGTTATATTGTTGGATATTTGTCAAAAAGTGTATGGAATCTGTTCCTATTCCTGAAACCAATGAGTACAATGGCTCTGGCGTGGTTTCAATGGTATCAAATTCACTTTACCATTTGCGCAACACAATCCATTAGTTTCGTTTTTATATTTCAATGCCTTACAATAAGAGCAAACCGAGTTCATAGAACATAACAACACATTGTAGTTACTGTAGTCAATTGACACATGGTAAATGAAAGCAGCTCGATTCAAACTTGCGCGATTATTAGTTAATGTAGCGCTCGCGCTTCACGCGTTTCTGATATCCGAATTCTTTCATATTCATTTCGGTCGTCACGTTCTTGTGCAGCATGATTGGCTTGGTTTTGTAGCATTTCGGGTTCTTCTACTAAATTGCTTCGTCTAATAGGAGGCATTTCTATATTATAGTTATTTTTGTTAATAGTTTCGGAACGCGACATTAAATCTTCCAAGATGTATCTGTGCTCCAACGCACACACGCACACTGTTTAGATAGATATGATTGAATTTGAACTTTGTATAATGGTAATAAAGTGAAAATTGACTCTTTGACGTTAGGAACATACCTACATTGTTTAAACAACAATGAGTGCTTTATACAATAGCTATAAGCTCAAATTGACTCTACGTATTAGTTAGAAAACGTTTGTATAGGAAACGAAAAGGCCTGTTTTTAGGGTTTTCCGGCAATTATTCGAATTTTCTCGACGTAAAAACCATTCTTGACTTCAACGAACATTTAAAAAAAGAATTGCCCAAATTGGTCCAGGCGTTGTTGAGTTATGCGCTTACAACACATTTGCGATTCATTTTTATAAGATTTCAAATTGTTATTGTATATCTAAATATTCAGCCTTTCATACGAAATGTCGATACGAAATACGAAAATTCGATCTTGTCAAAATGAAGATATCGAATAGCATTCCCGGGGGATTATTCTTGAAACTGTTGCGCGATGCGATTCTCGCATAATTCGGTAATGCTGTCTCTGTCTGATATGCGTAGAAAGAGAGACAGCGGATGGCGATAACTCGAGAATCGCAAGACCAATTTTCATGTTCTGCTCTTTGTCTTCTAATGAAGAAGGAAGGACAGATTTCTGATGAAATAGAAAAAGCTTTAAATTTAAGTTGAAAAATCTATTTATATTGTAAAAAATTTGAAATGTATTGAAATTGAAAAAAAAAAAACGGACATAATTTTCAAAAACCGGAGACCGGAGATGAAGCTCAAAACCGGAGTCTCCGGTCTAAAACCGGAGAGGTGGCAACCTAGCAAATTGACTCTTTGACGTTAGGAACATACCTACAACAATGAGTGCTTGTGCTACTAACAATGAGTGCTTTATACAACAGCTATAAAGCTCAAATTGACTCTACGTTTTAGTTAGAAAACGTTTGTATGGGGAAAAGAAAAAGGCTGTTTTTAAGTTTTTTCGGCAATTATTCGAATTTTTCTCGACGTAAAAACCATCCTTGAACTTCAACGAACATTTTAAAAAAGAATTGCCCAAATTGGTCCCAGGCGTTGTTGAGTTATGCGCTTACCAACACATTTTGCGATTCATTTTTATATTATAGATGTAGACCGTAGTCTCAAGTTAACAAATACCCTGCTCACAATAAACTAAATAAATAGACCCACTACAAGGAGAGTTAATTTACGAACGGCTACCACACCGCAACATACCACCGATGTTCCCTGTGTGAAACCGCTCTACTTGGAGACCATCTACGCGTCTCGCAAGTCACGATAATGAATTGCCGGCCCCTCGCCCTAGAGCACATACACGCACAGACACTCGCTTCACCTGTCTCCGACGCCGCTAGAACAAGAAGACTGGAGCCTTGTTCTCCTGGCCTTATATAGGCCCTTTTGGCTCTACCCGCCGCCCACATTGCCTCCTCCCCAAAACCGCCCTGGGCCCGCTACGTCCACGGAAAGTCCCAGTGCGTCATCTTTTCGCCCTTTTGTTTAACATCCGGCGATGCTTCGCCGATTTCCACGTGGTTGTCTGTTTTGAGCGTAGCACAACGCTACAATAGTTTGGTCCGAGCTGACAACGTTGCAGACCCACTGGCGTTAAAATGGCACAGAGCGCGTAGTTGGGAGCACAGCAAACACAGCCACGAAAGCTGCCGAGACTCAGTTCGCCCCACAAACAGCCCACACACACATGTCCACAGTTCTCTCTCAACATCCATTTACAGCTTTAGAGTAATTAACTTTTCTCAGAAACATTAGATACGAAAACACTCTGATTGTATTTTAATACCTAATAACATTTTGGCAGGATGCACATTAACACTGAATGCGCTCCTTTGCAAACTCAGTTAATTTATTAATGCAACGAAAATATCATTATTATCTGACATATGACCTTTAAATTGGATTTTGCTAGCACAAAATATTCAGTAATATCTCCATGTCCAATAATACCACAATATTTATGTTATTCAAGACTTAGAAACATTTTTTTCAATCACATATATATTTATTTATAAGATCCTTTGCAATTACAGTTATAAGACATTAACTGCTTAAATCATTTTCCTTTATATTCTGAAACATACGTATAGTCTAATGTTACATTGAAGGAAAAAATAGAACTGAGTGACACAACTTATATATTCGATTTCTAGGAATTTTTTGTCACTTAATGCACTTTAAGGAACTTGAAATAGACGAGATTATTTCTCCTGTGATGTGAATAAGATATCTTCTATTAACAGCGACTGAAGTCTGTCTTTTCGCTTACAATTAGTTTACCCTTTTTTCCCGAATAAGATGGGAGCTTCTCTACAGAACATCGGGAGGCAAAGCTGGGCAATAATAAAAAAAAATATTGAAAGAAGTTTACCAGAAGCTCATTTCATAAGCAAATTGACAAAATAGAACCCTCATTAACCGAGAATGGTTCTTTATAATGGCCCTTCGAAAAGGGTGTCTTAAAGAATTTTTCCAATGCTTGTCTGCTACAAAAGAAATTTAAGTTAAACATTTTCAACGAGTGGGGGAATTTCGAAAGTGCAATTACGATTATGATATATCGAGGTACTATGAAGTTAAAGACATATTTATCACACATATAATGTACATCGTAGCAAAAGAATGCGAAAAAATGTTTTGCAACTTATGTATGAAGCTAAAATATAAGCTTATGAAAACATCACTTCGAAGCACTTCTTTTGAGGGAGCTTGGAAAATGCCTTGCGGATCGAATAATTCTGCTCCGCCGCTGACAGAGAAAATGCTACTCACCGGAAAACTGTCGGGAACACCACAAGGGCGACTTTTGTGAAGGTTTCGGTTTTCTAAGCTAAATAGTCTAATTCACAGTTGTTTTGGAAGGGAGAAGGTTAACGGATAAAATAAAGACGTTAAATACTGAATAGAGCTCGAAAAGTGGTACATTATCAGCGTTGAAATGAAAATATTACCTTAAATCAAAGACATTTTTATACTATATCATTGGCAAACGCAAAAACAAAACTTTAGACCTATACTTTTTTTGTATAAAACAAGACCATGAAAGGGATTCATGAATGGACAATTCTTATTTGTCTTGATTTACACAAGTACTTATTCAGCCAAAACGTTTGCCCTAAAACATATTCCTGACATGCCCACATTAAAGACATTCAATCTCCTAGACATCCAGTGACAAGAGCATTGAATATTAATTCTATGAGACTCCCGACTGACATGAAAACCACACATCTTCCCCCGCTTAAATCTAGCATACTTCCTCCTATTTATTTATACCCTATGGTAAATAGTAAAAAGAGAACAGAAGAATGTAGAAGAAAGAAGGGAAGAGGTAGTGCAGAGGGAGGAAGAGAAGAAATTTTGAAAGAACTGAGAATTCAAAGGAGATAGTGAATTGAAAAGGAGGAAGAGAAAGAAAGGAAGAGGAATCAAGTAAGGAAAGGAAGCATAAAGGAAGAGAAGTAAAAGTGGAAGAGATAAAACGGTTTAGATATGTGAAATAAATAAGGAGGGTGAAAGGAGAAAGAGTGAGCAAAAGAGGGACAGAGAAAGAAGAGAGGCAAGCCAGAAAGAGAGAGGGAGGTAGAGAGGGTGGGGGACAGAGAGAGGGAGGGAGAGGGAGGGAGAGGGTGAGGGAGGGAGAGAGGGAGAGCGGGAGTCGCTGGGAGGAGACTGGGGTATCGGAGCTAGGGGCGCGGGGCGGCGTGGAGAGAGTTCGGAGGGCGCGTGCTCCGGTAGCCGGAGGGGACGCGCCGCTGCTCTAGGGCGGCTGTAGCTGCGCGTAGCCGTGACAACGGGGGGGGGGGAGCGGGGGGGCCCCTTCAGATCGATGCAGCGCCGCCGCGCGCGGGGGCGGGGGCGGGGCAGGGACGCCCCCCGCCGCCGAGCCCTCCGCCTCGCGCACAAGGACGGCCAAAGGGAAATGATCGGCTGATAGGGCAGCCGCTGGCGGACACGGCCAGGGGTCCCCTTTCGAGCGCCCACCACGTGCAACAGGAGCGGAGGAGCAAGGACGCTGGCATGCGCTGTGGTGTCCAGAAGTTTCTTCAAGAAGAGACCACTTTGACAGGGCGAGAAACAAATGAGCGTCATGCAGAGCGATGACCCTTCACGAGATAGTGATGCAGGCATTTTCAAAGGAGCTGCCGACGCCGCTAGGAGTTGTTGCCAACAGTGGCCAAGCAAGAGCTATGTAGTAATCACTCTCTATAATAATCTTTCTTTTACAGCAAGTTTATAATAAGAAGGGACAGATACTGCTGAAAGCATAGCTGCAGATTCTGCCCATGTGCTGAATTAGTTAATGCGTTCGTTAACAGTCAGCTCACTTGTAAATGCTTTGGACACAACTTCTTGCAATGCCATCGTCCAACAAGACTTTGCTTTCTTTTCCGACCTGTCAAACTGGCCCCATCTTCGGCTAATTTCTCTCTAACCAGAGAAGTTGAGAACATAAAGCATTAAAAGAGGTGAGTCACGAGGGGCTCCTGCGCCAAATATCCCGTTGACGCGCGTCGGAGATGAGCTTCAAATGAAACCTGGGTCCAAGATGCGTGAGCGCAACCCGGCCAAATGACCGCGAACACTTCCCAACGAAAGTAACGTAAATAAGAGCTGGTGAGACGCAGTGAACTATGAAGACATAACTCCGCAGATGGTGATGGCAATGATAGTGGCTAGGATTCATTCAACAAATTCGAAACAGAAACACAGGTGGGGGAGGCAATAAGGGGAAACTGTGGTAGAGGTGGTGAAGATAGACGAGCAGAAAAATGTGCAATGAACAAATGTATCATATTTTAATTATTTTCGGTGCATCTGTCGCAGCACCACTGTTATAGACAAAGTATGAAAAAGACTCAGCTTCTTTTGAACGCTCCCTAACCGTACAACAATACATGGTATTATCGACGATGTCCATTGAAATTGCGGAGCAGACGCAATGGATGTATTATCTTGAAGGCCTTGAGTCAGTGGGCAAATATAATCCGAACGTTCAAATTCGCAAGCAAGGGAGGACTAGCAGACTATCAGATGCCACATCGGAACCAGCCCCAACGTGATGCTGGTGAAGCACTCACTGCATTGTACACTTCGCTTATTTCAATTCTGGAGCACCTTGCTGAGATGAAGCTCTCATATATCTGCTTCTCTCCTTTCCCTGACAATCAACATTTTTAAATTTCTATAAAAATGTAATTATTGTAGTAATAAAGTCATTTTGATAAATAATTCAATTTCTTTGTTGCCACTCAACGTCCGTGATCACGAAAACGCAAACCAAATCAAGTGACACCTCTACGAGAATCGTCAGAGAGGTAGGCCGATAATCTCAAAAGGGGAGGGGAGGGCATTGCAGATGTTGGTTACAGTGAGGGCACCGTGCGAAGATGAGTATTTGGAGCGGCGAGGGTGATAGGGGTGGAGTCGAGAGAATTGGCTCACACCATGGGAGCCCATCCCTTCCAGGCGCCGCCTCTGTCCCTGGAGGATGAATGCAGAAGCTCCCAGCCACTGGGAGGGGGGGGGGTGAGTGAGAGAACTCATCTTTGCCTTCAGAGCGAAGGTCATCATTTTCACAAACAACGGACATTTATAGCATGTGTTCTTTTCAATATCATCATCTCCATTACTGAACCGGATGAATAAGTCAAACTAGTTTACTTATAACACTAATCGTGTTTTCGTGTTCAGGTTAATGTTTGCCAGTGAATTAAAACATATAGAACGTTTCCAAAAATTTAAGTAGAACAAGAGTAGCAATTTATTTGTCGTTCTTATGTTAAATTTTAGAGAATATATTTACAATAGAGTTCGTTAAGAGATAATTTCGCTGGAGCACCACGACAGTTAACACAACCTACAGCAGATGGCAGCATAGTATGGCAAATTATGGCTGTGACTTCACGAGCCAAAACGGCTCCTCGGGAAATCCGAGGATCTGACTGACACTCGATAGAAGAGACTCCATCGGTTGAGTCACGATTTTAAATGAAGAAGTTAAAAACGCACTCTGATAAAATTTTATAAAACCCTTACCGTCCCAATACGAACGTATGTATGGGAAAAAGAACGTTAAATATACCATCAAAACGAAAAATTCAAAGTAGCAAAATGAAGTTCCTGTGAAATATTGCTAACTATATTTTATTAGATCATACGAAAAATGTGAATATACGACAAGAAACATTTTTTTAACCTCTTAGAAAGAATCGAAAAACTGAAACAAAAGGTACGCCCATTTATAAGAATTGTAAGATAGTATTGTAAGAATGAATGACGTCAGACTCCTTAAACTAATAATAAATTATGTTCCGGTTGGCAGAAGAGTTGGAAAACCAAAGACTCGGTGGATGATGACATTAAAGTTGAAGATGACGGAACAGGACTGATCTTGATCCTGAATCGTTGATCCAATCCTTGATCTTGAAGAAGGAGAAGTAAAAGATGCCACGAAGTCAAAACGTCAAAACAAGTTGTAAAATGAAAAGAAATTAATGGATTAATTGGAAGATGGATTAAAGAAATTAATTGGAAGATATATTGAAAACCACGTGCGTTTGCAATACGAGGTGCAAGGCACCTTCTGCAGTGCACAATGAAATTGACGGTATTTAAATTGACGACAATTAAAAAATAGCAGAAGTAGTAGTAGTGCTACGTTTCTACTTAACCCTAATGATTCGCAATTGACATTCGCTCCGTTGTTTCTGTGCGCGAATTTACCTGCTTTTTCTGCACTCGGTTTAACGCTTTAATCTGACCTTCCCTATGAGAATGCCAGCACGTGACTACATACTTTATTAAGAGACAAACCAAGGAAGTGTACGTTGGTATTTTCGTGTTACAATTAGTTTTCCTGTGCGTAAGAAAATGAGCTTTCCAAGCCTCCAGTGTAAAATATTCACCCGATCAACCCAGCTCAATAATTTTTTTTTTTTTTTTCCTTCACATATTTGCTCACAACGGACATAAATCACCGGCGCCGTTTTCGGCCGGCGAAGTTGTAAAGATTCGTTCCAGGCCCAGCGCGGGCCTCCGACCTCGCAACGCGGCGCGCCGCCGCTGAATTCTGGCGGTCCCCCCCCCCCCGCTTTGCATGGCGCCGCGCGTCCCTCCCCTCCTCCCGCCTCCCCTCCCCGCCAGCGCGGCGGCGTGCATTAATTGAGTTAGCGGCCGCAGCGCGGCGCAGTACGAGCCGGGAGGGCCGGCGTTTGGTTATCGGCCGCCGCCAGCCGGCGCTCGGAGCCTCTCCTTCACAGCCCGCGTCGCAACAAGCTCCCACGGGTGCAGACGGGGAGATGGGCTTTCGGCGATGCCAGGCGCGGGCGCGAGAGCGTTGATTGAATTAATTACTGGCAAGCAATTACTCGGTCATTCGCTTTTCATCATTGTTAATAAGTCATTACAAGCGCAGAAAAAAAGAAAAACTTTTTCCAACGCCTTTCCTTCTCTCAGCCGATCAAAACTCAATAGTCACGAAACTTGAGAATTCAGAATTGATGAACAATGTTCATAATTTGGTAACAATGCCATCTCTCTAAATAATTCGAAATCTAAAAAAAAAAAAAAATTGTTTTAAAATTTTTAAAAAAATCTTTCGCAAATTTTACGAATTATATATTGTTTTAATATTTTCTCCACCCCCGAAACACATCCCAAAGCTCTTTTATTTCTCTTATCCAATTGTGTCTATTCTGCGATCCGTATGTAATACAATAATACGAAACCATACGGAACGCTTGAATTTGAAAACAGTAACAAATATTTTCAACTTTCAATTTTTATTTTAAATAATTCATTTAGAATTTTTTGAGATCAAAGAAACAATAATTGAGCTTTGTACAAAATGCTTTCCATCATAATTGTTGTGTTCAAGACTACAAAATCATGCAATTTGATGTAACTGGTAATCACGTTTTCAGAGACACCACCATGAGTTTTTTAGTATCCCTGGGAGAAGAAGATATTCAGTGCTGGCGAGAAGACGTACAATTATTTAGGGGCCATCACTGTCAAATTAAATGGGCACGCCGCCTTTTGAAATACTTTCATGTTGACATTCCAGAGCCATTGTTCGGGTTGGGCGCAAGAGCAAAGCGATCACGTGACTCCTGAGAGATGAGTGAAGAACAGCCGAGAATGCACAACAGCTGCTTGTGCTGTGACACTCCCAACTTCTTGGGATGGGAGATAAAGTATTCAAGGGGAAATAATAACGTATTCTATAACGTTCTATGCTGGGGATTTTTCTAAATAAATTTCATTTAAAAATCATAAAAAAACTCATTTAAATATCGCTAACTCAGGACTGAACTTTTTACTCAGCATATTTAAAGCAATCTTCTGCAATTACAAGAAATTCAAATTTCTGTAAAATATTTGCTAAAGAAAGTAATATTCATATAATTTATGCATGTTAAACAGTTGCTATTTAACAACATTAAAATTTAGGACCGACAAATAATATATCTAAAAGCTATGCTCATAATTATCTATAATATAAAAGTACAGCTGTTTATATAGATAAGTATCACAAAAAAATTAGTACTGCCAGAAATATAAATACAATATTAAGGAATGAAAGCACGAAATCTTTTTTGGACCAATACCTAATAATGTACTTAAATCTCTCCTTTTGTTCCCATTTAAGATGGAGAAAGTGTTCCCGAAAGTTGGCTTTAGGAATTGTATATTTTAATAAATATTAAAGCATTTATTGTGGTTAGATTGTTTCTACATTCTTACCCATATTGGAGTACCACAAGATGTCTACACCAACCACTGATTTGAAAACCATGCGAAATGGTTGTCAAAAATGTAGCACGCTCACTTCTAAAAAATTACAAATAAAATACTATCATATAATGCTACTATAATTTTTTTAAGTACTAAACAGTGCATGCAAATACAGATATGTTATTATAGCATTCGTAAACAATTTACGAACGCACTTTTTTGGCTTGTTTCTGAGCTTCTGAGTATCAAAACAAACTTGAGACAATTGTTACTTGGCCAAAGACGACATAGGTTTCTTTCATTATATGCGCAGTACTAACATAGATTTTAAAAATATTTTTTCTGAGGTCCTTTTGATATCTAAGAAAACTATAAGGCGCACCCACATGGCCGAGGGGTGCTTAGCTTTCTTTCAACTTCTAAGCGACATAAAGCTATCAAACGATAATGAAGAGTTGTTTGAAGTGCAGATATGCCTTTTATACCAGCATTGACAAATTCATTGAAGAATTAAAAACCAATGATTACTTAAAATTCTTGATTCATGAAAAACCACATGTAAAAATATATCGAACCTTCGAAATTCAAAAAAAGAAAAATTCATATTTCAAAATTATAGACCTCATCTTCAGTCGGGGACAAGGGGCACAATGGGGCGCAACTTAACGACTAAGGGGAACTGGCGCTCTTGCTTTCGAAAAGGCTGCACGTAGAATATGCGACTGTGGCTTCTCATTTTTATGAATAACAATTTTGAGTTTAAAGCGATTTATTCTGAAAGTTTCAGTGTTTGGATAACAGCTTGATCACTCTGATCTTAAAATAATTAAATAACTATACATACGTGATGCTTTACTGGCCCGGGTTCTTTGAACTTGATTTTTTTTTAGTTCAGGCGCACCTCGGAAACGTGAACGTTTCTTATGTGTTTAGTACGACGTCAGAGTTTTCATAAAATATACTTATGAAGCGTACATAAAATTATTTTTTAAACATCTTCTAGTGAAAGCGGTATGCCTAACGTGCTAAAAGTTCAATTTTTAGCAGTACTACTACAAATGATACATTTACTGCTCTTAATGTAACATAGTATATAATTAAGTAATGTGTATCATTTAATTTAAATAGAGTGATAGTAAGAATGCCTAAAAAATAGTGTTTGATGCACGTGCTAAAAGCGAAATACATAACGTTTCATAAAGCACGTGTGTTGTACACGGTCAAATTTTTCGCAAAATTATTTGGCTCGTTTGCGTTGGGAACATTGTGTACTGCTGTTTCGGCTTATCTCTTACATTGCGATCATAATAAAGAGGTTGTTGACAAACTTTTGTTGACAAACAATTTGAAAACGCGCTTTCCTCGATCACTCAAAGTCAAAATCTTTCGTCATTTCGATTCTAATGTAGTCAAAATTATTTGGAGGACACTAACCTAACCTACGTTTGGACGGGGAGGTTTCTCTCGTGTTGTATTGCTCTCGACGACATTCACAAATGTTGATTCGTTGTTGCGTACAATTGTTTGATGAAAATATGACATGTTCTATTTTATAATTTTTTATACACATCCGAATTCTACTACGTGAAAGCTAATTTTATAAAATTTACGTTATATGAAACGTTAAAAAAATCCCGAAAATATGTCCGTTTTCAACACGCATTCGACAAGATAAAAGTAGCCCGACAAATACCTACCAGAAATTCCTCGGTCGTGTAAATAACCTGTCGAGGCCGGACTTCGTCCATTAAGACAAAGCGAGCTCGAAATGAGCGGCAAATAAGACATCCACTTCACGAACAACGGCGACCGGACGGGAGCAGGCTGTCCATTAGCATGAAGAATTTCCGTCAACTCGCCAGGGTGGGCTTTCCCGTCCTGGCACAATACCGCGCGGCGAATTAGTGAAACAGGGCACGCGTTTAGCCGAGTCGCGCAAAGGGCTTCGCAGATAGGGCGCGGGCGGAGGCGCGGGCGAGGCGGAGTGGGTGGGCGTCCCGCGGGGGCGGCCGGCACGCACGGCGACGAGAGCGCACGAGAGCAAAGCACACAGCGTCCGGCAAACATGTCCAGCGCGATCGGCGGGGCCGCGACAGTGCACTCGGAGCTGTGCGCCTTTGTGGGGGTGGCTGTGGCGATGGAATCATTTGCTAGCAGCTGCCAGATACATTTGAGATAATATCTTATTCGTAGATTACGCGGAGTTTACAGTACGATCAGACCATGGTGTGAAAACCATTCGACTACCATTGTATTTTTCTTATTAACTTAACTTGCCAGTCCTTAAGGCCTTAAAGCTTTTGTTTACGTATTGTTCAGAAGTAACGCTCAGGAAATGCTCACATTGCAGTACTGAATACTTACGTTTGCGATAAATGCTTGTATTTATCGCTTAGAACTACATTATTATTATTAATATTATTATTGTTATTAACTCAGATCATCCCGAAAGGGAAGTGTAGGCGATGGAATGTCTTAAGTTAAATAGGACCGAAGAGGAAAAATAAAGATTTGGGAAGAAATACGTTACGAAAATTACAGGCTCGTTTAATTACTTATAAGAAAGTCTAGTAGTAGTCTATTAGTTTATGTAGATGGGGATTGCGGACATACCGCGGTGCACCTACCGCTAATCTAAGACATCAGTTTTGCAGGACTTGAAGTTTTGATGACGACGTTCGTAATGCTCCTTTCCACACTGAGCAGGCGCATCTCATAATGAGTCTCATCAGAGTCTTCCTTAAAAGTATGTTGAAGAGGATTAAAACAGGGGAGCGATACAGTATAAGTGGTCGGACAATAGCAACTCTTTGTTTTGCTTTTTAACCAAAGATGATACGTGTGGGGTCAATGCAAGTCTAACGAAGGTTTCGTTGTACTCCGAGGCACTTGGCTGTTTTATTGGAGGAAAAGGTATCGTTTAGTGTGATTATTGAACGAAATTTGAGGGTTGGGAGGGTCATAGGGTAAAACATTTGGAAAAACTTTCATTAATGTTAACATTGAAGTTCCACATTTCAGTCCAAACTTCGATTTCCTGAAAGGGACATTGTATTCTGTTACCTAATCTATCACAAGTGTTATGTGAATTAAATAAGTCCACGCCATCTGCATAAAGAACTGTAGTGGGAGAAAAGGATGAAGGTAAACCATCTATGTAAATAGTGAAAAGGGAATACGTGAGGCCATTTGACTGTTCCAGACATTATTGGATACGAGAAAGATATACATTTGTCCACTCTTACAACTAATTTCCGGTTATCTACGAAATGTTTGATCAATCGTATTTGATTGGATAGATAACCAAATTGCTTTAGTTTAAATATAGACCCATAATGCTAAACGGAGTCGAACGCCTGAGTAGAGCCTACAAAAATCGCCAGTGAGTATTCACGTGGTTCAAAAGCAACATAAATTGCCTGTGGTACATGAAGTTGATACATTGGACCATGAGGTGATTTAAAACCAAATTGCGAAGGATTTGTGTGGGATGGGTTCTTGATATTTATTTAGACTAGCTACTTCTTGTATCGGAAGTTTTTTTTATTTCAAAGAGCATCAGGGCTTTATTTCTTATTGTGTTGGACTGACATCTCAGTACGACTGATATTTTGGTTACTCCTGGACCAGCAAGCGTCAAGCGTGTGTCATTCTAAATTTTTACATTGAAGGTCTCGTGGAACCCTTCTATAATCATGTATGAACTAATTTTAAAATTTGAATTGAATTTATTACTTCTGAGGATCATAAATAAAATATAGTTAACGACTATTTGTACGTATTTACGAACTATTATGGAGAAAAATTGTTATTGGGAGCCCCCTATTCAGAGCGAGTTTGGTCTGGTTGTGTTTGATTCTACATCTGGCAAAGTATGACTGATTGATATCGTATTCCCGATACTTGGATTTCCGCCGTTAGAAACCAGACAGCAAAAGCAAAGGCAAAATTGGCGCCACCGAAGAGAGCCGAGATGAAGTCGGCAGCCACGCGACGAGCCAGAAGCCTCATAAATCATCCAATCTGCGTTCGCGCCGGGCGACCGCGGGCGCTGCCGCGATCGCTGGGGAGGGCGTGGCGGGGGTGGTGGAATG
>BOPP01000359.1:241339-252682 GCA_017312745.1 Gryllus bimaculatus | reverse complement strand
GAGGGGGGAGGGCCCGTGGGGAGGGGGAGGCGTGGCCACAGGGCGCCTCCGCCCGCAAGGGCCCTCCAGAGGCGCATCAGGTGGGCGAGGGCGAGGGCGGGCGCTGCGAGATCGATAGCCATCTGCCCCTCGAGGGCGCAATCGCAGCAACCACCAACCAACAACATCCAGCCCTCTCAGCTTGCACAAACATTGTTTACGTTTTTCACGATCAATTTATGAAAGAACCAACTGTTTCGCTTCTAGTTCACAAAAAAGTTGCTTATGAAATTTTAAATTTAAAAATATTTATAAATTGTTCCCGATTATAATCACATGAAATTTTTACCTGACTGTGAAACCTAGGCAGAATACTTGTTATTTTTTCTTGAAACAAAACCGTGATATAAAGAGTCAATTAAAAGACATCTAATAGAGCTGGTGAACATATCCGCATGAATTAGCTTATCAAACAAACTCATCGTTATAGAGCAACGTTTTTCTGAGCATTTATTTATGTAATTTTCACTCAGCTTTTTTAAACAGTATTGCGTTTAGAAAATTGTAAGCATGTATGTATATCACATTTAGCGTCAATTGTCCGACTTTGCCGGTCAGCTAACGGTGTCCACCGTGCGTAGTCCTAGTGTAATTCTCACACTTGGGGGAGGGGGTAAGAGAGACATGCAGCGAAAATGAAGTATTCCCTTCACCGTTACAGCAAACTCCGCCTGCCAGAGCTTTTCTTGGTCGCACAGCCACAGAAACAGACAATTTTAAAAGAAACCTGCAACTTCATTTTTGGCACAGCCCGGTCTCGAACCCATCACGAGGAAATGAGTGCGCTCCCGGCGTGCCTATGCAATTATAAAGGGGATACTTGAAATTTAGGGGCCGGGGTAGCAAGCATTACTTGCAAATATGCATTGCATCTGGTTTTAACCTCCCTGCATTTCGCAACTTGCAGCTCACTGCTTTTTCCGCCGCGCGACAACGTCCAGTTGGAAGTGCATCGACCCGCGCGAAAGACGCGAGGAAACCTCGCCAGGCATTTCCGCCATCTCGACGCGCCGCTCGGGCAACAAAAGAGCGCCTTCGCCCGCGCGCCCACAAGCAACATCCGCACCCTGCGATGTTGCATAGCTTTTTGCCAAGCCAAATGTTAATGCAGATACGCCAGCGTTCGAGGCAACCTTATATGAAGCGTACTGTCAATCAGATTCAAATTTCAAGAAATGAAATGGACAATTATTTGAATGCAGCTTTGCACGTTGTGTTTAGGTAAGGAACTGCATACACCACTCCAAATTATCTATATATAATTGACTGTGTGAGTGTTTGTAACAACACGCAAATGACTAAATGTATGGATGGTTCATTTCAGGCACTTCTCAGAACACTCTTATGTAGATATTGAACATAAAAAGCGCATTATATACAAACTCATTTAATATTATTTCAACTTCACTCAGACTTTGCATGTATTCGTTACTAATACGTTCTGTATATTCGTCTGTGCAGTAGAGTGTGTAACAGTGCAAAGGCTTCGAGCGTGGTATATTGCAGTGCAGTAGTCAGTGCAGCGAAACGAAGTCAACCGTGAAAAGAAACAATGAAGAGATGTGAGCCGCGTGAAAAGAAATAACCAAGTGAGAAACTCAAGGACTGTACAGGACTATCTATATAAAAATCAGTATTTTCAGTGTATCATTAAGAAAGAAAATAAACATCTTTGTTAAGATAAATATCTGTTTTAATTCACCATCAAGAAACGTTTACAACATATGAATGAGTGAAAACCAGAACGGTATAAGTGACATTTTATAAATTCTGGGGAAAACGTATTATTTTGGGCTGTATTACAGTGTCAATAAATTTTTATGGTTTTAATGAACAATTGAAATGCCGTAGCTTTAATGGTGAAACAAAGCACCACGACTTACCGTGATATTGCAACAGATTTCTCAGAATGTATAAAATGTCACATATACCGTTCTTGTTTTCACCCATTCATATAAATATAATTTTAAAGGTACATGAATTAATATTTCTTTAGAGTAAAAATTAAGGATGTTTAAGAATAATTCATTCTGAAAAAATTGAAAATATTATTTTGAGAAGGTCACTATCTCAGTGTCTACGAAAAAGTTATGCATTAAGATTACTGCATTACATTTCTTTCTTTTTGAAAGCGAAACTAACGAATAAATGGGCGGGACTGGAACTTATTGTAGTCTTGTTATAAAAAATGAACTTTGATCTCCTAAGTCTGAGGATAAAGTATTGCAAAAACGAAACCATCGAATCATGTCCCGTGGTTTTTTCTTCCTTGTCCGTACAGACTTTAGTCGGTGCAGGCACTTCTCGAATTCTACAGGTGGCACAGAAAAAGGAATCAAGTCTTGCATTTTAAATGCGGGAACTGAACACTCATCTGCTTGTTCGTTCAGGTAGAAGATATGTGGACACGTAACAAAAAATTACGAGTATATTCTTTTCCATGTTGTCTTACTTTATCTTTTGTCAGATTACATTAACATTCATGAATGCTCGTTAAGCAGTTGACGCATAACACTTTTGACGATAATACATAATTAAGCCCTATGTATCAGATCGTAATTAAACTGTTCATTAAAATTATCGCAGATTCTTTGACTCTACACTTTGTTAACCCGGAGACCCAGTTCTTTAATTGGGTGGAGAGCTCATTAGCGTAGCCTATCGGCTGCTGCAGTCGCAGGACAGACTCCCTCAACACAGGGGATGGAGTATCCTAGGGTGACTAGACGTCCTCTTTATCTGGTGATGTCCTCCTTTTCACAGTTTTGTCTGAGGCCTGGACGATTCTTAGTAGTTTTGTGAACTATTGGCGATTCTGCCAAGGCAGAAAACTCACGGGATTTATGTTCTTAAGACATATTTTTGTTAAAGTTATTCAATGATATTCTAAAATGCTAAAGCAAAAATGCAGGTTGAACTATGCCAAAGCAAAAATGCAGGTTGAACTATGCCAAAGCAAAAATGCAGGTTGAACTATGCCAACGCAAAAATGCAGATTGAAGCCATAGCCAGCAAATATCCTGCATTCAAAAGGAGAATGAAGTCGAATGTAAAGCTAGGCCGTACGCCTTTATATCAAATAATTTTGGTTTATTTTGAATATATCAGTACTTTAAATGTGACAGAATACATTAAAAAATAGAAAGTAACATGTGCATTTAAATAACAATGTAATACTCGTATGTGTCACATATTACATTGTTATTTAAAATATTATGGACCGTCCTCTTTTTTTCTCCAAATCTCCTTCGTTTTTAAGCCCGTGTCCTCCTTTACAATTATGAGGATCTGGTCACCTTAGAGTATCTTCCCCACGCCCATTTAAAAGAGCACGACGAGAATTCTCCCAAATTTGTCCTTTCGAGGTGACACACACCGGAAGCATAGATTAGAAATAGTTTGAATTCAAAACATAAAAATATGGAATTGTTAGAATTATTAAATAAATAAATTAATGAAATATCGTTTCGAAGCATAGTTATAATTGTATTCTATTCCTTTACAGTGTAATTCTTTAAAAATACATTCTGTAGTACATTTTCAAAGGCCAAAGTCCTTTGAAATTGACCCTTCTGGAGACGTCCAAAAATGGAAGCTGGTGAACTTCCTTCAAACGAGAAATGACCCGTTGCAATTCTCCCTTTCTAATTTGCCGATCCTTCGTCGCTACGTGTCCTTTCTCCCCACTCTTGTGGAACTCTTGCGAACGCCGCGCCAATTCAGCCAAAAGAACAAATGAGTAATTGTTTTTGGGCACGTCAACTAGTCATTAGTTCCGTAAGTTTAGTGTATATTATACCCCGAAATGTGATGGTGTTCCTCTCTAGCTGGAACGTGAGATCCGGGACCGACCTAAATGACGGTTGGCGGGTTATTCCTGCGCCTCAGCCAGCGAGGCACCGCCCCCGACCAGGCAAACTCTAAACTCGCCATGCTTCATGTAAATATAAGCGAGGGTGCGCAAGGGAAGACAGATGAAGAAGGATAGAGCACGTGCTGTCTGTGGCTCGTTGGGATACATCTCCGGCATTCACCTGGTATTGATCGGAGAAATCTCGGAAAACTACCGTAGCACCGGTCACTAAAATTCGTCTTATAGTAGAAATACACCCAGCTGCGTTGCTCCAAAGTGTGGAAAACCTGCGTCTTCCACGACTCGAACTTCTCAAGGACCTCCCTCTCAAGGATACTGCACAGGCAAAGGTGTTGCACGTTTGGGTTTTAGCACCATGTAAAGAAGCAATTCTGTGGCAACAGGGTCTCAAACTGTTCTTTCAGGCCTTCCAGACGTTCCTGTCCTTCTGTCTTGTTGCGTGTGACATTACCGGACAATGTTCGCGAGATGATTAATGTATAATTTAACAAAGACTTTTTCCTCTTTGTGATTGTATTGTTTGCAAAATGTTTAGTACTCTCGGCCCCAAAATCCGTGTGACACAGCACACTGACCGATGATTGGAAAATCACCCTTATATGCTGTCTATACAAAGAACAACCACTTTTATAAATGTTGAATATATAATCTGAATAATGCTCAAGATACTGATTTGATGATCTTCAAAAGCTTCATCTCTCAAAACAACAATAATGTTTGTGCGGCATCCAGATATACAAGGGACATGTAGGAGTACTTAATACTGAATAGTATTGAAGAAACACACTAGTAAAACCAGAGCCACTGTTGTAGATGGAAAACGAGGACGTTCACACGTGTGCTCTAGTTTTGTGTTAGATAAAATTCACACACTAAGTGATACAAATATATTTTCTGTTGTAAACAATACTACTATTGCTCTTGTCCGATATGAAATATAAATATCAGCTCTTCTCATGTTACTATCAAAAGACAGGTAAGAAAAAAATGGTCTTCGTTTTCGAAGAGTAGAACTTTCCTAAAGATGCAACGTGTCAATTAACATTTTCGTCATTCATAAAATTTTTAGATCATTAGTCATTTTTATTTTTTCAATTCCGAACTTTTCTGGTGTGATATCAACAAAATTCAGAATTAAATCGAAGTACAATAGAAAAGAAATATCTTATTCTGGAAGAAAAACTCCAATATCAATTTCAAATTCTAAGAACAACAAAAACATTCCGAAGTTCAAATCTCAAAGGGTTTCTAAACCTTTATCTCCTGATGATATAGAGTGCAAGAGCGGTCAATGTCGATTTCCTCCATCTTGCGAATAGCTTTTTCCGAGGGCGCCTGTGCCCCTCGCCTTCGATTCCGCGTCCCTTTGCAGGCGAAGGGCCCCCGCCCTGCGGGCCGCGCCACGCCGCGCCACGCCGCGCCACGCTGGGGGGGGGGCTGTTTTTGCAACTGCCTTCCGCCGCCCTCCCCCTGTTATTTCGTTTCCAATTTAACGGCAAAAAACGCTGGCGGAGTAAATCACTGGAAGCAAAAAATACGCGCCCCCTTGACGAATTCCAGCTGCGGGCACGTTCGCGGCAGAGAGAGAGATAGAGAGAGAGAGAGAGATAGAGAGAGATAGATAGAGAGAGAGATAGAGAGAGATAGAGAGATAGATAGAGATAGATAGAGAGATAGATAGAGAGATAGAGAGATAGATAGAGAGATAGATAGAGAGAGAGAGATAGATAGAGATAGATAGATAGATAGAGAGAGAGAGATAGATAGAGAGAGAGAGATAGAGAGAGATAGAGAGATAGATAGAGAGAGATAGATAGATAGAGATAGATAGATAGATAGAGAGAGAGATAGAGATAGAGAGAGATAGAGAGAGATAGAGAGAGATAGAGAGATAGAGAAAGATAGAGAGAGAGAGAGAGAGAGAGAGAGAGAGAGAGAGAGAGAGAGAGAGAGAGAGAGAGAGAGAGGGACAGAAAGCGGAGAGGAACGTGCGACAGAGAGAAAGGCAAAGAGGACGGCCGAGGGACGAAAAGCGCAACTCCCTCGCGAATGGCGCTTCAGGACGAGCGCCGCCGCGTCGCGAGCTCTGGCCGTCCGTTTTTTCACATGTCCGTTCGCCCGGCAAGAAGTGTTGTATACGATAACAACGAACCTCGAGTGAAATAATAAATATTCGACCATTCGCATTTATTATTATTATATTTATGGAAATGGCCGAGGGAAATGAAATCTGATTCTCAGTGGAGGTTCTTTCAGGAACAAGTAAATGAAATCATTTCACAACGTGCACTTATGGTTTCTGGAAAGATGTTCACAGGTGTCAATATTCAAGAGCATAGGCACGTAATTATGTACATTTGTGGCAGTATATGCACGTATATTGCAGAGCTACGCACGCAACAAAGGACTTCAACTTGACTGTCCTGCTGCCTGTAATGACTCATAATTCTTATTAGTATTTCTTTCGTCCAGAAAATGTGTTGACCTATACAGTAGATCACAGTATTTACTATGTATTTGTAATTTATTTATCTACCCTCCAAAACAGATCAAAGTATTCTTATTTCACAGTAGGATGTGTTTTCCAAAAGTGCAATAATAATTTTTCTTTCAACCCATACACTCGCGTCTATACAGCAAAAACGTTCCAGGGATAGCGGGATTTTCATGACCATTTCTACAGTGATACATTACTAACCTACAAATTTCATCCGAAATTCCTTCTCCATCGCCCTTTCCCTCTCTTTTCAGCAGATTTTACGAGCACGCTCTCAGTTTTTCGCGAAAATTTCGAAAAGGGCGAGGCAAGAGGCTGCGGATTGATCTTTCGAACGCCTACAAAATTCCCTTCTAAATAGACTTCGATTCATTCCGGTGGTGCAATTACACTTCCAATAACTCGAGGTCAAACTGGAAATTAGTTGCGCGGGGCAGGGAGGGGCGAGCGGGAGCAAGGAGAGAGTGGCGAGGCGTGGCGGAGTGGCAGGGAAGATTGGGGAGGATGGTGACATGGAGGAGCAGGGGGCAGAACTGGCTACGTAATTGTGATAAATAAATGCCCCAGCAACGCCAGGTCATTTCAATTAATTCTTAAGTAATAGCCATCTGGAGGAAACTGATAAATAATTGAAAGCTTACTTATTTTGTGTGAAAGAAAGAAGGGTTACCACTGTTCCTAAGTTAACTTGCGCGTGCGTATACGAACATACAAACGTTCAGAGACAAATGAGAGGTAGTTTGCATTACAATTTTTTGATTTTTACTGCAAGCAAACAATTGTTACTTGAGATATTACTTTCTGTCTGCACTGGCTCACCAGCCTCTGACGGGGCCAAGGCATACGAGCGGCGTGCGGGCCTTTCGGCCGGGGGTCAAAGGGTACGGGTGGTTAGCAGATAGACACCCCTAAGCCGTATTCTAATCTTCTCAACCTGAGAAGTGAGCTTTCTCGCCGTCCCACATGAACACATACTGGGACATCGCAAGGATAGTGCACAGTATAATCTGCCCGACCTAGAATGGAACCCGGGGCGTGTCGCAGCATGCTGGCCAGCGAGCCACCCGTGGGGGGACTTGAGAAATCAGCCCGGGTAAAACCTCTCCCCCTCATCGGTCACGTGCCGGTACTGGAAGCAGCTGAAGGGTCCTCCTGAAACTACCGAAAGCACCAGAGGCACGCTGCGTTTCTCCGAAAATCTTGGAGGGGGGGC
Source organism: Gryllus bimaculatus (assembly GCA_017312745.1). Classification (NCBI taxonomy): domain Eukaryota; kingdom Metazoa; phylum Arthropoda; class Insecta; order Orthoptera; family Gryllidae; genus Gryllus; species Gryllus bimaculatus. The sequence continues at coordinate 245,059 of BOPP01000359.1, read as the reverse complement.
GGTAATTTAGTTTCGCCCGAGGCTCGGCAGCCTCGGCGCTAGCAGCGAGTTTCTTGCGCCCGCGGGCGGCGCAAAAATGTAAAGGTGACGCCACGCCTCAGCCTCGCGCCGCGGCGCGTTCGTCCCCTCGAGCATACTTCGCTTCAATTACCTTTAGTGCTAGGGGGAATATTAAAGGAAATCTAGAACCCCGGCGCAGCCTTCGGAAAAAAGAACCATTATGTTGCGTCTTTAAAGCGAATTTAGGTACACCAGCGTGGACGGCAATAACAAGACAGTGCGATAATTCCTTGTGAACAAGCAGAAATTTCATAAATTCAAAACACAAATATGAACGAAATAGAAACGACACAAGGAACACTCATACCATAAAAGTAAATGAGTGATACCTGTAAATTTTATTAATCAGTAACTTCGGCTTATTAAAAAAGTATAATAATAATAATAATAATAATAATAATAATAATAATAATTATTATTATTATTATTATTATTATTATTATTATTAACTGTATTGCTTTCTTAAATACAAAAGAAAATAATTTTTAATGTAGTGTTTGTATTGAACTGTTGAGTAATACTGTGAAGTTAAAAAAAACACGTGATAAATATACTAAAATAGTTGTACAGGATAGCTATAAAATGTTGTTACTGTTTTTATTATTATTGCTTTTATTGTTATTATCATTGCGATAAATATTTATATTATGATTTTTAAATAATTTAATGTTACATTGTATTAATATTCTTAATTAAAAATTGTAATATTTGCCACGACGTTGCAAAAACCACCTGCAGAAATAATAAATATATTTCAATTAGGGATTGCATTATTTTACTTACACCAGTCATGGAGCTGTTCAGTGACGATTTGAAGTATATAAATCATTTTAGATAAATGAAAACGAGATACACTAATCCAGGTGTGAGATTAATTTGTTACTACTAACAACTACGTCGAAAACAAGAATCTTATGACGTGATATTGTACTGATGTAATGCATAGTTACATCCCTGAGTAGTGTTTTGGAGAATTAAATTAGCATATTCTAGTCCTTTGGACAGACTATTCTTCTTCTATATTTTTTCAGAATTGTAGATGAGTCTTGCGGTTTTCAGATGCAACCAATGTTCACAAATAAGGTCTCTAAAGAAAGACAATTTCACGGCCACGTGACGAATAGTACTTTAACATAAAAAATATGAAGGATTTGCTAAAAAAATGCATTTAAATATTCATTTTCAATGCTACCCGCTACATTCCGACAGCGCTGATGAAATCTAAATAGTTATAAAACACCATAACGAAGCCTTCTAAGCCTTAAAATATGTAATTGTTAGTCCAAAGGCCTCAAAGCAATCTTCCTCCTACTGTAATCTGCAGGATGAAATCTTCTTGGACATTCTAATACATGCGAAATTAAACTAATTACTTTATATACCATGCGACTGAACTGCAGGGTTGTACCTGTCTGTCCAGTAATAGAGTTAAACAAGAATAGTTTGTATTGGCGAGGGTGTCTTGTATTGTGTTAAAATACGTTCAGTTAGTAGTTACAGAAGACCTATAGAACCGATCGATGTTAATCGCATAAAGTCAATTTCTGGCAAGTCCCGGAAAAATCGAACCCGCGACCTCCCTATCAAAAATACGTCCGAGTCGTAAGGCGTTGCCTTAAAGCTCGTCGACACACGTGCTGGTAAACGTATGTTATTAGTATATAACATATTATATTGCGTAGAGTATTAGATAATATTGTTTATTACACAAGTTATTACACTATTGATGTTATGAAGTACAGTATTTACCACTATAAGCGTCAGGCTATTTTCTGCTTCGATGTTGTAACCATAGATTAACACCATGGTAACTGTTAGCGTAGCGGGCTGTTATACCCAAGTTTGAGAGTGCCCGAACCCGATCGAATTGTGGATTGTTAAGGGTGAAAACATCTTTCGTACGCCTTTCTTCAGAGACGTAAAGCCGGATTTCTCATGATGTATATTTAGTGCATGTAAAGTATCCTCATGCGTGAAAATAGCTAACTTCAAATCGCCTGTTTCGCCGCCCGAGTGATACCTTCTTTCTCTAGTTGGGGAAAGGAGCGTAGCGAAATTTGCATGATCAGACGGAAGAGCAGTCATGATGGCCTGAGTCTTGGCGCATAAAATAAGACATTAATATTGAATTGAATTTGCCACATGATGCCTCGAGCTAATTTTCACGGAAGTATTTACAAAACACAACAAGGCAGAATAATTAAATTTTAATTGCGAAACACCTTGAAGATTTGAACGCTTTCTAATTAACATACAGAAGACCCATACTCTTCAGAAATTGAAGATCTCTCCTATTCTCTACTCTCGATCCTTCACTTCCTAGATGAGCACGGAAGGCCCTCGTGGCAGTGAGACAATTGTGCTTCTGCTGTGGAGACGTTTTCCTGTGATTGACAATGATACGCATTTCTCTATTAAACCGACCTCTTATTATTCGTAATCTGTTACTGTACTTCGGTTTTTATAACGTTGCGCGCCAGGTCCTATCTCACGGAATTTCGTGCCTTTCTCAGTCGTGACGCTAGATATCGCATGATCGCGACTGAATCAAGCAGTGCGATGTCTCCCACAGCCCTGAGGGTGTTCCCCCAGCCCGGACAAGCTAAGGTCTTCCGATTGGTATAGTGCCTAAAAGTGTAAGAGTGCGTGCGTGCGTGTGGGTGTGGGTGTAGAGGGAGAGGATGAGGAAGGGATGAACGCGCCGTACTATTGTTCCGGCATTCGCCTGTTGTTGATCGAAGAGACCACGGAGAACTACCGACCAAAGGAGCAAGCCACTACAATTCCCTTACAGGCGGTGGACGAATTGGACCAAGCAACAGTTGGTGCCGGATAAGCGTCTCTCTAGGGTCGTCAACTCTGCGACCTCCGGGTCAGAGACGCTACAGGGACGACACGGCTTTTCTTCAACTCCGCCCTAAATATCAGGTGCTCGACGGTGTTTTCATAGAAAAAAAAATGTTTGCTTCACATGAAGTGATATGACAAGAAACATGGTACAATAAATTTAATGGCAGTTAAGAAATAAAGTTTCAAAACAGTTATTGCCAGTTTTTATTACATATGTCTCCTTGGTAATGCGAGTAAATGCAAGTACACAATGGCCAATAGTTTTTAAACTGTCGAACTTGTAAGGACGTGAATATTTAGATACATTTTTGCACGACAGGACCCCTTTTAAATATAGATTTTGATCGTTTAATTTGAATAGTGCTTGTTTTGGATACGTAGGCAAGGTAGGTAATGAGCAAGAAATTAAGTTGAGCATTTAAAACTAAAAGAGTTTACAGGTAGACACCATGATAGTTATCTTGAACGATCTGGTATGATGAGTATTTGTTTAGGAAAATGAAGTAGTATAAGCGTTAACAAATCAACTTTGGAGGAATTAGGTACCGCCTATATCAGAATTTCCTCCGAATAAAGATACTTTCTTTACATGCCACTATACGGGTCGAGTAGTTATGTTCGTGTCAGGGAACATCGTATACTTGAGTTTACACTCCAGCCGTAATGAAGCTTCAGCGCCACGTGCGCTGAGCCGTGTGGTGATTCGGCTCACACTGGCGCTCTCCCGAGTGCGCAAAGCATGAAAGCAAACACGAGCGCATGTAACTCGGCCCACGACCCCTGAGCCTTGCGATTGCTCCCCCTCCCCGC
>BOPP01000359.1:175877-241309 GCA_017312745.1 Gryllus bimaculatus | reverse complement strand
CCCCACACCACGCAGTGCTCTGGGCGCGACGAGCCAATCTCGTGCGAAAAGGGTCAAAAGGCGCGACCAACAAACATTGAAATGCGAAACGTTTAGAAGATAAAGAAAGATATAAGGCCCAATAGAGCTGTTAAGCGAAAAAAATTGTGGACTGGAAATCTTTTGTCATCGAATTGCGAATATGAAGATAATAAATGAATCAAATAAGTTACTGTTTTTCACAAAACTAGACAAAATAAAACATATTTAGAGGAAAAGAGCCTTTTGTAAGTAATACATTCTGAATACATTAAATGGAGAATATTTGCTTGAAGCATACTACTTTCGAACATTTTTCGCAATAGTTGTAGTTTTTTGTCAAGTAATGTTTCTTTCTTCCGCAGTTTTTTACTTACAAATTAAGAAATAAAAATGAGGGGCGAGCTTTAAAAGCTTTACATTTTAATACACTAGCAAACACATTTTATTGTTAAAATTTGTTTTCTTTTTGGTGATAGGAGACAAGAAATTTGTTTTATAAACCAACGTTTCAATATTTGCACCTTCTTCAGAGCAGTAATGAGCGTGTACATTATTTCAGTCCACATTATCCTCATACTCACCAGCAGCGCATTCACACAATAACAACCAATAAAACAACCTGTATACCCTCTGTACCACACATCAATTCATTAGCACTGAAACGTCAATCCACCGCGTTCGATTGTGATTTCGGGCGCATCAACGGATAAGATCATTAGTCCCGCATGTTTTTCGTGAAAGGTGGTAGTGATCTTTTCCTGGATGGTGAAATAGGGCGCCGGACACCGGTCGGCTATCGAGGTTTTCCCCAATCAGGTAGGGTAGTGCTTGTAAGGAAGAAGAAGGAAAGATCGCACGCGGTCCGTGGCTCATTTGTTAGGGTACTGCTCCATCATTCGCATGGAGTTGAACGGAGAAACCACGGGACAGCTGGCCGCAAGAATTCTCCTCCAAACACCGTCTACATTTGAGCTAGCTATCTGGCTAGTTGAAAATCCTGCTAGTCAATCCTGCGCCTCGAATCTAGGCATAACCGGTCAGAGCCACTGCAGTGACCTCAATTGATGCTCTGAGCCACCTCCCCTGGTAAATCAATCCTGGTAAATTCCATCATGCGATGAGATTTGAAATGATTTCAATGGTAAAACAATACTTTTGTGTCCTTTCTCGACGAATCCTAAACATAAACAAGGTTGTTTTGTTTGTATGTGTAAATGTTTTCAAAGTGTTTTTGAAACGTGAGTTTGGAATCCCCGCAACGGAGAGAGAGAAAGAGGGAGAAACCGCGCCGCGCTGTTCCGCGCCCCCGCTTCGGTTTCCGCCTACTGCCCGCGCCGCGCAGCGCCGCGAGGGGAGCGGCCGCGGGGCGCGCGCCCGGATCAGCTGACGCCGCGGCCGGGGCTGGCGGGGCGGGCGGGGCGGGCGCCGAGGGGGCGGCGCCGCGTGACTCAGTGCGGGCTATCGAGCTGTCGCTCCCTGCCTCGCCCTCGCCCCGCCCTCCTGCGGCCCTCCTCCTCGCCACCCCTCGCACTTCGCTGCTTCGCCCTCCGCTCCCCCGCTGCACAAGGCACAAGAAGAAGAAGAAGAAGAAACGGCTTCGGCGCAAGACGGCAGCACCGACGAAATGTCGTTTAGCTTGGGTGGGAACTTGGCAGTTTTGGAAATGCCGCGCCCGCAACCATAGTTTGCAACGTTTCGGAAATTATACTGCCGCCTCCTTCAGGGCGAAATGCTTTTAGCAGTTATGCCTAGTTCGACTCCATTCGCGGAAAACTACGCTTTCAGACCGTTCGGGTTGTTTTAAACCATTCAAAGTACAGTGGAATATCGAGAACTCGAGTTCCTCCATATTTTGAGTTCTTTGATATCTCGAGATTTAATCGTTTCTCTTGACGTGACCTGACCTGATTCAGCCATGTTCGTTCTTTTCTTCTCGATCGTCTTTTCCTGTTGCTTCTTCTCCTGCTCGCTTAACATGGACGAAAAGTTATATTCGTCTCCTAATTCTTTCTTCCACATACCCTTCTTTAGCTATTCACATTATGCTTCCTTTCTCTGACAAGATGTGTTCCTTTTTCGTAATTAAGTTCGTATTCCTTTTTGGTACCTCCATGACAGTCTTTTTATCCATTCACCTACGTGATAAAATACCTTCACGAATTGTGAGTACGAAAATACGTAACTAATTATCACAAACGTATAGTATTTTCTGAGTATGTCGTCGAATTTATCTACCGATTTTCCCGCCGGCTAGAAAAATACCGATGAGATAAATAGGCGCCCATTTTAGGTTGTGGTCAGACTCAGTGTTAAAAGTCCAGGATAAATCTGTATTAAATTACTTAATATTCTGCCCACCTGCTATTCGGCTCAATGGGAGCGTGATACGGTGTTCAATTCCCTTGCAACTCCGCATCACCAAGGAACGAATTTCCTCACTTGAAAACAAAAATAAATGTATATTAGAGCATGTTTTTTTTTTTAGTTAGAGTTAAAATGTGGTTATTGGCAGACGTCTGCGCTATTGACAAACATTCAAGGGTTTTATGAGAACATTACAAAAATTGTTCATTATCATGTAAGGATGTGTTTCCTACGTCAATGTGTAGGGAACAATTCAAAAATATAGTCAATTTTGGATTCCCCTGGTAATGTTTGGCGATACCACGGAAAACTACCGATCATAACAGCCAGCCATTAGAATTCTCCTCCTGATAGCGTTTGAATTCATCCTCTCTAAGTAGCTCGTGTCGAAAATCCGCCACTGTCCGATCAGAGGCAATGCAGAGTTCACTCCTCAACAATTGGCAAGATTTGACAAGATGTAGAGGACCAAGAAGCGTCGTGCAGAGCGATTGAAGGCTCAGCCGCTTGCGCTGCTTTCGCCGGCCAAAAGGGTCATCAAGAGCCATTGCCAGCGCAGCTGTGTCGCTGAGGTGGGGGGCAGCGCGGGGGCCGACGGGCGCCCTCCGGCGCATGCGCAGTGCCCCCCCCCTGCCGAACCCCACGTGCTCCACGTAGGTTGCGCGACACCTCCCAGGAATCGATATCAGCGCCAACAGAGGCAGAAGACGATACGGGTATCCAAAGAAAAGTGACGATACCGCTATATATTTCTTCTTGATTGATGTAATTTTTGCCCTCGAATAACGAAAACATATCAAACAATACGTGAACACCTAAACAGAGTTAACTTATAGAAGTATGTACGTACATCTATGTATTGTATGAGCATTCGTAAACCCGCGGGCTCATGACAGCATGTGTTATGTATATATGTGTATGTGTGTGTTTGTGTGTTTACGCGTGTGTGTTTGCGTGTGCTTGTGTGTGTTTGTGTGTGTGTTTGTGAGTGTGTGTTTGTGTGTGTGTGTGTGTTTACGTGTGTATGTGTTTGTGTGTTTACGTGTGTGTGTTTGTGTGTTTACGTGTGTGTGTGTGTGTTTACGTGTGTGTATTTGCGTATGTGTGTGTGTGTGTGTTCATACGTGTGATTTAGAGTGGCGACTGTAACGTAAAAGAACCAATATGCATACAAAGACTGGAGAAATGTATAAAATCTATGGTTTCAAATCTGACCGAAGCCCTAAATTTTTAAGGATGAAAAAATTATTCGTATGTCTTGTGAATGTGTAAAATCCTATTACAATTTTTCATATACATTACTCACTAACAATGTACACGAACGAACAATATATTATATACATATACAAGTATTAGATAATAAGTACAACAAATGTACATATATATAAAAACAAGAAATATTTACAATTACTTAAAATCACGTGCATTTACACAATATATATGTAGACTGGGCAAAAATATAAAATATTTAAATTGGCATTCATTTAGTACTAGGGCATCTCTCTGTTGAAAGGTCTAGGAACTACAATATACAAAAAACGCCAAATCCTGGACAAAAACATAGAATATTGCTTAACTAAATCACGAATAAGCGGACAATGAGGAAAAAACATTTAATACAAATATGACTAAAATGTGAAAGTGTATTCGTGCTCTTTCATACTCGGCACAAAGGAGTTTAGAAAATCTGAAAAGAGAATGTAAACAATGGCTCTTGTTGAATACTAAAAAACAAAATAAAAACAAAGTATACTTCTTTGCTTCCAATAAGAAGAAATTTAGATACGATCTCCTGTCAATGCTAATTAGGACAAGCAGAAAAGTGCAGAAGAGAGGAAGGAAGGAAGAATAGTGGAATCGATACGTTTTGTGACAAGCAGTTCACCACAATGAAACATCGTCTCTTACATTATTTCATTAGTATAGATGAGTTTTGGGGTTCTCCCTTGCAACCAATGTTTATAAATCTAGTTTCTAAAGAAAAAGAGGTTCACGGAGACTTAACGAATCGCGCTTTCACTTTAAGAATATGAAGGATTTATTGAAAAAACGCGTCTAAATATTCACGCATAATTCATCCCGCATTACTCAGATAGCGTTGTTGAAATGTATATAGTTATATCACTCCCAAAGGAAGCCTTCAAATCTGGAATTATGAGGGCAAACACCCCAAAGAAGTGTTCCTCGTACCTGAATTTACACGGTGAATCCTTCTTGGGCGTTCAATTACATTTTTGCTGGAGCGGTGCGGCTGAATTCTACGCCACCTGTTCAGGCATGTGACGTGCAGAATCTGCTCCTGTAGGTGAAATTAAACGATTTACTTAATATTCTATTCAACTGAATTGCACTGTTCCTCTCTGTTCGTTTATAAAGTTAAATAAGAATAGTGTGTATTGACAAGGGTGAATTGTACTATAATGATAAAATACGTTCAATTAGTGTAATATTACAAAGAGATATATCGAACAAGTGACGGAGAATAAGAGAGCCTTTAAATAGAAGATATAATGCTTAATATGATAATGGGAGGATAAGAAAAAGGGTAGAGTTTTACATGCGAGAGTTCTTGCACAGGTACAATAATTATAAATCAACATCTGGAACATAATGGACATTTATCGTATAATCAAGTACAAGTTTGTCGATTTTACATTTTACAAACACTTTATCTGCCACTGAACATCGTATTGTTCATCCCAGGAACGTTCGCAGCAGCAGGACGAATGGATATTAGCAAAAGTGGTCCGGAAGAGAAAATGCCGGAGATATTCCTTTTCTCACTTTGGAACTGTTCGACCGCGGTCTTTTGCCATCCCCCAGTGGCATTCCCTTTCTCATGATTAAATTGCGGTTCTGATAGCAGCTTCTTTACACCTTTACTTCTTTCATCACTGTTCCGCTCGTTTTTTACAGAAAATTTACAATTGCAGTTCGGTTAGAACCTTCGGGTTCTGTTGTCCCTATCCTGTATTCCTTTTTCCACTGAGGTGCCAAAAGTCAAGGGAGTGCAATCTGCAGGTATAGAGATGGCAGTAGTATAGCGTACAATGTTATAAACGGGCAGTGCATTGGCAGTTTTCATTTGTACTCGAGTGATTCTTGTGAAAAGGTTTCTGACGTGATTATGACCGCATGACGAGAATTAACAGACTTTGAACGCGGAATGGTTGTTGCAGCTAAACATATGAGACATTCCATTTCGGAAATAGTTAGGGATTCAATATTCCGAGATCCTCGGTGTCAATAGCGCCGAGAATAGTTTCAGGCACAACCTCTCATCACGGATGATGCAGTGGCCGACGGCCTTCATTTAATAGGGTGTCAGTGCTCACAGACAAGCAATACTGCGTGAAATAACCGCAAAAATCAACGGGACGTACGACGAACATATCCGTTAGGGCAGTGCGGCGAAATTTGGTTTTAATTGGTTACAGCAGCAGAAGACCGACTCGAGTACCTTAACAGCAAGACTTCGTCTGCAACTTTTCTCCTGCGCTCGTGACCATGTCGATTGGACCCTAGACGAATGGAAATCCGTCAGATGAGCCCCGATTTCAGCTGGTAAAAGCCGGTAGGGTCCGAGACTGGCGCAAACTGCACTGAACCATGGATCCAAGTTCCAACAAGGCTCCAGGAAAGTTGGTGGTGACTCCATAACGGAGCGGGCCATTGAAACTATTCACATGGAATGAACTGGGTTCTCTAGTCACCAGGTCACAACCGTTTGCGATTGATTTAAAGAACTTTCGGGGTAATTCGAGCGAAATATTTTTCCTCCAGATCACCCGACACGAATCCCATCGAACATTTATGGGACATAATCGAGAGGTCAATTTGTGCACAAAATACTGCACCGGCAACACTTTCGCAATAGGACGGCTGTAAAGGATGCATGGACTCAATATTTCTGCAGGAGACTTCCAAAGACTTGAATACAAGCCACGTTAAGTTGATGCACTTCGCTGGCAAAAGAAGGTCTGACACGATATTAGAAGACTCATGACTTTTTTGCACCTCAGCGTAATGATTTTCTTTTCTGTGAGTCCTGCTTTCTATATCCCTGGTACCCTACGTGAAGACACGTAGGAAATTCTCTCAAAAGTGAGAACAGCCACATAAGACCGAAAAGTTTCCCACTTAATGTCACAGAGAGTCAAATAAAGTCACAAAAGTGAAAACGACTAGTATCACAATCACATTCATTTCGGGAAATGGGTTAACATGAAAATGATGCTGATCTTAAAATAACCCACCTGACATTATTTGAACCCCCAACTTGTTCTTGCTCTGAGATGACCTTCAAACCCGTGGTAATGTGAACACTTCCTGCATCGTGGAAAAGTTAAATAAAAGCAAATAACTATTTTATCCGTTCACCTTCAAAACAAATATAATGTAAACCAACGAAGGGGATTTTTACACGAAGTTCTTTCGTTGACTTGAACGGCAGAATCCACCAATTCAAACGAAAGAAGAGCCGTCACGAAAACATTATTCATTCAACCCCTTTATTAACGATCAGTCTGTTTCAATATTTGGTTCTGACTCCTCCATCTCCGAAGCAGATGATTCTGTTAATTCTGATGATTACTAGGTAGAACAATAATCACTAATAATTACAATATTCTACAAATATGTCCCTGAGAGAGTTTATTTGTCACAATTTCACTTTATCGCTACGGAGTAGAGAAAAAGTTATGTAAAGCTAGGCGAAAAAACGGCAAATTGTCTACAGAAAAAATCTTATTACGAGGCCCTGGTAACGAAAAAGTGGATTAAATCCAATCGCTAACTTGGGAGGGAAATCCTCTAACACGTGGTGTAGCCAGAATGCATGAATTGTGGGTCCGTCATATCGAAAAATACAATGTCTGTCTGTCCGTCTGTGAACAACGCTAGCAGTTAAATTGTACAGCTGATTTTCTCCACAATTGATATTCCCCAATCTAAGTGGCTTATGTCGATGCCCCTTGAATTTGAAACCGATATTTTAATTTTTGGTAATAGAAGAAGCTCCTGGGACATTTTCCAAATTTTCAAAAAAATAAAAATGTCTCCATGGTTTTTAATTAAATTTAGACAGAATGTTAGATAGTGTAATTGACGTTTAAGAGAATGGTGTAGGTCTAATTTTCGCTAAAAACTCTAATTATTCGAAAATTGCAAAATTTCAAAAACATTTCGGTGTCTTCCTACAACTATAATTATGAAGATAGAGAATTTTCTCTTAAAGAATTCTGTTTTAAGAACAAAATAAAGATAAATTTTAAGATAAATTTTGAAATACGATCACGTACAATTTTTCGAAAATTTTAGTACTTTAGCGTACTTTGGAATGAAAATACGAGCGAGAAAGTACGTTTTGTTTTAGCACCACTAATTTTTAATTCTAACATAACATATGTCACTGAACTATGATAATTTTCAAGCGTCACATGAGCCAATAACACCTCGAAAAACTGACGAACTTCCTTAACTTTTAATGTTTTATTATTACGACCCTCATGCTTTCTTAGTTGGCTCCTTCCAGTTCAAGATTACATCACCGTGGAACCGTGGTGTTTACTTCGCCTGGGGCGGCGAACAGTTTCACACTATGATACGGTGCGTTGTCCATCACGATTACACTGTTCTCCAATGAAATAGAACATTAACGAACCAGCCACTGAATATTTCACGAGTCATTTGTTCTGTTAACCGCTTCTTATTCTTGATTCAAATACAAGCTAGGTTCCTTCAATAAACTGTTTCGGTGGCCAAAAAAAGATTTATTTTTGACATACATTATAACTTATTGCCTTCTATACGGAGTTGGATATACGCTACATAACATACCTGGATCAAGAGGACCGTGGTTACGAGGGAAATATGAAAACAATTGAATCATGCTAACGTTTCCGTACGGAGGGAATTGGGAGAGGGAAGTATGGGAAAGAAGTATGAAAAGACACATCGAGTCAAGTTAACAACTGGTTAATTAGTAAATAAGTAAAACAGAATCAATAAAATTAGCTTATGGACCACGGGCGTTAACTGGGTCCAATGATCAAGCGGCGACGAAACGCCCGAAGGCGACGAAATGCTCGACCATTGGGACTTCGAAACGCCCTTGGCGCATAAATAACTGATCCTTTCCGTCACCTCAGAAACACAAAATTGTGGATGTGATGAAATAATGGACGTGATCATTAACTTACATTAACCATCTTACATAAAAGTGGAAGGTCTAAATCATAATTCACAATATGAAATAATGACGCAAGTGTCGGAGAGCTCGTTTCTAAAGACTCAGCAATGCACTTTTGATCGATCAGCGCTCACAAGTCACCGCATTCTATGTCTTTCGAGTGTTGGAATACCTCTTCACAGAGAATTCATTTCTTAGTTTCACTGTACTGGTCACGGAGAATTCCTCGAACTCTGCAAGCTAAACGATTTGCTTCATCAGTAATGAACGATCTCTTATTAAATAGCGAATTGAAAACATTGTGAACGATGCGATTTTCGCCACTTTGAAGAAGTTTTCTACTCTTACGCTTTATTATTGAGAAACCAGCCACACTCTAAGACATTCTAAAATGAACACTGAGAATAGTTGGCTTCACTATTGCCGATGGAACGTCCCAGCAGGGCATTGGCGGGAATAAGATGACGAGTCACGACCCGGCGGCAGAAAGTACGAACGGAGCCGAAACTTCTGTTGGAGGAAATCTCAATGAGAAGAACAAATTACATTTCAGGAAAAAATCTCCATTCTCAATACAGTAGTTGAACGAGAGGGTAAAAAATGTTCGAAACTTTTTCAATTTTCGAAAATTCAGGGGGAACAGAACGATATCTTTTAACTGTATACGAGTACAGAACGGCACAAACTTTCTTATACTGGATTTTCATTATCTCTTCAAAACTAGTGGTGCAATAGAATGGCGCAGACTTTCTCGTACTAATTAGTTTCATCTTCTCTTCAGACCGGGATATCTATTCGAGTTTGCCCCACCCTCTTCTTGGGTGTCATCAAATGGTAATTTTTCGAAAATGCAGAGTTAAATGTGAAAATTGTACGAATGCAATTTTTATGTGTTCTGTGTTTCTGTAATACTTATTTGTGTAACCATCTTTCATTCAATTCTTACAGGAAATTAAAAAAAAATATTGGAGCCACTTTCATGAAAAGTCTGAAAATGTCCCAAGGGTTTCTTGTAAGGCCTCCAAACTTTAACGAAATCTTTTTAAAATGCGTTGAGACGGGCCAGATCGATCTGGATGTATTCATTTCGGAAAATATCGAGCGAATAGTTAAGACTCTCGTGTTGTGGACGGACAAGCAGACAGACAAACAGGCGAACGTTTTGCCGCAAACTAATATTTTGGTATTAAGAACCACAAATCGGATTCTAACTTCACAATGTTTTAGAAGAAGTAATTCACTACATATTGGAAAAAAAGATTTATGTACTTTTCTGCAATAGGAGATTTCCTTTTGAAAATTCGCCGTTTTTTGCCGTAGCATTGCATAACTTTCTCTATACTAAGTATATTCATGTACGTATACGACAAAGTAACTAGTGGTGCTACAGAATCGGACAGACTTTCCCGTATTAGATTTCTATTTCCTAGCTATACGAACTTGCCACATATTCTTGCCAGCTGCCATCTATCGTCGCCAAAAGTTTGTTTTTTTTTTTGGCATTTTCTTAATTTTTCGGTTTTCTAATAGTAGAACGGAAATATTATTCTCAAAATATACAAGAACAGTAAAAAATCATCCTACATGTAAATTTTGAAAACGTTGGAGCTGTTTTTAAGAAAATGCCACTGTAAATTCGATATCTGAAGAACTTTTTCACGGAAAGGGTTTGAGATTTCGAAAAGCGTCATATGAAGTCATTTGAAGCACTTTAAATCACGAATCCATCAGTGTTTAGAAATTGTGGAAATGTGCATATGAACGGCGTGAACGAAAAATTTCTTTAAAAAATTGTGTAATTAAAAAAAACCCAAAATGAACTTCATAGCATTTTAAAGAGTGCAATTAGTACTAACTGTTCGAAAAATGTGAAGAAAAAAATTGAAGTAGGTTTGAGAAACTGGAGTGTGAGCATTTCTGAAAACGTGGAATTTTGAGCTAGTTTCGACAGAGGGGGTTTTCGAGAAAATTTATATGAAATTATTTAAAGCACATATATTAAAAAATACTATAATTTGAAGAAATTGGCACAAATATAAATATAAACGACGTGAGAAACAAGTCAAAAAATTACATTTTTGTAATTTTGTGAAAAAGAATAAGGCAAAAGGGTGTTTATGTCATCTTATAGAGTGCATTTAGCGCTATCCCTACTAAAAGTTTGAAGAAAACATTTGGAGCGGTTTATGGAAATTATTATTTTTGTTATTTTTTAATTGCACAAACTGTTCGTAATATTGCGCGAAAACTACTAAAATTTTCAACAAAAAATCACATAACCTGAATGAAAGAACTAACTAGGAAGAAAAACGTTTACTTGAAGGAAAAATCTCTATTTTCAATTTTGTAGCTGCCGCCGGAAAAAAATTATAACTTCTGAAATTTTTGAAAATTCAGTTTTTATCTAGTGGTGTATTGGTTGCAGGAGGGAGTTCAAGAAATTTTAAGCTTTTGTAATTTTCGAACATTCACACCGGTTGAGGTGACTCATGGCATTAAATGTCACCTCACTACTTCTAACACGGAGATCCAAGGGTTTGAGCCCCGTAGGTGGCAGGGTATTCGTCACTCGCTAGATATCGAGGTCGAGTTCAACCGCGGTCTGGACGAGAATTCAAGTGGCCGGTCGGTCTGAGCGGTAAGATTCCGTGGTTCCTCCGATCAGCACCAGGCGAATGCCGGAGTAGTGTCCTAACAAACAGAGCATGCACCGCGCGCGATCTTTCCTTCCTCTTCCTTGACCTGACACACACATTTACACGCACTACGCCTCCAGACATAACGAGAGATTAGTCTGGAACTTGGATCTTGCCCCTGCTGGGGCGGTGAGAAATATCTGGGTGGAGAAAACCTTGCGAACCGACGTGACGGCGACCTAACAAGGTGCCCAGAGGAACGGTAGTAACAGCGAGAGGCCTTGGTAGGGGTCTTCGACGCACGTAGGTGGCAGCTGGGTGGAGTGTGGAACAAAACCGAAAATATAGTGTGACGTCATGGATACTCACAGCGACCACAGCCACAGAGCTTTCGTATAACAAATATATTTATTAACAAGAAAAAACAAATATATACACTTAATAATCTACTTACACCCTAGCTCTGATAGACCTACTATCCCCTGATCGCGGGAGCGATCCAAAACCCGATTGAAGATGGTTTTGATTGTGGAATTCGCCACTCCTACTTTTGAAGCGCGCACAAAGCCTAGCTTCCGTGACCGGATGTCACGCTGGGACACAAAGTCCGTTCTGGCGCACCAACGGCTGGTTTGCCTCGATCGCAGGAGCGATCTTATCCGATTGAGAATCGGCGTGAATCGTGGCACTCAACCACTCTTCACCTCGGAGCACGCACACAGCATCGCTCCCCCGTGACCGCAGTCACCCAAGGACATAAAGTCCGCAGGCTTCGTCAACTAATGACTCCAGCCTCGCGAGCCTGGCTCGCATATGCACCGTCTTGGCGCCAAGTTTTGTGCACACGCACGAGGTTCTCCCACTGTCTCCAGAACCTGCCTACTGGCTCCGTACACTCTGTTATATAGGCGAGGCCCACGTGACCTACTACGTCACGCCAACCCCTCGCTTGTTATAACAGTGAAAAGCTTCTATAAGCCGGAAGACACCCAAAGCCTTGTGTCTCCCGTCTCCGCGTTCTTCCCTTTACGGAAAAACCCTTCTTCCTGTGGCGAGCCTAATCCGCAACCAAGCGTCCCCAAATAGATGCCATGAGGCACGGTGGCGAATACGTTACAATAGCATCGACTCAAGAGAAAGGGAATAAATAATACAAGAAAGTCTTTTATTTTGAAGCATCACTAAATGTCATTTAACAGACATCCAGGAGAGACAGACACAGCAGAGACATCGACGGCCCACCTTACACGTAACCTACAACTGAGAATTCGTCTTATAACAACACAAGATAGAGGTGTGGCGGATTAACGGATTTCACTCCCACTATATGCCTTTTAGTCATCGTAGCCGTGTCTGGAACAGACCAATGATTCTGATGGATTGGCGGTTATGACGCTACGAATGATGAAGCAATGGTGGACTGAAAAGAGGGGAATAGTTAGCACAGGGAATAGAATGCTATAGTTACGTAAATTTGCAGGGAGACTAACTCTCCTCACTTTCTTTTAAAACGATCAGCCGCGAAACTGCTCAAATCTCCAATCACGACGATTTCAACACAATTAATAGAGACCTTGAAAATGTTTTTCTGCTATCCTGGTATTTGTTTTAACTCACCATCACGAATCATCACCATGATTTTCTCTGGGAAAAATACCACGTGCTATCAAAGATAAAGGGAACGTTCAGTTTCTGGAATGTTAAGTCAACGCCTTTCGTCATCGGCTCCCGTCTCCTGGCCCCTGACTCAACACTGTCCACAACACCCTTGTTCAGTCTAGCTCCCGTTTGGGGAGAAGGCGACGGTATCACACTCTTTGGGCAATATTGCTAGAAATTATTTACATGCTGCGACTGCAGTTAGTGGACACTTTAGAATTATCTGAATTACACAATATAGTACACGATAATGACTTAAAAGGTGCTAGCTTTTTCTTCAGAGTCCTACTGAAAAAGCAAATGCATTCTCCGATCTTTACCGTTTATCAATAAGCAAATTTATGGATAATTTTCTGGTTGAAATAGGAAATTTTGTGGCAAGCTCCCTTTTCTACTGAGAGCATTACTAATGCCGAAAACTTCGTAAAATTCCTCTTGACCCACTGCATTTTTAATAAAAAAAATTCTCTTTGGTGTTGCCAAACAACGCGCATCCTCTGAACTACCCACGTCGCCCCAACCGTATATAGTATGGCGCCAATAGTATGGCATTGCGTCACTTGCTTAGCCCCAATCGACAACGCCCACCAACTCGCCCACCAACTCGTTGACGAGCGGTCGGATGGAGAGAACCCGCAAGTTGGAAGAGGACACTTTCCTAATCTCCTAGTGATACAGCTTGCATTTGGCGTGAATATTTACTTGTTTCTTCCCAACATTTTTAAAGGTAGTGCAATTCGTCAAGTCTCCGCGAAATTCCCTTTTTAAGACACCTCAATTATAAAGATTGGTTGCGCGCGAGAGCCGCAAAACTCAACGATACTACTGAAATATTATTCGAGGACAAATTAACAAAGCATTGTAGTATTTCCTCCAAAACTTCCTCTTAGATTTATCACATCAATCTTATGGACGGACAGCTCTTTTAACAAAAATTCTTTTTTTCAAAACCGAACGTGGGACGTTTATGCAAATATTGCATTCCTAAGTAAACGCGATTTCGAAATCAAGATCCTTTCGATTTCAAGTATTTAAATTTTCTCGCAATTGATAAGTTCAAATATTTCTTATGCATTTCATTTATAAAGATAATTAATGTGTTTTAGTAGAGGAAATTAAAATTACTATCGCTACTTTTTGAGAAGGGCTCTTGGCCAGCTCTTGGTCAGCGTGCTCGCTTTCGACTATTCGACCCCGGGTTCAATTCCCAGTTCCTCAAAGACTCTAGTGTGCGTTTTCCTTGCAATATCTCAGTATATGTTGCTCTATTTCTAGAAAGTTGAGGGAAATTTCTTGAAGTGACGATGACAAAATTCACTTCTCGGGTTGCGAAGACCGGAATACGGCGTGGGGACATCTACGCGCTGCTAACTACACGTCCCCCCTTGCCCCACGGCCGCGAGGCAGAGACTTCGCCGGTAGGCCTGAGCCCGCCCACGCGCTGTCGCGCCAACTACATACGTACGTACATTTAGAGAAATGACAACTGACTTCTCCAAAGATTGTCATGGGCCAGGTGTCCACTGACGTCGCCTCTTGGGAGTTATTTGCACCACCCTTTCTTTTAAATTTCGCTGCATTTACTCCGGCCGCTGGGCCCGGGGACTCTAGAAAGCTAGTTACCTTGTTTCTGACCTCGAGATGCCTGCTCTACCCTAGAGACATTTTACTTTGCGGTTCTTCTGTACCTTTTTCATTTTTCCTTCGGATTCCAGTCATCGAGGTTCCTCTATAAAAGTAATATTATGCAAAGATAAATTGACTCCGAAGCGCACCTGCTCGGCTGACACCTGCCATGTTTCCAGATGGCTACTTCGTATATGATTATCTGGTTTCCCGATTGCTTTCTTCGAAATTGTAGCTTCATTACCCCTGAGTATTCCAAACTATTAATAAAACTGAATTTGTTACTAGGTAATTTTGAAATTGTGTTCTTACGTTAAAAGTTGTGTCTTTAGGATAAAAAAATTAAATGCAGTAATTTAAATGTAATATAAATGAAAACGAACAAGTAACATTTCAAAATTTTACTGTAGTTTTTGTTCCTCCACTGCCGTCATTTTCATGCATGATTCATCCAGAGCCGGACTTAAAAACCTCAGGGCTCAAAGCTCAGGGCTCAGGGCCAGCCGAACTTAAAAACCTACGGCTCAGAGCTAACCTTTTTTTGCAATTGAACAAAAAATAAAAATAAATAATTTTGAGCCTTATAATAAAAATAATTACTTATTATACAGCATGTGTTTTATAAATATAAAATTTTATATTCTTTTTTCTCAAATGCTGGATTTCTGTCTCATATTCTCACTCTCAAATTAGAAAACTCTCTCGGTATAATAAAATGTCTTATTATTGTTATTAACAATAATAATAATAATAATAACCGAATATTTTTATTCTTGTTAGTCCTATTCTTAATTTTCTCGCCCTGGCAAATGGTATAGAAGAAATACATTTTGTGTAGGTACTACACAAAATTAATTAATTTCTAAAAATTAAAATAAAGATGAGTAATATTTAGTTAATATATGATTGTTTATTTTAAATTGTAACCTAAATGAATTTTTTGTTAAAATTGTAGAAATCCGTAAGTTTAATACATTCTAATGAAAATTGCTAGTTTATTAAAATGAAGGTACAGAAATGTCCAGGTCTTTCAACAAGGATGTGGAAGGAACTTTTCATGTTTGATGCCCTTCCTTTCCCGTGTAGTACAATTTCTAAGCGTATTCTGCCCGTTGGCGTTGAAATGGTAATGCAAGGCCACATAGTCGTTACGTTTTCTTTCTCTCCTCCCTGCTCAACCCTGATGTGCTTCGTAATTGCACAAGAACGCGCGAACCTTCCTCGCAGAAACTTCACTGAGGATCGTCACTTAACAAATCTATAGTGCAAAAATGTTGGTAAGAATTACATCTTGCTCTACGTGCGCCAATGTAACTTGAGGCAGGCCGTGATTGCGAGGCGGGGTGGCGTGAGGGACAGTCTTCCAATAAACTACCCTAATATTCATCCTAGCAACTCGTTTCTTTCCGCAGTTTAGCGGAGATGTATTTCCAAAGAGGTTCTGCTCATATCCAACACTCTGAGGTACTAGTCACACGGATTGAAGGATAGATTGCACTGGACAGATGAAAGTTTACCAGAGCTTGCACTATTCCGTTCAAAATTCTATTTGCAAATTTTCGAGTGCTGTGAGGCAGAAGCGGAACTTGGGAGGGCGAACCGAAGTTCTAAGGTTCGAGTTCCGACGGTAGCAGGATTTTAGACATTAAATATATAGCTGGGTGGAATTCAGTCGCTGTTTGAGGAGAATTCTAGCCGTGGGCTGCTCTGACCGGTGGGTTTCCCTGGTTTCTCTGGACGACACAAGGCGAATGCCAGGCAGTAACCCTAACAAATGAGTCACGGAGCGCGCGATATTTCCTTACCGTCTCTTGCCCTACCCCAACTCCTTACTAACATTTTTCACGTAGATGCACTTCACTAATGTCCTTAGCACTTGGCACGCCCGGAATTACTAATCAATCAAGAGGGGGAGAGGGGGAGCCCCATCCCCCGAATACTTCGAGCTTTGTTGAATTGTCACAATTATACAATGTTTAATTTGCATGTGAATAAAAATGTTATAAAAATGTAAAATAATTTTATTCCGGAACAAGTGTATGGAAACATAAGAAATCGTCATTTTATAATGAATCAAATGATAAGAAGTTCCATATCATTCTACGTTAAACTCTTCAAACATTTATCGTAATCTCCCCAGTGATTCAGAATCGTGGGTGTGAGAGAAGCACCTCTGCGTAGGAAACTTTGTGGGGTAACTGGCTGACCCGTGAGCGGCGACAGTTCAGCTCAAATGATTCATCGACGGGCGAAGCGACGATCGCACGTCCTGAGAAGAAACGAAGAAGCTCAAGGTCGCAGTTGCGCAGCTTTGTTGAGGAACTGTTCCCCTCCACACACGGCGCTCGCAGAACTCGAAACGTCTGGCGCAATTATTATTTTTTGTATCTATCATTATTTGTTATAAAATTCCATTTTATAATAATCCATTATTCCAGTAATCTAAATATTTTAAATGTGATATTAAATAAATGTACTTAAACATTTATTTAGCTAGTGGAATACATTTTAAAAAAATGTTTATCATTGGAACCCTACTCAATTGCTTAATTTGCGTACGTGGGATTGCATGCAGGAGGAACATACAAAAACTCGGTTTCCAACATTCGTGCTAAATACAAACATCTCCAGAATGATTGCTATAGTGTCGCCTATCCGAGAAAGAATGTGATGAAGGAGGATATCTGAAATAAGAAAATAGAAAAAAGAAATGTCGATTGCCATTTCAAGGTTTGATTTCCTGAGAGGAATAATATTGTTAATTCAAAAATTGGAGTCTTACAAGGCCAAAATTGACTGCATTGATATTGAGAATTTTATCATTCAATGAATCTTCTCGCAAAACTTTGAGGCAGACAAATTTTCGAATCTATTGCACGAAGACCTGAATAATTGTTCAAGTTCGAAGCATTGCAGATCACTTTGAAGTCTTTATTTAAAGAATTCTTCTTTATGACATTTTTGTCCAGGAAGATGAGTAGAGTAAACGATGCATGGTGTGAATCCTCACTGTCACACGTCCTTTTAGGTAATCTTGTAAACAGATTTTATTGAAAAAGAAGTTTTTACACCGCTAAAAGAGAAGCATTGCCGTCACATTTGCATATCGACCTCCAATGAAAAAAAAAAATGCTTGATAGAGGCTCAACAAAACCCAGGAAACAATAAAAAAGCCGAGTGTGTATTTCGAAAGAGAACGAAAAAAAAGTAAAAATTTAAAAAATCGAGATTTCCAGACATCACGGTTGGGAAATCATGCTTCCGCTGTGCGCTCTTTGATCTGCCCGAGTCGCTGAAAGAGAATAAATAGCACGTCAAACAACCTGTCGCGCTCGCGCCCGAGTCGCCGCCGCCGCCGCCGCCGCCGCCGCCGCCGCCGCCCCTCGCGACGCAACGCGGCCGCCATTGGGAAGGCGCAGTCGATGGGGCGCGCTCCCCTCCCCTCCCCCGCTCCCCTCTTCTGGGGCCCCCCTCCCCGAGCCTAACGTATGCTGATTTGCAAACACATCGCCCACTTATCCATTTAAAACCCGTTCTAATTTCCACCTCCACGTTCATGCCACTGAGCAGTCCCACCACATAAAGAGAGGAGTAGGCTCTGAAAGGTTTCGATAACACACTGTAATTAGGCGGTAAACGAACATTTGTAGAGTGGAAATTAATGCCTTTAAACCTAAATGGATACCCTGTTTAAAGTCTAGCGGGAGAACACTTTTACGAGGATTTTGGAATACACCCCCCCCCAAACAGCCCGGAGGAGACAAAGCGAGCACGTTTCAGTGGTGAGTCACAGAGAGAGTGAGTGAGTGAGAGAGAGAGAGAGAGAGCGCAGATAATCGAAGAAGCACGAGGCGCGAACGGAGAACAAAGGGGAAGGAGACCTGCGGCGAACGAGGCAAGCTCCTTAGCGGCGAGCGAGCGCGGCGCGGCCATGGGCGAGAGCGAGGGCGAGGGCGAGGGCGGAGGGTGGGGGAGAGGCTGCCTGCACGCGCTTCGCGGACGGAAGGGAGAACCGCAACGAGCGAGAGCGGGAGACACTCACGGGCGGGGTAGAGTGAGACGGAGGGAGAGGGAGAGAGAGAGAGAGGCGTGCGGCTGACGTCGCGTCGGCAGCGGCGCGCGTGGGCGAGTGCGGCGGCGCAGACCAACCTCGGCGCGCCTGTGCGTGCGAGAGAGAGGGAGGGAGACAGACGGACTGAGAGCGCAGCGCCGGCTCGTGGCTGCAGGCTTAGCGCGGAGCGGAGGGGAATAATGATCGTGGAGAGCGCGGACGAGATTAGGGCGAGCGGCGAGCGCCGGGGCCATGTGTGTTTAACTCCCGCGAGCACGGAAAATCGCCACTCACGTTATCTACGCTACTAAAGCGTGCCGGCCATGAAATCTACTACAAATATCATTGTAGATGTTCCTTTGTAAATACACATTTCAATAAAATATAAATGCTTAGTCAGAGTTACATTCTGAATCTTCACTTATACAGTACATACATTTTGTAGCCAAGTCTTAATCTGATTTTGAAGATACTAATACTATTTGTTCATATTATTTGATATTTACAGCTTGATTTTACAGTTATTACTGATATACTGAGACTATTTGAAGATACTGATACTGAAGTCTTGAACTGGTACAAGATTTTTTACTACCTGAAAGTTCGTAGTCAAGTCTTATTCTGATAGTGACACAAATATACGCCAATTCATCTTTGGCTTTTTCATTTTTACCTAGAAATGATACAGCATGGCAATTTTATGAAATGCTACACGCACATCATCTGACCGCGTCAATCCAAAAATTAGAGCGATGAGGTGGGAGGAGGACGGAAAAACGCGGCCAGCAGTGGCAGGCAGGGCCGGGCAGGGTAGCCGGCCGCCCTGGGGCCTACGGGAATGCTTTGCGCCAAAGACGAACGGGTGGGGCAGACGCGACAGCAGGTGCCTGCGGACGGCGCTGGGACGCCCTGACCCACATCGCCCCGCCCCCACTCCCACCCCCACTCCCTCGCGCTGCCCTACGCACAGCGCCGTCGCGATCCGCGCGGCTGCAATGCTGAAGGTGACCAGGGCAGCGTCTGCGTTTGGTAGCAATATTAGGGCAGAGCAAACTGCGTACTAGGGCGGAAACGACCGATAGTTACTTTACATTAAACTGAGCGCTAAAGAGGAGCGTTTTACGTTGGCAGTGATATTGATGAAGCGGTCCAGTTCATTAGTTTAAATCGATAATAATGTATACGTAACTCGATTCACTAAAACTACTTTTAACGCTCAAACTTGAACTAATTAGGCACTTTGCCCTATTCAAGGGTTTATGTTCTCTGCGATATCGCGTGGCACGTTAATATTGTAAGGTTCAACTGGTAACGAATATTAATTTTAGTTAATAGATTCAACACATACTCCTATCTAATTATAACTTTATTATATGTAAACATAGGCAATGCAAATTAAATACATTACAATAAGGATACAATATTAATTACTTGCAAATAACCTCTTTTCAGTATCACTCTGCAACTGTTCAATTTCACGAAATTCCTCTAGCGCCCTACATTTCGAGAATCAGTATGATCCCGCAAATTCCTACACACTAACCAGCAGACATCTTATTTTTGTCAAATATGTGTGTCAACTGTGGTTTCCCAGAAGCTCTAAAAAGCACGTCCTGTTGTTCGAGGCAACAGGTGTGTCTCGCTTCTTTCACACGATCGATAATTCGAACGACAACCTTCCTCCGGAAGCCGTCCTTGCAACTGTTGTATTAGAAGTCCTCGTTCTATAGCTGTGCTCTAGATCTCTTGCTCTGAGGACGCAACAAGTCTGCTACATTCTTATATCACATGGCAATTCGCCAACAATATATAGCATGTTTAGAGTACTGTTTGATTTCCTCATAAAATAGAATTATCTTTTACGATGTTTCAGTAATTGCTCTTTTCCCCGTGTTTATGCAATTCTTTTATCAAACAAAATGAAATGCTGATAATATAGAACAACAACAACAAATGTTTTTCGAATTTTGTGTATTGTATGGAATACTAAATGTTTTATTGGACTGTATGAGGTATAAAATCGACTATAAGAATCTACATTCTGATGTTTCATTGTTTTCAACTTTGAAATGTATATTGCGCAAGAAGAAACTAATTTTACAATTTGATCATTAGAAACTTGTGAAAGTACAGAGAATCAATACTATTACATTTTGACACAAAATTTACTTCACATTATTCTGACTACCACCGTGAAAACGAAATTTTCATGAAAGAAATCGACATTTATAGGTAGAATTCACAAATAGTACAGAAGACCTGGCCTTTGTCAATCCTGAAAAAATTGCTAAACTTCAAGAATATATTATCACTGTATTGCAGATTTAGAAGTAATAGAACAATTATGAGCTCAATAACCTTCCCTAGTTCGGGAAGGAACTTAATAACTTCACGTCGATTCCGAGATAGTATTACAAGAAAGGCTATACTCCACGAGTGGGAGTTCAACTCAATAAAATCCGAATATTCTACCTTAAGGCAGAACTTAATGCCTCACACTCACGTTATTTATGTTCACAGCACAATATAGGATAATGAAGAACAAGCCCGTAGTTCGAAGAATGCAGACCAGATGCTGCCCGAAATGGTTTCAGATTTGACCTAATAAAAATAATGATCATATATATATATATATATATATATATATATATATATATATATATATATATATTACAGCAAATTACGACAACAATAAAAACAACAACAATAATAATAATAGTTTTAAATATATATATTTAAAACTATTATTATTATTATTATTATTATTATTATTGTTGTTGTTGTTTTTATTGTTGTCGTAATTCGCTGGTTTGGTGATGGTTTATGATTCAAATTTTATATTTAGGAAGAAAAAACTGATTTCAAGATTGTACGTAACTTTTGATTAGAACTCGTGTAAACGGTAAAAATAATTGCATCTCCTAAAAAGTACCTTGCCCTTCTTAATAGTATACAATTCTACCCTGCCTTCAGTACACTGAAGGAACGCTAAGTAAGACACTGCTGTAGAAATCTCATGTGTTCGCAATCAAGGTTTACTCTCCAAAAGTCTTTCAAATCTCAATTTTTCAATGGTACGTTAACAGTGAAAATATAACGTATTTATTTAATGTTAACGATAAGCTACCCTTGGAAAAGGCTCGGGAAGAGTGTCTGTGTCTCCGTGAAGATGGTAGTGTCCTACAAATATTCAATAAAAGGACTTGTCATAACTCCTGGTCATTCATTTCATAATAAACATAATGACAAAAATTTCCAAAAATTCCAAAATCATCTTAATTGTGAGGGTCGTTTATTTCAATGTATCTATCCTATGAGAGAATCTGCGGGCATCCTCTGTCAGAGGCGGATCCCGGGGGAGGGGGGCAGGGGCCCACGCCTCCCCTACCCGCCCGCCTACAAAAAAAAGGGGAATGCAGGAAAAATAAAAATAAGAAAGAAGAAAAAACTGTAAAATCGTCTAAAATATATGGATAAAGTAACCGCGCATTCTGTCCTTGGCCATTTAGTTAAGGATGGGAACCCTGATTCTCGCAGTATTTAAGCCCATATGGAAGATCTATTGTCCTCCCCAATGACAGGCTGGATCCACCCCTCTCCTCGGTGACACATGTTAGATACTTGCTGTTGCTGCCACAGTCCCTTAAACGACCGCTTACGTCTCAATCGATAAGCAATTCAGAGTTGGGCTGGGATTAAAGTCGTCAAAATAAACGAGTTATTGTCATCAACTAATAAGTAATATCAATACTTTTGCTTGACTAATTGATCTCAAAGGTCTCCTCTTTCTTAAAAAAACAATACTTTTCACCACAAGTTAGTGAAATTGCAGCGTTTAAGAGTGGAAGCGCGCAGTGAGAAGAACGTCCAATAAATTCCAATTAAGAAGCAACGTCTCTACACAAACAACTTCGGCCTTGAGTCGTGATTACTGTACGCACGCGCCATCTCGTGGGGAAAATCTATATTCCTCTACACCAGGTTGCCTGAGCCGCCAACACTTGCGCCTGGTGCAAATGACTACACGACTACCAACGTTACTATTAGATTTCCGCTGTTTCGGCTTCAGCAACGGTCTTGTCACATAGAGCAAGTTTTGACGTTCAACTGCTGATGGCTACAGAGGTCAGTGTTGTGATTGACAGGTGTTTGGGAGGTGATTATATTGGCCGGTATTATCAGTCGGGATTTCCTTTCAAAATGTATATCGTGTTTCTTTCATAATTCCACAAAATTTCTGCTGTTGTTATCATCAATAAATAAATTATATTAACTCTCGCAAACAATCTTCAATTCCCCCTGTATTGTTCCTGCTCCATACCTTCGACCACCTTCGACAGAACACGTGCTTCCCACCCCCTTCACTGCTCCTTAGTAGACACGACGAGCTGGATTATTTAACTAGTGAAAAAGCGACGCAGAAACTGCTGTTTTCTAGTAGAATGATCATAATGTAAAAGTACATATAATTACCAGTCATATGCTGTTGGTGAGATAATTACACCCTCGGGAATTATGTAACTTGTTTGTAGGACCATTTCAGTATGCAAATCTGCACGTCATTGAGTACGACAGATAGCTTCTGATACGAGTAAATTGAACTGAATTAAGTCCAGTGATATGCGTGCTGTTGTATGGGCCAGTAATATTGTCACCGCCTGTCTTAAGGAGTAATGTTGGTGTAAAATTTCGTTGGGAGCTACACATGACAGATACGAATAAGTGCGCAGCTGCAGACATAGCGGTGTAATTTTCAACTTCTAATTTTGCGGCGATGTGCTTACATTTCTCCACTACACCTGTCGACCCTCTATATTCCATAATAAATTGATAATGAACTAAGGACCAAAAGTTTATAGAGAATTCAATAACGATCTTTCAAGAAACCTTTTTGAGTACCTACCAATGTTTGTTTCGTACACTTCCTTTAGAAATATTAGCATATGCCACAAAACTAAAGCACTTAACGCATATTTTAAAAATTGATTGGACAGAATCACACTACAGAATTTAGCAACATCAAATTTAAGTTGAAGTATAAAATTTGTCAAAATCCCCTACTTTGTAGTGTTGTATTTAATTTGGTTCTTGTGTATTACTGAATAGAGTGTTATCTTTTACCATCTAGGTAATTCTCAAGAGTTGCTTCAAATAAGAAATTGAATCATTTTATTACCAAAAATATTTCTTGAAACCAGATAAATGAAAATGTTGATAAAATTAAAGTAATTATAATGTTCATTGCTTAACTACATAATCATGTGAAGTAGTGTAGGTTGTATGCTTTCCTTGTGTTAATGAGAAGTGTCAACACATACATCAATTTCAAAGCATGATTTATGAGCTTATCTCATATACTACTACCCATGATATGTAAATTGATTATTTTGTCATAGCAATGAGACTTGCAAGATAAGCCCAATCACTGTGCCTTATCTTTCAAGTATTGTGATTTGGTAAATTATCACTCTTTCTTTTCATTTCACATTGTAAAAATTATTTTTAAATTCCTTTTTAAGTTTTCCTTATGAATATTGTTTTTGTACATGAAGTGCACACAATAAGAAAGTTTATTGGTGGAAGTAACCTTGGTTAATGCAGAAGCTAGTCTTTAATTTGCTCAAATACTCTAGTTGATAATGCTAATTCATAGTTTTTATTTATCAAAAATCTCCGTAATATTCACTTCTTATAACAAATTGTTTTCTTTTCAGTAAGAGACTATGTTGTCTAGAAATTTTTTTCGACTCCTGGTGCGAGGAGCACATCAAACAAAATCTGCAGTTTCATTTTCATACATTGCATCAAGAAAATTACATAAATCAGTATGCCTTCAGAAGAATCCGCAAGTAGAATTAACTGCTGTTCGCTATCCAGAAGTAAAGAGAGGAAATTATTCTGAACTAACAGACAGACACATCAAGTTCTTTGAGAATATTCTGGGAAAAGACCGAACTTTAACTGATCCAGCTGATGTTGAAGCATACAATGTCGACTGGATCAAAATGGTTCGCGGTACGCTATTATAATTTTTTCTCCCAACTTGATAGCATTACAGTGAAATAAATTATTGATTTATCTGCTAAGCTTTTCTATATTTGTTTGCTATTCTCTTAGAGTTAGGTACTTAATGAGTAGCTATTTCTAAATTTTAATATTTTTCCTATTATTTTTTTTTCTCTCTCCAGGCCAAAGCAGAGTAGTTTTAAAACCTAAGACTACTGAGGAAGTCTCTGCAATCCTTAAATACTGTAATGATGAAACTCTTGCTGTATGCCCACAAGGTGGCAATACTGGGCTAGTTGGAGGAAGTGTACCAGTTTTTGATGAAGTTATAATATCAACAAGTCTCATGAATCAAATCATCAGTTTGGATGAATTATCAGGTACAGTAATGTTAATATCTTGAAATAGATATTACAAATTTGTACAGCCTTCAAACTTTAGTTATTTAAGGATATTATGCAAGAAAGATCTTGTAATTTAGTTTTGTAAAGAAAAAGAAAATGTTCTTTGCAGAAAAAAGATTGTGTTTACATTTAAAAAAGATTTGTATGATGAAAATTTCATATAATACATAAACACATGCTTATATATTTTAAATCGTTTCTTATCGACCCAGTCATGGAAGTGAGTGAATTGATTATTAAAAATATATTTTTTATTATGTAGATGATAAGCTCTTAAATTGTGTTAATTTGCTTCCTTACGCAGGTTTAACGTGAATGATGTGGTATATTAATAGTTTTTAAGCAATTTTTTAAAATCAAAATAAGGCTTAATTATGGAATTACTGTTTTAGGTGTGCTCATTTGCCAAGCTGGCTGTGTACTAGAAGCTTTGGAGACATACCTCTCTGAACACGGCTTCATCATGCCTCTTGATTTGGGGGCCAAAGGAAGCTGCCACATTGGAGGGAATGTGTCAACAAATGCAGGTGGAATACGCTTGTTGAGATATGGAAGTCTTCATGGCAGTGTGCTTGGTGTAGAGGCGGTAAGAACTCACGACTTATGCAAGGAAAAGGGGGAAAATAAGTATTTTACTAGATGAAGA
Organism: Gryllus bimaculatus; assembly: GCA_017312745.1. Classification (NCBI taxonomy): domain Eukaryota; kingdom Metazoa; phylum Arthropoda; class Insecta; order Orthoptera; family Gryllidae; genus Gryllus; species Gryllus bimaculatus. The sequence goes on along the minus strand of BOPP01000359.1, from coordinate 215,706 downwards.
GCAGATGAACATAAATATATTACATAAAATGAACATTTATTCCTGAAACAACTCTAAATTACCATATATATTTCAAATAAATATATGTTGAGAGAAAAAGTGATAATATGTGTGGTTATCAATGACCATGCCAGTGACCCAACAGAACAAAGATAGTAATCAAATTACCCACACAAAAATGGCAAAAGTAGTTCCACAACTTGCCATTGTAATCACTATTTTTCACGTTCTTCTAAATCCGTGTTATAATTTAGCAGCTCTTTAATATAGTAGGCTGTATGTGTGAGCTAGTGGCCTAACCATGATATCCTGAAACCCTCTTCTAATCCAACATTTTTTAAAATACTTTTACTCGGTTTAGTCAAAACAACTAACACGTATTGATCACATCATATTCAATTGAGCCCAAGCACTAGAAAAACATTTCACATTAAAAAAAGAAATTTTTCCTTGAAAATATAAGAAGGGAAGGGGAGTCTGGACAAAATATCCTTCTCCCAATGACTTTCTAAATCCATGATCCATTTTGATAAGAAAGAGTTATTTATTAACATGTTATATTTGTTTTTTTTTAAATGTGTTAACTTTGACTTTTGGTGGACTTAGTGTAATAGAATTTAGTATTTTTGTGTTCATTCCTGATAATTTAATGATTTTGTGGATTTACAGGTGAAAGCAAACGGAGAAGTTATAGATTGCTTGAGTTCCCTGAAGAAGGATAATACTGGCTATCATTTGAAGCATCTATTTATTGGATCTGAAGGAACTTTGGGACTTGTAACAAAGGTTGCGATTCACTGTCCTCCCAGTCCAAAGGCTGTTAACGTTGCTTTTCTAGGTAATAAAAATAAGGTCTACAAAATAATTGTTGTCAATGGATTGACTCGTAGGCAAGTGCACTGTCCCCCCGACTTTTTATTTATGTAAATATGTTCAGGTCCATATTTCTCTTTTTATCAGTTGATGATTTGGGTAATCTGTACACATTTGGGAAGTTGCTATCCAAACCATCCTGCGAACCTGGAAACTGTTCAATTTTATTTATTAATTCAATAATTAAAGTTGTAATTGCATTTTCCTTGTATTATGTTTTATTTATTTTCTAGTAAAATGTTCTATAAGTAAATAAAAAAAGTTTAATGGAAAAGGGGAATCAGAAGTGTAGTTGACCTTCTTGTTGTCCGCTGTGAACATGTATGGGTTGTCTTAATTAACTCCTAAAGTCATTTTATGAGCTATTTTCTTAAAAGTTCCATTATTAATTAATTAATTAATTAAACTTTTCGATAGTTGAATTTAATGCAAATACAATTAAATTGTGTGTACATATTTGAAAATAATTTGCTTCCATCTTGTAATTTCTGAGTAATGGGACAAGACAAAAAAAAAAAAAATCATCAGCTTAGAACAACTTGAAAGTTTTTATCATTCAGTTATTAATATTATTTTAGTAGGTAAGAACTTATTAGATTGCTGGTGATGTAGATACCTTCTATTATTTAAGAATGATAAATTATGAATGATATTACATAAGAATGATCAACATGTTGATACCAGACATCTTATATTTCTCCTCCATTTTTACTGTTTTTGTTGTGACCTATATGTCATGATTTTCTAATTTTCCCATTGATTTTGTTTGTGAAATCATCTCAATTGGAATTATGAAAACAAATCATCACCATCATTATCACTGTATTGAGATGTCCCTTTTGTAGCAAAAACTCCACTGTTCGCTACAATTAATATCACTATCACTACAATGGTAAATAGTTCAGTACAAATTAGAATGTGATAAGATGATGAGCCTTACATCTGTTAAATACTGCTCAGCTCTCACGGTTCCCAATTGCCTGAACATCATCAGGACATTGGCACATATGAACTCTTGACAAAGACTGCTCACCTCATTATCTACCACAAAATAATGCATGTAAAATGGGAACAGATTATCACCTTTCACAGATAAGCTGAAAGGGTTTTCGTAGCACAGGAATAACTTTTTATGATGACTGTATTAAATGTGCTTAAGAGAAAAACCAATGAGTAGCCGAGCGCACTACTTAGGAAAATTTGTGATGTCACTTGACCCTTATTCATAAAATAATCATCAGGAACCAATGTTCAGTGTACTATAGGAGGAAACTTACAACACAGTTTCATTCTTCCAAGAAGAAAATACCCATTAATTAATTAATACTTTGGGACTCAGGAATGTTCGTATCATCTTGTAAATGCAGGTTCTTTCACAACATAGTTCAGTTGTTCTTTAAAATGTTTATTATCTTATGTTTACATTTACCACGTATAATATTCCTTTTGTTCTGCTTGTATATTGTTCACTTTGACATCAAAATAATATTTTCTTTTTACATAATTTCTGCATACATATTTTTATTCCATTTTCATCTAGGCCTCAATTCATTTGACGATGTTCTGAAAACTTCAATAAGTGCTCGACGAAAACTAGGGGAGGTCCTTTCTTCTTGTGAAATGTTGGATCATGTGACATTAGATGCTGTCACATCTAACCTTAATCTGAGAAATCCAATAGGAGAACATCCATTTTATATGTTATTGGAAACATCTGGAAGCAATGGAGAACATGATGAAGCTAAACTGAATGCTTTCTTGGAATCCTCAATGAGTTCTGGAGAAGTTCTTGATGGCACTGTAGCCAATGAGCCATCACGAATTCAGGTAACAATTGTTTTTAGTATTGTGCACTATGTTCCTCTATCTTGAAATAATGCAGTAATGTGTTTTATGAAGAATTACATTAAGAAGTATTAAAATAATTTGATTGGAGGAAAATGTATTGACAAGCAAATGAGACTCACTCACAAATGTGAGTTGGTAAATAAACCATTACTGGTGAGAATTTTGTAATTTATCAAGATATTCTGTGGTTTTCATGCCTGGAAATATATTGCAAAACAAACTTTGCAGATTTAATATTATTGTGATGTTTCTGTTTTGGAATATTCACTGTTAAGTATTTTATTCCTTATATTTCCTACAGTCTTATTGCATATTAGAACCCATTTGATTTTCTTATTGCTGATATCATCACTGAAATAAAAATTGAAATTTCATACTGTTTGTCTGTTAGAGGGAATACAATATATTTACTTTTGCAGTCAATTTGGGAAGTTCGAGAGAGAGTGGCAGAAGGGCTGTTGGCAGATGGTTGCTTTCTTGCATACGATATTTCTCTTCCTTTGAAAAATTTTTATGACATTGTTCCTATAATGGCCAAACGTTTGGTTGGTACTTCAGTCAAGCGATGCTGTGGTGTTGGCCACATTGGTAAGGGGTTGCCTTGTAAACATTATGGGAAAATGAGTCACAAATAATCTCAAATTTTATCCTCTGTAGGTGGAGTTTCTGCCTAAAGGCTATGGGTATTAAATGTGAAGTTCCACAGACAACAGCAAATTTATATTATTTATGATAATTTTGTGGAAATATTTTATGTTTTTTAAAAATAAAGGAAAAACATAGGATTTTAAAAATATCTAAATCAAAGTATAAAAACTGTTCCCAAAAATTAGAGAATCAAGTTGATGAATGTTAGGAAAGAGGAACTAATAAACACATTTTGTGACTCATTTTCCCTCGATGTTCAATAATTTCATATTAGTAATTCTTTACAGTACTTATGGCAGCTAAGAGAGCGTGTGGCTGAGGGATTGGTTCATGATGGCTATGTTTTTAAGTATGATATTTCACTACCTTTGAAAGAATTTTACACCATTGTTCCTAAAATGGCTGAAAGACTTGCTGGTAATAAGAAATTTTTGCGATGTTGTGGATATGGTCATATAGGTAAGGTTTTGGTTGTTTTAAAATAACTTGTTTTTTGCCAGTTTAGTCATTTTAGTAGAGTAGTTTTTACTAATTTTTTTCATTTTACTTTTTTGTGAATTTTAATTTTGCCTCCGTCTGAGGCTTCGTGGAATATAGCTAACTACTGCATGTACAGTTCTACCCTAAATACATAATCTATTTTTATTCATTGATTTCTCACAAAATTGTAAAAAAAGTTCTCCTACAGTCTTAGAAAATATCCTTATGCTGTTGACTCCTATTACCAGTAATCTGCTTTAATCCTACTAAATATAATTTTATGTACCAGTGATTAATTTTGTATTTTGGGTATACGCACATAAAATTATTTTCTTTCTTATCTTAATACCATTCTTCCTTCCTTGATTAATGATCATAATCCACATAATAATCTCATTTTTGAAATTTGGTTGATATTGATATATAGTACAAAGTTTATTTCACTTACAGTGTTTAAACATTTTTTAATTTATTTAAATGTGTTCTTTCAGGTGATGGAAATCTTCATCTCAATATAACATCTAAAGAATTTGATCATGACTTACATAATCTCATAGAGCCTTTTGTGTTTGAATGGACCTCAAAACTAAAAGGAAGTGTTAGTGCTGAACATGGCATAGGATTCAAGAAGACAAAATTCATTCATTATTCAAAGTCTGATAGTTCCCTAAATATGATGCATGATATTAAAAAATTGCTTGATCCTAAAGGTATTCTGAACCCTTACAAGGTGTTACCTAAGTAGATAATTTTCTAAAATTGTCTACATATTTGTTCAAAAAATGTTTTTATAAGGCATGTGTCAATAAGTTACATGTCTTACTGATGTTACCAAAAGGATCATTCATTTCTTGTGAGATAAGAAAAGGCTGATATTGCTAAAGTGTTTTACAAAAATATTCAGAATTGATATGATGCTCAAGTAGAAATGAATTTGTATTTTTTCCAAAAACAATTTATAATACTAACTGTAAATTGTTTCGTTGCATATTGTGAGTTAAGGTAGTTGTGAATAATGAACTTCATACTAATACAATATGGAGAGCATTGTAAAATGGGATTAAAAATGAAAAAGTTGGTGGCACAACCAATTTCAAAACATTTTTGGGGGCAAGATTTCTAAATCAGTAATTTATTTCACTGTAATGTTATGATTTAGTATTTTTATGAACATCAGAAACTCTTGGAATTACAGGTGAAACAAATATGGGAATATCTGAAATATTCAATGACAACCTTTGACTTTTGTGAACTTGTTGGGTCACAGTTTAGCTTTGTAAGATACTTTTCAGTGACATGTTATGAGTTACGATATTGCAGTGAACTTGCTGTCAGTTCACATTGTGTGCCAAAACAGGGCAGTTAAAGAGATTATTTCTTAAAATAAAGTATTTCTATGTAAGTAAAAACAACTATTTTTCAATTATAATGTTGTAAATACTGTTTACAATATTTTTGTTAAAAATAAATGAGAAAGCAGGATATTGTAATTAGTAGTTGTCTCACTACATTCTTCATCAACACCCAACATGATAATCGCTCCTATCTATATTTTTTCTGTTAAACGGCTACTATTATTACTTTCTCGCACCGACTAACGTAAGAGGAGAAAGTGCGCCGGACCACCGAATTTTCGTCACAAACCCTTATAGCAAGGACCTGGTAAGGAAAAGGCGGATAAATCCACTTGCTAAATAGAGGGAAAAAAAATCCTCTAATACGTGGTGTAGCCAGAATCCATGTTTTGTGCGTCCTTCGTAACGAAAAATCGATTGACGGCGAAACGTCTGGCTGTCTGTTCGTCTGTCCGTATGCGCAACGCTAGCACACCAACCGTTAGATTATTAGCAATTAGAACTGCTACATTTATTTTTCAAGCGAGGCTTCTTCGCACTCATCAATTGTTGAAAAAACGACCAAAGTTTTATCAGGCTAAAATTTGCCACCTCGAGATAAACTTATCAGTATTTGGTGCAAAGAGAGAAAGGCAATTAACCGGTTTTGGAAACGCAATTTCGGTCGATAAAGAGCTACATTATCAAGTTATCTTTGAACAGATGGAATACTGACATACGGTGCGAACAATAGGGCGTCAGGTGGTATCATGCACTTATCTTCCAATGACATTTGCGAATTCGCATTGAATTTAAAAACGAAAAGGTGAATACATCCAGTTGCTAAATTTAGAAAGAAAGAAGAAAAAGAAAAAAAAAAAAAAAGAAAAAACTCCTCTAACACGTGATGTAGCCAGAAACCATGTTTTGTAGGTCCTTGATATTGAAAAATCGAATGTTGGCAAAACGTCTGCTCGTCCACAATGCAAGTGGCTAAACCGATCAGCTGATTTTCTCCAAAATTGATATTCCCCTATCAATCTGGCTGATGTCGCGGCCCCTTGAATTTGAAAGCGATATTTTAATTTTGGAGGGTAGTTTACATGAAGCCCATGGGACATTTTCCAAATCTAAACAAAATTGCTTTATAGTTTTTTATTTATTATTATTATTATTATTATTGTTATTATTATTATTATTTTGATATTGCGAAGGACGTTTAAGAGAATGGTGCAGGTCTACTGTTGGTCGAAAAACCTGATTATTCGGAAATCAAGAATTTAAATTTTTTCCGGGTCTTCCTTCAACTAAAGTATTAAGGAGAGATTTTTCCCTTAATGAAATGTGTTCCTTAAAGATAGATTTTGAAATATGGTCCTGTACAATTTTTCGAAAATTTGAATATTTTTTCCGTAATTTTGCGCGAAAGGAGGTGCTGCTTGAGCACCTCTAGTTTTTCTGCAACTAATGATTCCAGCTCCAGCGTAACACGTCCCTGAAGAACTGAACTGCTCTTCTTCAGTCACGAGTGGAATAACTCGTATTATTGTAGAGCAAGGTAAATCTGAAGACTCCTGCGTTTCATTTAAGACGTTTAATTGTCTTCCCATCAAAATTTACCACACATGTTTTACATTTCACTACTGAGTTTCGCAATAATCTTGACACGTCACCTTCAAAAAACATATCCATTTTAATAATTAGGTTTCCCATAATAATAATAATTTTTAATTTAATTCTTATTATTAAAGACACAGTTGATAGTATATTGATGACCTTCTTATTAAAGGCATACTGTGCAGATTTATTTCAACACGCCTTTCAAGCTCTTTACAACTTCCTTTGATGAAATTTTTATTACTATTTAGTAATTTTCTTGTTCTTGTCTGGGATGCTATGCCATTTTACTTTCTTGTACTAGTTTTTCATTTTTTGTGTAGATCATTTGTTATCTATTCCGAGTCACGTGTGGTTTTATTCAAATTATCTCCCTGTTAAAGATGGTCACGAGAAGATAAGGGGGATATGCGCATGTTGACACCTGTCGTGGCATCACCTCGAAGCACGCTCAATTGCATGTTCCACATGGGCCTGTCCTCGCTTTTATTACAAACGCCGAATGCTGGCTTGCTGGTTTTCTGACGAGACAAATTATGAACATAAGCATCTAGCGAGTGGGAGAGATACAGAGTGAAAATCAACCCCGAAATAAGCCCTGTTAATGTAGATTATTGCATTTGTTGTAGTTGTTGAATGATTGTAATTAAAGTTGGGTCGAGTCTGGAACTGGGAAAAGAAACAATTTGTCGCTTTAAGATCTGGGAAGATTAGAACCAACCAAGTTTTCCTCCCACGTAGCGCAGGAGGCCTTGGCCCTGGCCTACAAGAAGCTACTAGCAGACCCCGTCAGAGGCCCTGCTCTCTCTTTCCCCCTCTCATTTCCCACACTCTCTTTTCTCTCTCACTCCACTCTTTCTCCTCTCTCCATCCTGATCCGCCCGCTCCCCGTTCCCTCCACGACCTCGCCCCGCACATGACAACGCCTAGCAAAAATGGAGCCCAGGTGGATGGGGAATTGCATGTTACTGAAGCGCCATCTCGTGCTGCATCATCATCTATTATCAGTTCTCCCTAAACTAATACACGTGTGTTAGGATTATTCTCATTGGTTTGCAGTGTGAGCTCTGCTGTTGTCGGGATTCTTACGCTAAAGTTCTTGTACAGAGAACTAATTTATCTGTCATCGTTCGTTAATTTAATCTGGCGTCAACGGTTTCGAAAAAGGCAACGGTTTCGAAAAAGGAAACCATTGTGAACTTGGTGCGTGTTGCGAGACGAACCTCTGACAGTTCAGCCCACGAACGTGCTGATCGACACGGGTAGGGCGCGTGGGCCTGCGGCAAGGCTCAGCTATTCAGTTCGTTTTAGAATGTCTGAGAATGTGGCCGGCTCTTCAATAATAATTTAACACAAGTGTGATAAGTTTCTTCAGAGTAGCGAAAAGCGCATCGTTCTTTCCTCGTTTCAATTCGCTTTTGGCTAGGAATCGTTCGTTACCGATGAAGCAAATTGCAGATTTGACTCGAATATCCGTGTCGGCGTATTAGCACTCAGGAAAGAGCTCGCTGACAAGGGACAACTACAAACACCAGAGAAGAGAAACTGGTTGAAGCTTACGATGACTTTGCATTCAGCGCTGTTCGATCAAAAATGCATTCCTTGCATCAAAAGGGCAAACGTGCAGAAACGAAAACACCTACGCTTGTTATTGTTGCAGCTTGTGATCAAGAACTTTCGAATTTTTGGGCAACCAATTTATACAAATAACTTTCAGCATCCGGTTATTGACAACGCCTTCCTGAAGCAGACTGATCGTAAGTAAAATGTAGTTACATGAACACGACATTTCATGACAGCTCTTATTCCGTTTGAATTGGCGGAGTATGCTACTCGCGTCATCGAAAGAAATGCGCTAGGACGCCTCCAATCAGAAGCGCAGTGCGAAGATTTCTTCAATTTGTTTACATCAGGTTTTGGGGTGAACGAATAATAGTGGAGTTACAACTAGTAATGCTACAGCCGCACATACTCTCTCGCGATATTACAATGTTATCGTATTCTACGATGGGACGCTCATATATGCTTCATTAATTTCGAACAAAAATTACGCTAAAACAACTACCTTTTACAAAAAAATACTTGTTATTATTTAAAGATCTAAATTTGTACAACAAACATTTCTATCTTCAATTTTGTAGTTTTGAAATATTTTTTGCAATTTTCGAAAGAAAACGAGCACTACCCGAAAATGGGACAAACACTATATTTTGACCATCCCTCATTACATGCGTAAAAAAAAATTAAAGAAAAAATGTAGAGCGGATTTTGAGAAGAAATACGTAAATTTTAAGCTCAAATTACGCAAAAACCACTCGTTTTTTCACAAAATTGTATATGACCTTTTTAAAGAGCCAATTTTGTTCAACAGACTTTAAGTCAAAAATCTCTATTGTCAATTTTGTAGTTTAAAAAACTTTGTTTGCAGTTTTCGAAAAATCGGGGATGTTAACGGAAATGACTTGCATCATTCTCTTACACATAAATATTCAGCATAAAAAATGGCTCCAATTTTTTAAATTAAATTTTGAAGGGGGACTTCATGTAAAGTATCCCCAAAATTAAAATATCGGTTTCAAATCCCAGGGGCAGCGACATCAGCTAGAACGATTGGGGAATATCAATTTTGGAGAAAATCGGCTGAACGGTTTATGTGCTAATTTGTGCACAGACGGGCAGACAGACGTTTCGCCGTCAATCGATTTTTCCGTATGATGAACATGCAAAACATGGATTCTTGTTACACCATGTGTTAGAAGATTCCCGCCCCCTATATTTAGCAACTGGATTTATCAACTTTTTCCTTACCAGTGTCCGGCAATAAGAGTTTTTGTGTGGAAAATTCGCCGTTTTCGCGCGCACGATGACAATAATTTCTCTTCCTACGTCAGTAAATGTGAGAAAGTAGAATAAGCATAAAAACCTTCTCAAATGGTGTCGAAGTTTATCGATCTCGAACAAACCAACATCTATTTTACTTTGTCAGTAGTGACAAAGTTAAATAACTGAGAAAGAAGGCTACTCTGTTCCAGGCCGACCCTAGCAGTGTCAGTTATTTATAAATAAACTTAATAGTCACATTTCGTCACAAGACTTCCATATGAGACTCATACTTCCGTATGTGTGTTTCTGCGATTCATAAATTTCACGGTTGCTTTGTGTTGGATGTCAAGATACGTCGTGTCATTGACACCCCGAAGTTCAAGCAGCGAGTACGGCGGGCAGCGCGCTGTCTACACGTTTCGGGTGAACAAACTATTTAAAAAAAGTTATTTATGTGTGTCTCCCTTTGAAATTTGACAGATCAATACATTATAGCAACACATGAGTATTTTTTACAATTAATTTAAGTGTCGATGTAATGTCAAAAATTGCAATTTAAAAATTAAAACATATTTTTTGTGAACATATTATTTAAATACTTAAAATATTTGTACTTCAGATCGCGACATCAGTCAGATCGATTGGGGTAATACCAGTTTTGGAGAAAATCAGCTGAATGATTTTCGCGCTAGTGTAGACCACAAACGGACAGACGTGCATACAGATTTTGTCGTCAAACAATTTTTCAGTATCAAGGCCCCACAAAACATGGATTCTGACATCACAATGCGATAGAGGATGTAATTTACTATAAATGGGCAGGATTTATCCATTTTTTCATTACCATGGCATGGCAAAAAGAATTTTTCTGTCGAAAATTAGAAGTTTCCCCCCCCCCCGAAGCATTATAGCACTTTATCTATTATAGAATACTGTGTAAGCAGTAGCGAGTAGGGGCGGATCCAGGCGATCATTTGGGGGGGGGGGACGCAGACTTTTGGTAAATAATAAACATATTTGTTTTTATATTTCATATTATTTATGTACTGTAGACATGATACTATACAATATTATTGTTTAAATAATTGCATAATTTGAACATAAATATTTAAATCATTTGTTCCAAATAAAGGGAGGTAAAAATACTAAGCCTGTGGGATCCGCCAGTGGTAGCGAGAAAGTAAAAATTGGAGAAGTTTTTGAGAATATTTTGAATACTTATGTAAAATATTACCGAAAATCAAAATATCTGTTTCAAACTCACAGGGCCTCGAATTTGTTCAAAGTTATCTGATAAAATCAGTTTTGGAAAAAATCGTCTGAACAGTTTACGTGCTAGCATTGAACACACGGACATACACGTTTTGCCGCCAATCAATTTTTCGTCATCAAAGACTCTTAAAAAGAGGTGAATTTTGAGGAAGATTAGATGTATTAGAGGAAGTAATTTACTACGTATACGAACATGATTTATCCACTTTTTGGATACCAATTCCCCTGAGTTTTTCCCCCCGTGTTTCTCCCCACGAGTTTTTCTGTTGAAAAATGCACCGCAGTGTTACCGTACTCTCTTTACTACGCACTTCGTAAGTACGTAGTGAGGCGAGAAACTGTTCTCTCCTGTGCTATATCAGCAGTTTACTGTCGTAATATGGAATTTGTTGGAGTACTCTTCCATATTGTATTTTTCTTTTGTTTCTTTAGATCACTGATATTAATATTTCCCGGCTGATCTGTCGGACAGGGTGTATTGAAAGAAGGATCAGGCAGTGGTAATGTTTACTACGGTTTCCTACGACAAAATTTAGAGACATGTGGATTGAGCGAAAATTGAATGGAAGACATGAACTTACATTTCTTATAAGTAGGAAACAGATTTTAATGAAATATCTTTTTTCTTTTCCCTTTGGAATGATGTATTCTAGTATAGAAAGTCATTTTATGTTATAACAAAAGAAGTGACCCATCTTTACACGTCACTTTTTACCCTTTTCCGTCATTTTTAATGCATTTTGTGCTGATTTGATCGATTTTAATATAATTTTAATGGTGCTTGCTTCAAATAATGTTTACGAGATGCAACAATTGTTCCCACAGAAGTAAGAACCTGAGTATTTCGATTTCTTCGCTCAGAAATCGTAGTCTCAGCCGCTGTATGTGATGTAAGGTTCCTGTGACGCCCATCAACGTCTTTGTCTATTCACCCGATTTCGAGAAAACCAAAGACGGAGATTTCCCGGTAAAGAACAGTCCAAGCCAAAAATTTGCAAGCACTTTAACGAAGAAAAGAAACCTCGATTACCTCAGAAATATATCCAACAGCTTGAGTTGTTGATCAAAACTGGTTTTGATAAATCTTTTTACGTCATTATTCTTTGCTTCTATGGCATTGTTAAAACATTTTAAGAGCATTTAATTGATCGTTTATGGTAACGTGAATCCGCCCCTCCTCATAAGCCACCAGTTATCTGCAGGTGTGTGATTTGCCTCATCCACGCGCATCCCAAAATGCGCTAGTCTCCTACTACCGCGCGACAACACACACCGCACCTTTCTTCGAAGAGACGAACTGGTGGAAGAGCGATGAGTAATGTATGTTTTCAGTGTACAGAAACCCTCGCTTCTGCCTCCTCTTCGCTATCTGTGACGCAGGCGGAGCGCGGGGGTATTTGGAGCCTTCGAACGCGCTGTCGCAGATAACGCGCTGCATTCAGCGGGCGGCAGCCAGCGGCAGCCCACGCGACGCGACGCGACGCGACAGGCGCCTTCGAGGGGAAGTTCGCAGCGCAACCCCTTTCCTGCCACGCGCCCCGGAGCGAGTGAGTGAGTAGTATTGTTTCCGTGCGCGTTAACTGCTATGGTCATTAGTCCCGTTCGTGTAGAGCATGCCGGGAGGTGGCGGTGTTCCCTGGCCGCTGGAGCGGAGACGCCGAATTACCCTGGCTCGGTCTGCGGGAATTGTCCCTTCCAGGTATTCCCGCTGAGGAGCACCGTCTCCGCCCGGGCGAGCTCTAAGCTGCTGAATGATTTCCCGGCATGGTTAAAATAATACATTACAATAAGTGTTGAAAATGCGAAATTTTACCAAAGAAGGGCCGTGGTTTTTAATTTGTAATTAAGAGTTAACTGACAAACAAAGAAAAAATAATAAAAACACTTTAAGAAATCGATCCGGAAGACTGAGCTTCCTCAGTTCACTGTGCGGAGAAGTTCTCCGGAAAAAGAGGAAGGCCGTAGGCCAATGATGATTTTTTTGTGGTTTATATTTGTTGAAGTTAACAAATGAAATATTAATGTAGTTTCACTTATTTCCTGATTATAATAGGAATATCTAAAAAGTTTCAAAATATTTTTTTTATCTCAAAGAGTCTTCTCTTAATAATATTTTCTCAGCAAATGCTACAGAAAAAATCTTAATTTTTATAATGCTATACTCTTGTTTAAAAAAAAAAAGAAAACGATTTAAAAAAAATTGAATTGCGAAATTCTACCATCACGAGTGATAGTGTAATGCATGTACGGGGGAGGGAGGCGAAGACGAGGAAGGGGAATTCGCGCGCGCTCCGTAGCCCGTTAGGGGGTCCGTTGGGCTCTGGGCTTCACCCGATATTGATCGGAGAATCCACGGAGAACTACCGAGCAGATGTGTCAGCCGCTTCATACAGTCGCTGGATTAGGCCCAGCTATGTAGGAGCCAGTGTTGAAAAACTGACAGTCGCGACTGGAACTCTAGGACAACCTCCTGCACAACGATGCCCACGCCAGAAATCCGCTTTGTTCGAACTGTCGAACGGTAAAGAGTGGAGCCGTAGCCATGATGTTCTTTCACTTGAGCCAGACCGGCGACGAAAGAATATTTCAGCAAGGGGGGCGTGAAAGGGGGACATGCAAACATTAAAAGGTTTGCACAATTTAATAAATGTCTCTCCATGGAATACTATTTTTGCTTTGTCCAAATCGCAGTTTTCTCATTAAATCTGTGACCCCTGCCCTCTCTGGAATCTGTCGCGCCACGAAACACTATGTGCGCGAATGCGATCCGATGGTCGTGCCCCTGTTCCTTTGTCTGACAGCCCTGATCCCCTCCACGGGGTTGAATTGGTAGACAAACATCATGGAGAAATTAACGAATAACATTTTTTTAAAAACATTCCTCAGTTTATACACTTTTCAAAATTAAATATGATACCTTTAAATGATGTTATTCCTTTGAAACATTAACAAATCTATTATTCTTTCAGGTATACAAATATGCTCTCAAAAATTATCAGAAAAATTGCGATCAGAAGAACATATCATGAAAACATAAGGACTTCTGTTCTATATTTTGCTGCAAGAAAATTACACCCTTCCCAGACGCTCCAGCAAATTGCTCAAAATGAATCGACTACTATTCATGCATCTAGTATTCAAAGAGGAAACTATTCTCAACTTACAAGTGACCATATACATTTCTTTGAAAGTATTTTGGACAAACAGAGAGTTTTAACTGATCCATCTGACGTTGAACCATATAATGTTGACTGGCTGAAATTGGCTCAAGGTAAGGAACATTTTTTCAGAGTAGTACTTTAATAGTATTTACAAGAAGAGACATCAGCATTTTCTTTATAGGGCAGAGTAAAATTGTCTTGAAGCCAAAAACTACTGAAGAAGTTTCTGCAATTCTCAAATACTGCAATGATGAAATCCTCGCTGTCTGCCCTCAGGGGGGAAACACTGGAGTTGTGGGAGGAAGTGTACCAGTATTTGATGAAATTGTTATCTCCACTAGCCTAATGAATCAGATCTTAAGTCTTGATGAGCTATCAGGTAAGATAATTATTACAATTTACTACTTTTTGTAGTTCTAAAATGTTATTTTCTTTAGATCTGTAACTAAAAATATGATGTTTATTTTCAATCTCTATTATTCATTAAGTGATATACTACATACAAGTGCAATGCAGAATCAGACATTGTGGTACTGTAGTCCAGATTACTTTGTAAAAGTTTTGTTGGCACATGATGCAATGATTTTCTCATATCACCATTAATTACTAAGTTATTAATGCAAAAAAATTGAGATAGCTAATTTATCATCTTTACCTTTAAAATAAAAAAAAACTCCCAGTTCTTCAAGAATGTAAATTTTAGTACATTTGATGGAAAATATTCCTAAGAAGAAGAGAATTATGATACAAACTAAAAATATATTAGTAAAACTTTGCAACAAGCAAATCAGTGTGTAACTAATTGAGTTATAACTGCACACACTTTCTTACATTATTTCGAACTTTTGCGATTTTCGAAAACCCAGAGTTAACCGAAAACGAGATCCGTTTAAGTGTCCTTTGTTCAATCCATGGAATAAATGTGAAGAAAAAAATTGCATCTTTTTTGACATTCTTTTGTAATTTGCATTCAATTTAAGCAGTTTTCGAAACTAGTTTTTTTGTTAACACAACAACTTGTTTTTTCAAAAAAAAATAATTACACGACCTCTTTTAAAGATGACTTGATAACTACTTTTATTTAAAACACAAATCAACACCTTTAAAATTTATAGTTTTGCTATGTTACCTTTTTCCAATTTTCGAAAATAGAGAGATCGCTGGAAATGGGACTAACACATCTTTTTATATGTTCTTTGATTCATTGGAGGAAAATTTTGAAGAAAAATATTGGAAACGATTTTAGAAAATAATTATTTAAAATTCCATTTTCGCGCAAAATTTCGCAACAGCTACTCATTTTTTCTCAAAAATGTACAAGACGTTACTTCGAGATCGGTCTTTCAACAACAATTTCATCGAGGAAAATAACGATCGTCAAGACTGTAGAGGTAGGTGGACGCCGAAAATGTCTACTTATGCAATTTTAGAAAAATCATGGCTGCGCCATTTCTTTAATTGTCTTTTGCACCATCCGAGGACTAAGTTTAATAAAAATTTTTTTGAGAAAATGTAGAAACTGTAAATGAGGATTTGTGTAAAGTACCCCCAAAAATCAAAATATCTGTTTCGAATTCGCAGGGCTTTAAATAAATTGGAGAATATCCATTTTAAAAAATCAGCTGAATGGTTTAGGCGCTAGACCACAGACTGGCAGAAAAACAAACAGACAGACAGACGTTTTGCCTTCAATAGAGTTTTTGGTATCAAACATGGGATCTGACTATCCGTGTTAGAGGAAGTAATTTACTATATACGGGAACACGATTTATCCACTTTTTCGTTACCAGGTCCCGGCAATAAGAATTTTTATGTAGAAAATTCGCCATTTTCCGGTGCACGATTACAATACTTTCTCATTTTACGAAGTAAGCGCGAGAAGGTAAAAAGTGTAATTTTTAAAAGAAAATAAAGAAAAGTAACATTATAATTTCTATATGGCAGAAACCGCATTATGTTGAGCAGAACAGAAACTTTCTATTTGAGGTATGATCGTTTTTGTAATACAACGTTTGAAAGGTTTTGTTGAAAAACCGTCATGTGTATTGTAATGTTCATATACTGTAACTTCTAGGACAAAATCAGAGACATTATTTTTGCAAATTGTTTTTATGAAGTAGTAATGTAAGTTTTTTACAACAATGCTGGAAAGTGACTGTGGAAGTTTGGAGTGGAAGGGGAAGTAATAACTACTTATGTAATAATTTTAATAAGCAAATCACTTTGAAATTTTCTATTTATATTCCCACAGTTATAAATATTTATAACACATAAAAAATAATATTCTTTAAAATTAATTTCTTCCAAATAAGCTAATAGCTTTTATACAATCTCTGTGTACAAGAGGATAGAAAGGAAAATCTTATTTGTGCTTATCTTGTAGGTGTTGTGATCTGCCAAGCTGGTTGTATATTAGAAACACTTGAAAATTATCTCTCTGATCACGGCTTCCAGATGCCTCTTGATTTAGGGGCAAAGGGAAGTTGCCAGATTGGAGGAAATGTATCAACAAATGCAGGAGGGATTCGATTACTCAGATATGGCAGTCTTCAAGGAAATGTTCTAGGTGTTGAAGCAGTAAGTTTTGAATTGTTAAATTATTAAAATTCAAAAGGTGAAGTAGAATTTTAATAATAATAAAAAAAAAGTAATTGAAATAATAAGGTTGACATTTGAACAGGTTCTCTAAAATTAGAAAAAATTGTCTGTTACTGTAATAAAAGAATGTCGGAATCATAAAAATGTCAATACACTACAAATGAATGCATAAATAAAATACTGCAATGAAATGATGTGCAATTGAATTAAATAACAGAGCTTGTTGAATTTAAAGACAAGAAACACACTACATCACAGAAATTAAACTAAACAGCCCCTTCAACGTTCTCTCTCTTCTAATATTTTTAACTTCAACCACTCCCTTCCCAGTCCCTTCACTTCTGCATTTCTACTGCTCTCTCATAGTTGCCAACTCTCTCATTAATGTTGGCAACCTCCTGACTACTCCCTGCCCTTAAATTCTTCAACCACCTTATTCATTTATTTGAGAATTATTCATTTAATACCATATTTAATGCATCTAAGAACTGACATTTTCTCTGCTTTGTGCTGGGCTTTATAATTCTTCCAAATTTCCTCCTCATAAAAATCATAATAGCACTAGTTAAAATCTCTTAAGGACAGCTCCACAAAAGTGAAGTGATGCTTCTAAAATCGGGTGGGACTGATCACTCAAGCCATTTTTAGGAAAATTTTTGGGAACATATCTGCCTTTCATTTTAGCTTTAGCTTTGCAATGCTTTTAAATATTTCAATCAATATATTACAAATTTGAAACATCAATATTCAGTTTCAAGAAAACGTATCAATGGAAATGACAAAGCACAAAACTAATTCAAAAATAAATATGTGGTGATGTAACTCCCTGACAAAATTAGCATTTTATCAGAAAATACACATTTAAAACAAACAATGTGATTTTTTAATTGCATATCTACTACTTTTCCAAATCTAAATATTGTTGGTAAATACTTTTGAACTATTATGTCATCATTCTGCATCTTTGAAATTAGACTAAAAATGCAAATTCAAATATAGATTGCAATAGGGAAACATTTTTTTTTAAACTTTTGCCTTCAGTACACTGCTTGTTAAATTGCAAACTAACTTTTCTTAATTTAAAAATGTCTACTTCACAAATGCAATAGAGTACAAGAAAACCTGTTATGTTTAATGAAACTTTATTAAGGGCTTCTGGTTTGAGATTACAGGTTAAAGCAAATGGAGAGGTCATAGACTGTTTGAGTTCTTTAAAGAAAGACAATACTGGATATCATTTGAAGCATCTTTTCATTGGATCAGAAGGAACGCTGGGTATTGTGACCAAAGTTGCTCTACAGTGTCCTCCCATCTCCAAAGCAATTAATGTTGCTTTCCTAGGTAAAATATGTATCTCCCAACATTTCTGTTCTTACTTATGTGGTATTCTAAGATTAACTATATATGTTAATGCAAATAATATTTAATAAAACTTTTCCTAATTTTTATGTGTGAATAATTTAAAATTCAATTTACTTAAAATACTTTGAATTTTTCTTAAACCGTATTTATGTGTATCTCATTGAAACTTGTATGGTCAAAGTGTGAATAAAACTGCAATAATAACCTAAGCGTGAGGATTTTTTTAATCTTCGAAATCACAATTTGCCAACATTTTTTGTAGGTTTGAAATCGTTTGAAGAAGTTCTGAAGACATCAATTAATGCTCGGAAGAAGCTAGGAGAAATACTTTCTTCTTGTGAAATGATGGATCATGCAACACTGGATGCTGTTACTTCCAATTTAAAAGTGCAAAATCCTATTGGGGAATATCCTTTCTATATGTTACTAGAGACTTCTGGCGGCAACAGTGAGCATGATCAGGACAAGCTCAATTTCTTTTTACAATCATCTTTAGTAAGTGGGGAAATAGAAGATGGTGTTGTGGCCAGTGAACCATCAAAAATTAAGGTGTGGTACTATAATCACTTCTACACATATATCACTAATTACTACTATACTCTTCACTAAAATCATAAATGGACGTATTTATACATTCTCACACATATTACCACTTGAAGGTAACTTACTCAATGTGTTTTACATATTTATTAAATGAAGTCAAATCTTTTTTGTAGGCTATTTGGGAAATTCGAGAGAGAGCTCCAGAAGCCTTTAAGGCAGATGGATGGTACATTGTGTATGATATTTCAGTGCCACTGAAGCATTTTTATGAAATTGTTCCCATTATGTCACAGTGTTTGGCTGGAACGTCTGTCAAGAGATGCACAGGCATGGGACACTTAGGTAAGTTCATGTACAGCTTAAGGGCAAGTATTTTTCATTCTTCACAGATTTAGAGAATATTTCTGTACCGAATTTATCCTGCAGTTATTTGAACATGGTGTGCTCTTTTAAAATTGATATTCAATGTTATTTCTGAAGAAAATGCCTTCAAATAACAAGTATGTTTTGACATGATGGAAATACTACAATTTTTCTTTTCAGGAGATGGAAATCTTCACTTGAACGTATCAGGAAAAGAAATTGATCCAAATTTACCCAACATCATTGAACCTATTTTGTATGAATGGACATCCCTACTGAAAGGAAGTATTAGTGCAGAACATGGAATAGGCATTCATAAAACAAAATACTTACACTATTCAAAATCTAATAGTTCCATTCAACTAATGCACAATATCAAGCAATTACTTGATCCAAAAGGAATTCTTAACCCTTACAAAATTTTTCACAACTAGAATAGTTATATGATTGTGAAATAATGTTTTTGAAGAACTATTTTTGGTTACAAATGTAAATACGTATACTGAAAGCAATTTTTTATCTTTCCACTTCTTAAAGAATTAAAAATATATTTTTTTGAGACATTATTTGTCTCAGCTTTAAATCATCTACGCACTTTATGCAATTTATTACAGAATTTGTAGTGTACAAGTGTATTATAAAGCTCAAACCTATTTGTATTTTAATTTTTTTTGCTGACACTATCCTCAGAACAGAGGATTGTTCAAATAATAAAATGTGCCATCTCTTTGAAAATAAATAAGGTCTGAAATAAATAAAAAAGGAAAAATTTTATTTGAAGTGCAAAGTAAACTTCAGAAGAAGCAGAGAATAAATTTTTCAAACAATGAATAAAAAAATTTACTATTAGAAAAAAAGGAAAAGAATTCACAAATTGAAACCAGTAAAGATATTTACCCAATATTAACTGGTATTAACAAGAAAAGTAGTTCGAAAAATACAGCATTGTTATTTTGAAGTAATACTGGCATCACTGGCTACACCAAGAAAAAGGTTACAGATTGAAAATGGATTTCAATGGTACTTGAAGGAGTATTCTACAAATACCAAATTATTGTCATGAAGAATGGCATTTTTTTGAATTTCAATCACTGATATATAATATATAAAAATATAAAATGTATATATAATAATAAAATATATATTTTGATATATTGTTTATTTTATTTAAAAACAGTTATTTATAATATGAGTGGTAAAAGAGGCATTTAATTTTATGAGTAGGAAAGGTTGCAACACGAGGCTGAGAGACTGAACAGTGCAATACTATGAGCAAAATAAAATCATCATGTACATCATACAGTTTTTTGGATAGCCTTGCTACTTTCATTTTATTCAAGTATTCAAATCCATTAATTAGGTATAAATTTCAGTTGCAGCTGATGTAGACAGACAAAAGGTGTTTTTTTCTTTTTTCATTTCCCGTTTTATGTGAATATTTGACCGGCATCTCACTTTTAGCGTTATTCTTAAAAAATGAACTTTTAGCATGCTTCATGTGATCAAAAATAAAAACTTTTACTAGTGGTTCTCTAAAAATTATTTTTTTGTTTCTTTTCTTTCTTATATTCCACCTTTTTTTAATTTAAATATTTTGAAAAGAAGTTTTATTAATCAATCTCACTTACGTTTCTTGAGTCTACTATGAACAATTTTCTTTCATTTTACTTTTATATGTATGTCCTTTTGACAAAAATGAAGCTCGAAAGTTAAATTGTGATAATTCAAGAAATCAAAATCACAAGTACAATAAAATCATTCTTTACTACATTTTGAAAAAACTTAATGTATCAGATTATTTTCCTGTTTGTTTCTGCAAAATCTATTGTAAGAGGGGAAAAAAGCAACCAACGTATGTTTTAAGGATATCTATTGATTCTATGCATGCAACGTAAGCAAAATACGTGATAAACAATATGGAAGTTTTAAAATCAAACAAATTTAAAACAATGCAAATTATTGTTCTGAAATATGACTAATTCAGCTTAATGAACAGTATAAAGCATTGTTTGGAAATATATAGATGGATCATCAGATACAAATGGATCCATTCAGAAAACTGTTTTTTCAATAAATGCTTCAAAACAGAGTGAGACTACAGAATGGCAGACATTTTCTTGTACCAGTTAGTCTTCTAATTTCTTTGGTCTGGACAAGGTTTTCCGTTTTGCCCCATCCTCCTTCCAGCTGCCAACCGCCCCCCACTCGGTTTCTCAAACACCGCTCCAAATTTTTTCTTTCCACAGATAGAAGGTACTCTTAAAAGAATGGCACGGTCTCATTTTCGTTGAACTCTCTAAATTTTCGTAATTTGCGAATTTAAAGAATTGCACTTATTACGTAAAAATATAAAATTATGGAATCCTGCGCTGAAAAACGGCGATTTTTCGACAGAATAACCTTTGCCGAGCCCTGGTAACGAAAAAGTGCAAATATCCCACTTATATAATAGCGTAAATCAGTTTCTCAAACCTGTGGTATAGCCATGATGAATGTTTTGTTGGTCCTTGATGCCGAAAACT
Source organism: Gryllus bimaculatus (assembly GCA_017312745.1). Taxonomy (NCBI): domain Eukaryota; kingdom Metazoa; phylum Arthropoda; class Insecta; order Orthoptera; family Gryllidae; genus Gryllus; species Gryllus bimaculatus. The sequence goes on along the minus strand of BOPP01000359.1, from coordinate 194,262 downwards.
CGATTGACGGCAAGAAGTTCGTCTGTGATCAACGCTAGAGCCTAAACCGTTCCTCCGATTTTCTCCGAAATTGATAATCTCAGGCCAATCCCAGAGGCCCATATTTACTTTTTCGCAACTAACGTAAGAAGCGAAAGTATTGTAATCGTGCGCCAGAAAACTGCGAATTTTTGACAAAACCTTTTGTTGCCGGGCCCTGGTGAGGAAAAAAGTGAATAAATCCAGTTGTTAAAAATAGAAAAAAAAATCCTCTAACACGTGGTGTTGCCAGAATCCATTTTTGTGCGTCCTTCATACCGAAAAATCGATTGACAGCGAAAGATCTGTCTGTTCGTCTATTCACAAAGCTAGCGCATAAACCGTTTGGCCGATTTTGTCTAAAATTGATATTCCCCAATCATTCTAACTGATGACGCGGACCCTGGAATGTAAATTTCTACAACAATGGGAGTCTACCAAATAGGTTTCTGATTCATTTCACAGTCCAGATCACACTGATCCCGCCTGAATACGACACCATTTTTATTGGATTACCAATCCTTGAAAGGAAGTGTGTGAATTCCACGAGAAGCAGTAGCACTGGGCTTGCACATTGTTTCGCCGTGTGCAGCGCGTCGACACATTCCAAGCGAATGCGACCTGCAGAGCCCCCAGGCTCGCTGCACGCCGTTCAGCCGACGTCCCGACGCCATGCGGTGCGTCGAGCTCTGGGCCTTCGTGGGCGTCGTGCACGGGGCGACGGCCTGCATCCGCAATGTCACGTGGGGACAACGTGAGTCCACATTTTTACTTCCTTGCTACCACTTACGCAATACAGAGAAAGTTAAGTAACGCTCTCCGAAAAAACAGCGATTTTTCGGCAGAAATTTTGTTATTGCCGGTCCCTGGTAACGTAAAAGTAGATAAATCCATTTTAAATTTAGAAAAAAAATCCTCTAACACGTGGGGTAACCATAATTCAAGTTTTGTTCGTCCTTGACACCACAAAATCTATTGACGGCAAAATATCTGAGTGTTAGTCCGTCCGTCCGTCCGTCTGTGAACAACGCTAGCGGCTAAACCGTTCAGTCGATTTTCTCCGAAATTGATAATCCGTAATCGATCTGGCTGACGTTGCGCCTTCTTGAATTAGAAACCGAAATTTTAATGTGTGTGTGTGTGTGTGTGGGGGGGGGTTACTTTACATGGAGACCCAAGGACATTTTCAAAATTAAAAAAATGTCTCCATTTTTGATTCAACTTCAGTCAGAGTTCGCACTGAAACGCTTTATGTTATTTATAATAGATTCATTAGCTTAATTTATTGTATATCAACTAGATTAGTGTGGTGTCTCACGATTTAAACAGTTTTATAAAAAATGGCCAGTTTCCCAGCGGCAGTCTGAGACGAGCAAGGAGAGTGCGAACTGCAGAGAAGTGTCTAACTTTGGCAGATGGATGGACAAACACACGCAGGTTATCTGATTTTGGAGGATCATATGCAGGATATCTATATGCAGGATATATAATTCCGATAAAAAACAAATCTGTGCACCGAAAAGGCTTGGGAAAAATAACATACGTTATCAACGTTTTATTTTCCTGGTCGAAAAACCTAATACGTTACATTCAATTTTTAGCACGCTTATCACCTTGGTTGGTTGTTAGTGATTCCGGGCGCGTCAACTGTTAAGGTTATTAGTCCCGTACGTGTAGTGTATGTTTTATAACTGGAGGTGTCGCCGCCGCTGGATGGCGAGATCCGGGGTTTCCAGGTATCTCCCACCAGCTGAGCACCGCCCCAGGCGGGACAAGCTCTAAGCTCCCTACCGGTGTGATAGTGTAATGCCTGCTAGTGTTAGTGGAGGCAGGACAGGAGAAGGAAGAGAAAGGAAAGATAGAGCGTGGTCCATGGCCCATTTGTTAAGTACTGCTCCGGTATTCGCCTGGTGTTGATCGGAGAAACCACGGAAAACTACCGATCAGAGCAGCCGGCCGCTAGAATTCTCCTCCAGACAGGATTCAACTTACCTGACAGGCTAGTGTCGAAAATCCTGCCACTGTCGGGACACGAACATAGGACCTTCTGGTCAGAGACACTGCAATAACACCAATTGATGCTCTAAGTCACCTCTGCTGGTACTTTTCATCGTGTAGAGTACTTCATCGTAGCGAGATAACGCAGTGTTTTTATTCAATACATATTTACTACTTGGTGATACAATACAGAGAAATTCAGTGGTTGATACAGTTGTGTCGCGGGGTCATTCGTTTTCACATTTGTGACAATTTACCAGAAACTTTTTTCTTAAGTCAGTTTTACGGGACTTGGTCAATAGGAGCCAAAACATTTTAATATATTGTTTTTTGCCAGTGTTTCGGAAAATGTATTTCCATCATCAGGGCTTGCTTTGGCTCCCATTGGCCGTAGCCCGTAAACCAGCCTTCAGTGATTTTGGTTGTTTTATGGTTATTTATGGTTGTTATAGATTCTCCATGTTTTAAACTTTTGATGTCAAATATTTCATCCACACGAGTTGACTGTAAAATAAACAATTTACTGAAAAACATTATTATAAAGGGCGAAGAACCAGTGTTAAATAACGTTCCGTGTTAAAGTAATATTTTTTCGGTGAAAAATTTATGGCTATGTTCATAGAAATTGTCATGCCGTGCAATTGTGACGGTCAAGTGCGTTGAAGATTACAAAGAAAATATAGTTTTCTTGCACGTTAATACTGATGAAATTTTGTTAGGAGTTAAAATAAAAATGTAAAACATTTAATTATTAACTTTTTGCATTGATTACTTTTAAATGGTAATTTTTGTGTGTCCTGTGTTTTGCCCCTTTACTTTGGCTTTTTTGCATGCCTATTTTAGTAAAAACAAATGCCTTTTTGACTGCCTAGGTAGAATAAATGTCTGAACTGTCGTCTCTATTCATGACAATGAAGTAAAACTACGTATTTACACATTGAAAAGCGTTCTTGCAATTTAAAGCAAAATATCCTACTCGTGAACAATGTTTATTGTTCTAGTAATAATGTCACAAGCAGACAAATCATCCAAAGTGATGGACGGAGCAGGTCTGCGAATGTTTTCAATATTACTTATCAGAAGATCTTGATAGCAACAGCCAACTTGTTGCATTTTCTCTCATCTTCGCAGGTCGCAGGCTCCCTTAACTGTGATGAAGGAAGGCACCTCGGAACTGGCGTTTGGGAATCAAACACTGCGTTGTTCACTAGTAACCAGATTGTATTGGCAGACAGGAAATGAAGTATTTGAACGGAGTTTTGTGGTAAACTCTGGAAATAACGCTCATCATCACATTTGTAGTATTTCAATACCCAGAGGAAAGTAAACTACATGAATGTTGAACCTCTTGTTCTCGACGCAGCAGACATTCATGTTCTCGAGATACATATTTCAGAATATTAAATTTTAAGCGGTAAGTAAACACTAGCATGTTTAGGATATTGAAGAAGAAAGACATAGGAGATATAAAAGAATTAGTTATCGTGGTTTCACTGTATTTACTCTACAGGTACTTACAATTAAGGAATAGGTGCCACTTTTTGAAGGTGATTGAATAGTCAAGGGCAGGGGCACCTGGCTGACTGGCTGAGCCATTGATGCGCAAATATCACGCGATGAACTTCCGGGATAGTTTTTTCTTCTTAATTGATCGGACTGCAATGAAAAAGCTAGTGCCTACATAGCAGAAACGGAAACGGCCCACAAATCACGACTTGTTATAGATCATTGAATGAAACGAATATTTTTTCCGACTAGATTTGGACCACGTTAACAGTTTTGAAGCGCGTGTCCCCAGGGTGATGAGGAAGAGCCACGATGGAGACATATGACCAATCACACATGGCAAATATGGATAAAATGGCTTCTTGATCTTCCTTACAATAAACGTTTGTAAGCAGAAGTGAATTAAAGGATAAGAAAGGCTATTATGAAAGATAAATGTACCAGCACAAACATCGATGAACACGGTGGGTCACGAACCCACGACTTTTCCATCCGAGGTTGGTAGTGCCTGTCGTGACATCGGCTACAAGTGCCGGATTGCCGCGGAAGCACACCAAGCAATGGCGTACGGCCCCCGTGAAGTGGGGGCCGCTTCAAATGATGAGATATACTGATGATTGTGTACAAAACAATAGCAATATTATCTAGCTAATTAAATGGTTGCATATATACACTTATGATATTATTATTAATATTTATGAATTCAAAAATATCAATTTTTCAATCTTTTAAACTTTGGGAGATTATATTTGTCTATCCAAAAGTACGATATTTAAACCAACTGGCCTTTTGTTTACGTTCAAGTTCATTATAGGCTTACGGCACTGCTGTCGGTATTCTCGGAATTTCATATTTAAACTTGACGAAACAATAACATATAAAAACCAAAATTGAAGGTATTGTAATGCTTGAAGTAATTGTAACTGCGTTTATAATATAATTGTATCTGTTAAAGTAAGTATTTATATATCTAATTGTGTATCGTACAGTTTTTCATTATAGATAAAGAATAAAAAACATTTGTTTATTATTGAAATATACTAGTGCAAGTAATTATTTAGTACTCTGTTACACTGGCAGCGTTCCATTTGTGCACAAAATATAACATATATTTATAGTGACAAGGTACTTAAAAAGTGTAAAATATAGGGAAATTTAATATTTGCGATTTTTTAAATATTTTGTCGCGATAAATACATGTTATATTTTGTGTACAGATTGGACGTTGACGATATAATTGTGTACAAAATAACATGATAATGTATTGTAATTTTTAGACTTTCTGGATTTTATGTACAAAGTTCTATTTCCCGTGTATATATTAGACATTACAAATAACTATGCACATTTGCAACCCTCCGAACTTTTAATCCCTTTTGAGTACAATGTTTGAAAAAAATCCTTGAAGTCTTGTATATGGTATAAAATCGTCTAAAATGCACCACAAAGTATTTATGTAAAGTTTCATCAAGAAACAGATTCTGAATTACATGAAGTTGTAAATATATTGTAATTAAATGTCATATGCAAATATACTTGTATTTTTAATAAAATGTAGTATAATCTATCTACTAATAAATATTTTTATATTGAATTCATGGGGGAGGGGTGATACCATTAGTTTTTTCCGCGGGTGACACGAAATGAAGATAGGCTCCAAATAAAAAATGAAACACTTGTAAAAATAACATGTAAAATATTGCATTTTTTATTTTGCCAATATACTAATTCTTTGACTGAAAATAATTTTGACTAACTTAAATTATTTTTATCCAATTTCGCACCCATTGCAAATGTCCATCTATAACATAAAGAATTTTATTGTACGTGATTAAATGAGTCTAATCTAAAAATAATATGAAGAAAAATTATTCAAGTGGATCTCAAAAACAAAAACTAGCCGAGGAAAGACAGAAAGAGGAGGTAATCATTAAGAAATTGACCAAATTAACTTCGTTTATTCAACCGTCTGCATCACCTTCACAAACTGTTCTTTATAGTGTGAAGGATATGGAAGAGGAGGGAATAATTCAAGAAAACTAGGGTCAAGCGCTTATTGTCGATAACGATACTAATACAGTGATTCATTTTTTTCTGATAAAGATAATAGAATTAATGATGCTGGCAGGTGGACTACTTTTAATGCGGATGACTCCAACTACTGGATAAATCAAGGACCGCAAAATCGTCAACATCATTCAGGACCATTTGAAAACTCACGCAGGACATTTCAAGATGGGAAATAAACAAGATTTTGCTCTCAAAATCTATTTCATAATAAAAAAGCAAATGGTGAAATGTGCACTCGAAAGTGGCTGATATATACTCCATCTAATGTTCGATGTATTGTTTTGCATGTAAACTTTTTCCATCAAATGTTCAGTCGCGACTTGTAACCAGATTTAGTGATTGGCGTTTTAAGGGCGTCATTGATCGACTGAAAATTGACAGGAACAGAGAGACAATGCTTGCATATTGACTCGACGAAAAGGAATTGGACTGAAGTCTCAATTAGTTGACCGAATCGAGGAAGAACTTTCATACTGGGATGATGTCTTGCAACGAGTTGCAGCCGTCATTCAGAGGTTGCAGAACGGGAATTACCTTTCCAAGTTTAAATGAGAAATTTGGATCCTTCAATAATGGAAACTATTTGGGATTAGAACTGATCGCTAAATTTGGTCCATATATGACCTCACACATTTCAAGTTATGAAAATCGTGGAAAAGGTAATCAAATCTCTGAACTAAAAAGATTTAAAAAATGTTTTTTTTACAGGATTGAACATATTTTCACAATTTTTTTTATAGGAAGTATGTAATACTCGAAAACTATATTCGAAGTGTTTATTGAGCTAATAAGTAAACAAGTCCACTCTACGATTTTGAATGAAATAGGAGTTTTTGGATATTTTAGTTCATCCGTCGATTCAATACTTGATCAATTCCACTGGTCAACTGCGTTGATCAACAGTGCGTCATAATAAGATATACATCGCCGTTAGATGGATTGCATGTAGGTCTTTTTAACATTTTTGGAACAGGGAAATCATGTTGGAAAACAAATTGCTACTCAGGTTTTGAATTATTTATCTGAAGATTGTAACAAGTGCATAGGAAAATCGTACGATAATGCGGCAAATATGCCCAGTGGTTATAACGAGATGCAAAGTGTTATTTTAGGGGGAAAAACATATGCGATATGCAGCAATTCATTGCATCTTGTTGGTCTTAGTGAAGTCGATTGTTGTTTGAAAGCCATTAATTATTAATCATTAGTGCAAACACCACACACTTTTTTATCTGCTTCAACGCGCAGATGGAGTGTGCTTAAATACGTGAGGGCGATGAGAGTCTTGTAAAGAAACGTTCGGATTCGCGATGGGAGCGGGCGCTGTCGCCACGGAAGCAATGCTTGATTCATATTCGCAAATTCTTAGCGCGTCAGATTTCATCTCTGACAATAATGATAAAAAAGGGGATAATAAGCGAGAGGCAACAAATACAAAAATGCAAGAATTTGAGTTCGTTTTTATGCTAACAATGTGAAATTTTGCATCACTCTCATCGCCCAACTCAAGCTCTTTGGAGAGCAGAAATTAATTTGAAATGCAGTGATTTGCAGTGATTGTTATGAATTGTTGACAAATTTTTGGCTGTTGACAGAATTTTGTAAAAATACTTAATATGTTTGTAACAAATAATATACTTCAGCTTCCAGGCTAATGACCCCCATCTCGATCAGGTTTTTGTCGTTTCCCTGATCCATTGAGCAAATGCTGAGATCGCCCTTTGTTTTGCTTCTGGACGTAAATGTAAGCTTCACTATGCGCACGTTTTGTTAAACTCTCATTTTGCTTGTAATGGTAAGAGTAGAGATAAGGGCGAGTTGCTATTTTGTTAGCAATGCAGAAAAATCATACTTGCAGTTCGTGTACCGATGCAAATAAGTTTTCTATAACTCAGAAACGAAAATGACTATTTTTCAAATACTGCTAATCTTGCCATTTTTAAAATTTATTTTTATTTATTTATGTTAAACTTTTACTCATCTTTCAACTATTTATAATTAAAATGACGGTAAGGGATTCTGGAATTCAAGAAAACGTGCGCAGATAATCTTTCCCCCCCCGTCACATAGAGTTTTTACTGTTTTTTTGACTGAATAAATATAAATCTAAAATCTAAAATTACTTGCAAGATCTCCGCGTACATTTTGACAAATTTGAAAACGTGTCAAAATTGGTTCTGCCTGATATTCATTGTATAAAGAAAACTCTACTCGAAGACATACTTGGAGAAAACAGGTTAATGATGATCAAGAGGAAGACGTAGTTTTAAGTGCAAGAGACAAATTTCAGGTTTTAACTTTTTATGTGACCATTGGCAATCTGCAAGCTCAAGTGAAAAGTAGAGGCCAGGTTTATAAAAATCTGTCAAAAAAGTTTTCTTTCGTGTTAAACATGGACTTATCTAACTATTCGTTATCATGTAACGTTGAAACGCTTGTCGCATCGTGTCCTGAGGATCTGGAGTTGAATCTTGCCGGAGAACTGAAACAATTTCATCATTACATACGTTTGAAAATGAACGAAGATAAAAGTATTCTTATTAGTTCTAGTGATTTCTATAAAATCATTATAAATGATAAACTCCAGATAGTTTTAACGAACTAAGAAATATACCTTAGACGGTTTTTAACATTGACGATAACAAACTGTTCTGGAGAGCGATGTTTTGCACCGTTAAAAAGGATAAATAATCCTCTGAAGACGACAATGCGACATGATAGATTGAGTTCATTGGCTTTACTATCAATTGGCTCTGATGTTATGCGTCGATTAAATTTTGATAATTTAATAAATGAATTTTCTCGGCAAAAGGGTATAAGGAAGATTTTTAAATGAGTTATCCATTATATCTACTATACATACGAATAGTCAAGCGTAAATCAAAAGTATTAATGAATGTATATTTAATGATTGATAAAATTGATTTATTAATTTTTTAGTTTAGTTATATTGCAAATTGTCAAAAATGTATAAACAAAAATATAAAAATCCTATTGAGATAGATTTTAAATTAAAAATTGGAGTTAAATGTATATATTTGGACAAAAAAATTCATCAATTGGGCCCCAAAATAGTTACTGCTTAGGACTAGTAATCCGGCCCTGCCAGTTACACAGGTTGACCATGTAAACATTACATTATTATTAAACTGAAATTTTATTATACACAATTTCGAAAATTTTTGTGCCTTAATCTTTTTCTATAAAGACGTTTCCCCATCGTCAGACGCCGTGTGTACTCGTAAAGACAGGCGAGTTGGTTCAAAGGTAGAAGAGGGTCCATGAGCGTACATTTACGATTACAAAATGCGTCATTATACTCTTCACACAATTTTCGTATTCGAGCAGAGATTCGTTACTTTCAATAGCAAAATTTGCAGTTCCTGCTTCCGAAGTCTTGGCAGCCAGAAGAATTCACTCAGCTTCTCTATAATCCATCCGGGACAAGGAAACCCCGCTCGCTTTCTATACGCGCGCACCGAAGGTTTCCTGTCTCTGGAAGCACTTCCCTTTGAGTCTTCGCTCACTTGACCTGATGGTCCTGGCTTCTCCGGTTCTCTCGAGAATGACTTGGAACGTGATCATCCGCTTTGGAATCGACTTCACAGCTCAAGTGGAAATTTAATGGCGAAGGATAAAATCAAAATTTGATTTAAGATTGATTAGTTATTTCGTGTTTACAGACACGCAAACGGCTCGGTCAACAGACGGTCATTATTCCCATAAACGTAGTGCATGTTTTATCATGAGAAGTGGCAGCGACACCCACAATGCATCCTTTTAAGTTTTTAAGAAGGAAAAGAGTTGAATGTGATTACATTCTACATTTCAGGAAGTCTTTTTTCCCCCTATAGTTATGTTGAAACTGTCATTCACTGTGTAATTTCTTGCTGGTATTTGTAACTACCATTGCCGTTCGGGTGATTCGATAGCTTCCTCTTCACATCAGAATTCGTTGAAGTCTTTTGTTCGATATATTCTCAAGAACTTTCCCGAAGTCTAACGTAATTCGTGCCACAAATTGCAATTTTTAAAAACTGATCCAAATAGAGGACAAATTGGAAAGTGGGATGAAATAAGTTCTGCTAAAATTTAGGAGAAAAGTAAAATAAAAAATATATGGATATAACTAAGTTCGTTAATCTATGTATACGATCCGTGGTTTAGTAACCTGATCCGTTGCTGATTCGAGTAAATCCAGTCCTGAGCTGAGTAGTTTCCGATTCTAGGCATCCAAGATCAATCCCGAACGACTCATTTAGAATATGTGAGGGATACTGATAGAAAAATTTCGCATTTCAACACAATTTGAAAACAAGCATATTATAGCATAAAAATTATGATTCAGCATTTTGTAGAATTTTTCTTGGGGAAATTATTATTAAGAGAGGGCTCTTTGAGATAAAAAAATTGATGAGCGCGTAGTTTTACCAGTTAAATATTAATTATAAATTATTAAGCACGCCCATTGTAAAATTAAATGTTCTGAAACATCGATGTGTTGTTTTCCATGTCGCATTCCTAGTTAGAGAGGCGAACACTAAGGAAACCATAAAATGCAATTTTAGCAATTATATCGCAGATTCAGGATCAGTTCGCACTTTTACGCGATTTCTCATTTTGAGATCGATTTCGCATTTTATCGCAGATTGAAACCTTCAGAAATACATCAACTGTCAAACATACAATTACTAAAGCGCGTTTTGAGCTTAATTTTTAACGTTTGGTTACAATTGGCAATTCTAGCATTTGCTAAAATCTGTCATTTCTAGTGATGGACAAAGGCAATTCTCGGCAGCTATTATCGGTGCTTATCCATTCCACCATTGCTCCATCGTCATTCATATCTCCAAATCACCAACCCATCAAAGCAAGTCATTACACGTTTACAGTTTTCTCGAAAATTCTTTATGGTAAATTGTGGATTCTTTGCGTCCACGCGCGTTTAAGATTTTGAAATATTAGACCGCGGAAATCTGTTGAGAAATTGTAGAGACAGGCTGTTACGAATAACGTGTTATCTCCGACAGATTCTCAACGGGGGCTAGCACACATTACACATTTATTCATCCTGCTTCAAAACACATTTGTATGATTATAATCAATAATGAAAAGTGAAATCGTTTAAGAAGAAAAATACGCAATATGTCTGACTAGACCGAAAAGTTTGTATTCCCAATAAACGTTTGAATTTCCGCATTGAATGGGAAACCAGTGTGTTGCGTGAAGCAGCAGCAGTGCAGCAGCTGCCGCCTCCATTTACGTCAGAAAGTGTTTTCTCCGCGCGTCGTTGGGACAGAGGTGGTGTGGCAGGTGCCTCAGTGCGTGAGGTCGTGCGAGAGGGGCGGGAGGGTAGGGTGATGAGTCAGAGGTGGTTTGTCGAGTTGGAGTGACGGACGGATCGAGCGTATGGGGCGGTGTGGGTGGTATGGGAGCAGACGGGTCGGGCAGCGAGTGTTCGGGGAAAGAAGAGCGTGGTCGTCGCTGGGGTGACACGGGAGGGTTGAGGCTTGGGGAGGGGTGCCTAGAGTCGTTCGTGGGGCGGGGCAGCAGGACGCGATGGTGCCTCGCTGGCGAGTGGCTCGGGGAATGTGCACGGAGGGGGGGGGCGGTGGCGGGAGATGGCGGCGGTCTGCAGGAGGAGGCCTCCAGGCGGTGCTTGTGGCGGAGCGGGGATGCGCATCTCATCAGAGCAGGTCGGGCTGATCGGAGCGGGTGATGAAAGCGGGAGAGATGACTCAGGGCTTCAACTGATGTCACTGCACGATGTCTGATCGGGAAGTCCTACGTTCGAGTCCCGACGGTGGCGGCATTTTCGACACTAGCTAGATAGCTTTGTCGAGTTCAGTCGTGGTCTGAGGAGAGTTCTAGCGGCCGGCTGCTCCTAGCGGTAGTTTTCTGTGGTTTCTCTGATAAATAGGCGAATGCCGGAACAGTCCCTCAACAAACGGGCCACGGACCGCGCGCGATCTTTCCTTGCACTTCCTTGTCGTCATCTCACCCTTTACTTACACACACTTACACTTACTACACAAGAGTTTAGAGCTTGTCCTGACTGGGCGTTGCCCCGCTGGTGGACGATACCTGGTTGAGGAAAACCCCGCTAACCGGCGGCAGGTCGGCGCCGGATCTCCACATCCAGCGGGGGAGATCACCGCCACCTCACGAGGAGAAATTAATGCTAGACTTGACTAATGACCTTAGCAGGCGACGCGCCCGAGGTCACTAACCAATCAACCGGAGGTAGGTGATGGGAGCGGGGTTTGCAGCAGGGACAGCGGAGCGGTGCGGGGGTGGTGAAGGGGGGCTGGCCGAAGGAGGGGGCGGGGCGCGCTTTCCCGCGTGGGCGCGCAGCTGGGCGAGGGGCTCCGCGGGCGCACTCCGAAGCGCGATGTGCGAGGCGCTGGTGCTGCTATTGCTGCTGCTCGCAGCGGCGGGTGAGTGGGCGGCTGCCAGCCCTGCGATGGGTGCGCTCGTGTGGGGCCGCAATACTTGTGTGTGTGACAAGATATTATATTAATTTACTTTTTTATTCGACTTTACCGTGGTGTTTCGTGCAAACTCATCAAATTTATTTATTTTGCATGTTTTGGGGACCAAACACTTGTACACTTTTACTAATTAATGCCGATACATGTAAACTTTTATTTGTTTAGTTAACAATTGTTGATTCATATTATACTACATTTCGCTTCCTAAATTCACAAAGCACTCTCAGGTAAGCTGTTAATGTGATTTGTTGATAATGTCGAGAATATGTTGCTAATGATCATTAGCATGAGATTAAAATTAGTTTCTCTGAGTAGTATTTGTGTTATTTATTGGAATTATATAAAGATGATACCTAATTAGGAACAGTAAGTTTACGGACCGTGGAACATAGATTGTTAAGTAAACAATACAAGTGTACTTGTATCTGCCTTAATTGGTCCCAAAACCATTCATAGAAGAAACAGACATACAAAATCTCTAAAATAAATATCTCGTAATTTACTAATTCAGTAAAAATATTTATAACTACATCTGTACATGATTCCCTTGGGCATTACTTTATTTCATAACAGATTGAGAAAGAAACTGAATGAGTTAATAAAATTATAATCGGTAACATTCAATTAGATATTGTTTCGGAGGGTATTAGGCAATGGCAACACATCTTTTCTGAAATAATACATTTCTGGCGGATTCTTAGAATGCGTGTTTTTACATTTGTTCATTATGCATAAACTTTTCCTCGTTACATTTAGATTATTTCAATTATTTTTATTATATTCGCTTTAATGGTTATAAAAGATCTGATTCTTTAGAGTAATATGTCTGGATTATGAAAAGTTTTACGATTTTTATGTATTTTTTGTTTTCAAAAATTGAAAAGTAATATTTAAGCATGATCAAATCTTTTCCAGGTCTGAGTGTCAATTTTCTAGTGCGATTTATTTCAACGTTTTGATTTGATTGATTAGTGACTAAGGGCGTGTTAACAGCTAAGTTCATTACTCCTGTAAGTATAGTGCATGTTTTATCGCGGGAGGTAGCTGTGATCTTCCTCCGAAGGATGGCTAGGAGGCTTTTGCGAAACAGGTATCTCCCGCCAGCCGGGCACAGCCTCAGGAGGGACAAGCTCTAAGCTCTCGACTATTTTCCCGACATGTGCGATAGTGTGGTGCATGTAAGTGTTAGTTAATGTAAGTAAGGGGGTGAGGTTAGGGCAAGAAAGAAAAAAGATCGCGCGCGGTCCATGGCTCATTTGTTAGGGAACTGCCGCGGCATTCGCCAGGTATTGATCGGAGAAACCACGGAAAACTACCTATGAGAGCTGCTGGCTCTTGAATTCTACTCCAGAGAGTGACAGTGAATTCAACCTAGCTATCTAGCTTTAATCGAAAATCCTCCCACCCTCTGGACTCGAACCTAGGACCAGTCAATTTATTTCAAAACCTGTGCTAAGTCTGCGAATGAATCAAAGAGCGCTGGTTATACGAATTATTTGGAACTAGCTTGCGCGGAGTGTCATTTATGTACTATAGATATTTAAGGTAATTTGAAGCTATGAAAAAGTGCAGTTATGATACATTAAACAAATGCTAGCAGTTTCATAATATACATGTTTTTCTTAAAAAATATGCACAAAATAATTTTGTGATGGATGTAAAGGCTTCAACCTTGATATTGCCTCTCGAAACTCGTTTCATATACGTCATGCCATAATTTCGCATGTATGTATAATATTGTATATATCAATATGTATATGTATAATTGTATATATCAATATGTAATAATTGTATATATCAATATGTATTATGTATAATATCATATTGCAAAACTTTATTCATCGGGTACTCTGATATTAAATTCCATAATTTCTTACTAATGAAAAAAAATTAATTTTAGACAATATTTAGTGACGTATGTACTAACAACTTCTGAACATTTTGTTACTATTTGCACAAGGTCGTTTTTCTGAGGAAGCCCCGTAATAGCCGTCGGGTGCCGTTAATAAAGAGTAACGTTGATTCTGGTATCTAATCTAAAAAAAATTTGTTTTCAAAGTTTCACCGGTCAGATTGAGTCTACGTGTCTCTTTAGCTTACACTTCCTTTGTGCGCCGAAGTCGCCTGAATGTCTAGGCCACTGCCACTGCTAATAGTGAAACCCTGAGGGACTTCCCGCCGCCGCAGTGCGCGAGGGGTTCGACTCCTGAATGTGAAGGTCCTGGCGACCGGAACGGGGTGTGAGTGGACGCGCACATGAAAGAGAATGCCCTTCCCAGAAACGAGACCAGAAGAAGGAGTTAAATCATCTCGGAAGTTTCCAGCTGTAAATCCGATGGGGTTTAGGAGACCCTCTAAGACCTGAAATAAGTGAACGAAATTGAGTGAATGAAATTAGCACGTAATTATTATTATTATGTTCTGGGAATTGGGAGAATTGAAGGTGCCTGGGGAAACTTGACAGATATTTAATGAACTGACATATATTTTCTATACAAAGACAATATACTGATACAATATTAAAAGAAAAAATGTTATTTCCAAGAATTCGGAATACCAGTACCATTTCTAGATCAGAATGGGTAATGGATGCGAGATGTGCATGTGTAATGAATTCAGAATCCACAAAGTCTTTGTTATAGCTAAAAAATAAAATATACACAGCCATACATTCATTATTTGCAAAAGATAGTGAAAATAGTATGTAGAAGAGTTAGGATGACGATAATTGCCAAAAATAATAGTCACTGAGAGTACTTTGCACATTTCAGAGTGAACAAAGGCGTAAATAGCAAATTACAGCCAGGACGTCACATGTGATGAAGCTACGAGATTTCCCACTCCTAAGAATGTCTTGTTTTACTGAAGGAAATGGAACAAGTTCATGAGAACATGCGTCACTGTTTCTGACCTTCGTAATATTCCCGCGCTGCACTTGTACTTTGTTGTTCTTTTCATACACATTGCAAGACGTTCTCCTCAGTCCTGGTTTTCCCAACCCTTTCTTCCATCGACCCCTTTTAAAAGAAGTTTGCTCCGTCGATCTCCTTTCGTTATTCTTTATAATTACAGATACTTTATCATATCACAAAAAAGTGAACAAAAAATCTGAAAGGCACAAATTTAGTAGACAAATATTTTGGGAAATATCGATATTTTTTAATTATCGAATACTCTTTGGCTTCTAAGTAGCTGGGATTTTAATCTTCATTGTTGTACAATGGTTGCAAAAAGGTGAGCGTTTTTTGAACTGACCGGAATATTTCTTCAATGGACATTGCAAGTATTTTCTTCTGCGATATAGTAAGGTTGTAAATACATAATTACATTGTAATTTGTTGAGTTTTATGAACATCCTAAGCAGTTGCCAAACATCAGTTTCTCGGATCCTCCGGTACAAAAACTCGAACTGGGGTCGCTATCTGCAAGAAATGTGAAATTAAGAGTTTGCAATCTAATTGGTTCAAGAATATAGCTGGGGCAATGGAGTGCGATGTGTTTTCTTCTTTGTCGATGTTCGACGGAGGTGACCTTTATTAAGAGGACTTCACTTAGGTGACTGGTGCAGTGTATCGAAGGCACCAGCCTTGATACTCCCCTAGGTACACCCTAAGGGTGAATGACGGGTAGGAAAGACGAGAAGGGAATTTGTAATTTATTATTGCAAGTTTTGTTGCTTTCTATCAGAACACAATTAATTATCAAATTATTTGATATTTTTTGAAATCAATTGGATCTTTATTACAGATATCGATCGCCGGTTCATATTCAGATAAAGACCCCAATGGACTCCTTGATCGTCACTTTCATCCACCCCTCACGGTCGTTACCGAACCCGTTGGGAACACCTACCTTCTGTGTCAGGCTTGGAGCATATCGGCATAAAAGTACAAAGACCAATTTATGATGTTATTACCATTTCTAAATTACTTAAAGGATGTTATTCTTTTAATACAAAATTGTTAAAATCATTATAGAACGTAGCATTTAGAGGTTCAGAGAGCCGAGGTCGTTGAGGCAGCAGTGCCATAGCGCTCTCGGACAGGAAAATCGCGGGTTCGAGTCGCGCCTCGGCAGGGTGTGTGTGTGTGTGTGTGTGTGTGTGTGTGTGTTTGTATATATGTGTGTCGTCCTCTGTCCCCCACTATCATCATTATTTCCATACTCCCAGGGCTAACAACCATGGGTGATAAAAATCGGATGTAGCTAAATGCTGATCCCCTGATAAAAATTGCATGCAATCATCCTATTCGCGATCGAAAACACAACACAGTATTTAAAATAACGAACTAGAGATTATTACGAAAATGAAAGAAGTTATTTGTTATTGGCTACCGTGAAACTACTTGGTATACAATTTTTTTTCTTTTCCTACCGACTTACAGTCAGAAATTGATGTAACATTCAGAACGTCATCAAAATTGAAAATATTGCGCATTAGTATATTACGGCCATTACACATAAATATAGACATTTTTGATTTAAATACAATATTATCAGCTTTGTAAGGAACTAATGACTAAAAACGTTTTCTCTCCATTAATTAAATTCACTGATTACATCGTCAAAATACATCTTGCTAAAACAAAAACTTTTTATACTTAATTCTTCAAAATTAAAAATATTTATATTGATAGTGTCACAACAATTTTGTTTCTCTTCTTGAGTACCAATGCGTATGTTTCTCTTCTTGAGTACCAATGCGAGAAAAAGGCGCGGAGTTCTGGCCCACATGGCTCATGTTTAAGGATTGTCCTACTCACGTGCTCCGAGGAGATGCAACACGCATGCAAGAACTGAAGCAGAGAGAGGAGAGAGAGCTGGTCGGCAAGGAAGCTTTTCGCTCCAGAGGAGAGGAATTCCTGTCTGCTGTGAGCCGCGTCCGATTCAAACCGGAGTTCTACCAGGTGCGGTAGTCTTTGTACATCATTAAATCATTCGCGCGTTCAAGAGAGATAGATGGCTGATATAGTATACTTTCCATTGTATCTAGGTAGTACGGTACTCTTCACTTCCGAGAATGGTTTATAAATTATTCGATTTTATCTGAATGCACGAGCAGATGCAAGATAATTGATGTTACGTGAAATCTATTCTTGTATTTTCCATGTTAAGTCATACAATGACAAAGTAAATACTATATACAGGATGAGACTATTAAGGCATAACCCATTTGCTTTGTCGAAATTTCCTTTCTCGCTATACTATATACTAATGCAGTAAAGAGAAAGAACAGTAATGTTGCGGCAAAAATCGGCAATATTTAGAAAGAGAAACTTTTAGAAAAACAGGCTGCAATTTTTTATAAAACATTTTCTTCGCATATGGCAAAGAACGGTTAAAAATGGCGTAGGTCTAATTTTCTTTGAACTCTCGACAATTTTTGAAAATTGAATTCGAGAAAGTCTGAGTTCTCGCACCTGCATTTGTTTATTAGAAACGAATAGGTTCAATTTTGTTTTTCTAAATGGATCTGTAGTCTTAATTTTCGGTTGTCAGAAAAGACGAAAAAAGGCAGTATCAAACGTGTTCTTAAACGAGCGAGATTTGTTTTTTGGTAAATAACTGGTTTTCGTTATTTAGCGTTTCATTTATACCATTTGGATTTCAACTTTTACACCGAGTTAGATAGCTTAGAAAAGAAGCTGTTGTCATGGAGAGTATATACTTGGGAGGATCTAGGGTTCGACTTCCGACAAA
Organism: Gryllus bimaculatus; assembly: GCA_017312745.1. Classification (NCBI taxonomy): domain Eukaryota; kingdom Metazoa; phylum Arthropoda; class Insecta; order Orthoptera; family Gryllidae; genus Gryllus; species Gryllus bimaculatus. The sequence continues at coordinate 176,479 of BOPP01000359.1, read as the reverse complement.
GGTATATTTTTGACACTTAGCTAGGTTCAAATCGTCCACTGTCTGAAAGAAAATTATAGCGGTCAATTATTCTGAGTGGTACTATTCCCTGGTTTCTCCTACCAATACTAGGCGAATGCCGGAGCCTAGCCCAACAAAAGGGCAATAGACAGCGTGCAGTCCTTCCTACATCATCTATATCCCCTCCTCTCCCCTCATTCACAATCGCACCCTCATATGCACAATATTACCACACATATCGGCAAAATAGGAGGGAGCTTATCCCGGCTGGGGCGGTGCCCCGCTGGTGGGAGATACCGTTTGCGGAAAACCCCGCTAGCCGACGATAGGTCGGCGCCGGTACGATCGCAGCGACCTCCCGCAACAGAAACGAAGGCTCTACTTACGCGACAAATGACCTCAGTTGACGCGCACGGAGTTACTAAACAATCAATCAAAGGCGAATCTCCCTCACACACTTTTTCCTTTTCTGCGAAAAAAAATTAGCAGTGAAACCAATCTTCAAGAATGGCGTCTTATTGTTTCTCAGAAAAGAAAAATCTTTCGCAGTGCCCAAATGTGTGTGACCATTGCCAATGCCGTTGGTGCGTGTTGCAGGCGGC